>CM060965.1:12946348-13546348 GCA_030765045.1 Tenodera sinensis
AATACAGCAAAACATTAGGATATACAATGTGTCTTCAGTAACTCTGTTTACCTGTGCTCTTAACTTTGGCGGTTTAGGAGGCCAAATGTGTTTCGAAGACTTCGGGTGTGGTCTGACTTGACATATCATGTTAGTGCATACAAATGAACTATAACAGTCTTCCAAGTGGGTAAAATTTGCATTATGGTTGGTGTTTTCAATTAATACATTCCAGTCGAAGGACATATTTTCATTCTGTATGTTACATAAACATTACACTTTAAATATCGTATAATAACATGTCAGAGCTCGTCACTTCATGTCTAAATAACAGTTAATTATTGAGGAGCAATAACTTCATTTCATGCAGCAGAGTGACATCACTTCACATTAAAAATTGCTGTAGGGCATCGGTTTAAAAAGAATGAAGTTTGAAGTTCATGGAGGGCGGTACTCGACGTTCCTGACAGCAACTGAACCCTGTTTTCACGTCTATCTTACTTTGAAATTCCGAGAAGAGATTGATTTTTCATTGCACTTCTTTCGGCATATAAAAAGAAAATGAAGTATTAGGAAGGTCGCAGGTTCAAAACTCAGCTGTCTGGCTGGGATATGTTCAGTTTGCATGCGCCAGATGCTGAATACCACTACACTAGGTTTCAGAACAATTTCATACATAGAGGCATTAAATTATCATATAAGAATTATCAAGTAATCATTCTTTTGTTTAGTTAGTGTCGCCAACTGTGTCCCATGAATTGCCAAAAAATAATTTATTCCACATTACAGTCAAAATATCACTCCATTCCAGTTTGACAACTGTGTTTTTAATAATTGTTCTTTTAATCATTGATGTATTTTTCCAGAGGAAATGTTATTTCTTAATGTTAAAAATAAAGCGACATTTATTTGAGATTATAAACTGGTTTTCTGTTATAACAACAAAAGATCAAAATACCTGTAATCCTTGTGTGTTTTTCTCAGTTGGCACTTCTGAACTACTCTAATTTGAATGAATATATTTTATGTATTATATAATGTAACTTTTCTGGCCAGATGTAATATTTAAATTAATATTATATTTATGAACTAGTCCATATAAATATAATTGGATGGTCTGACTCGCACTCCGCTCGACAATTTATCGAATAGGTTTGACCTCTTATGACATTACTTAGGGAGCGGGATGCCTCAGGAGGTAATGTCTATGGCGCGCATCCGGGAGGTCACGGTTTCGAGCCCCTTGGCCGACTTTCCAGACCCTTGGTTTTCCCGGTGGTTTCCCTGGGTCGCCAGGCGAATACTAGGAAGAATTTCCACAGTAACGAATTTCCTATTGGTTCATTTCGTTCCATTGATCATTTCATTTCACACTTTATCCCGTTAGATTTATTTCAAGGTTGGTAGCCTCGGCAAGCGTCACGGCAGCAGCACGGCAGGGGGAACAAATATTCCTTTAGTGTAGAAGCAGTATTCCTGCAAGAAAGCGTTTACTCTGTATTCGAAAGTTTTATAGTTATGTATAGATTGAATGTCATTTTTACTTTCTCTACTGATAAGTAGGGGAAGTATTGTATTCCACCCAAAAATTCGATGTCAAGATTTCACCGGAAATGTATGTTTTGAGAGCCCCTGAATGCAAGAAAAGCATTTTTAGAAAAAGGTCCGTGTGTGTGTGTGTCTGTGTGTCTGTCAGTCTGTGGACAGCATAGCTCAAAAACGAAAAATCGGTTAAAAACCGAAGTTGGTAGTTAAGTTTAATGTCTTTCAAGGATGTGACCGAAGATTTTGAAGAAAATAGCCCCATCCTAAACTACCCTTTACATGGAAAATCTTTCGAAAATTTTGATTTTCTTAAAAATGGCTCTAACGATTTTGATTAAAATGTTACATGTTTGAGATATTTTTATGACAAATGAAATGTATATCTTGAATTTTCTGGCTATAGCCCCTGTAGCCGTATTTACTCTGGACGACTTTGCATAACTAGTAAACCGCTAGAGATAGACCAAATTATACTATACAAAAAATGTAGATCTTGCTAAAATACACAATTTATGTCACAGTAAATTTTCTTGTAGGGTGAACCATTTCGGAGATATTCCTTGTTATGTGTGTGAGTTTCGAAAACTTGGAACTTTCGTGAAATGGATCATCGTTGTTCATTTTTTATATGTTAAGTGTGCAAAGACAACAGAATCTCAAACATTTGACTATTGCACAAAGCCTACTGTATTCTAATATTCCCCTTGTACCTACAAGGAAATAAGCAATAAGATAATTTGTACAAATGTTTATCTCAACTAACATGAAGAAGATTAGGAATACGAGTTTGTATGAATAGTTAGTACAAGAGTAGAGGAAGTCATGTGAGTGCAACACATCAGATTTTTAACTGAAGCACTCCATTCTTACATATAGTGGTTCTAGTTGGTCCCTTGTTTAGAGTGTGATGCATATTAACATTTTCATTATTTTGGAATTTGTATCTATTCTTTTAATAACAGTGCTGTCTCCAATATACCAAGTTACCTGAATAATGGCTTGCAAGACTAACTTTTTTCACCACATAAATATGACCTGTATTGCTTGTTGTTGTTTAATAAACAAATCATTACCTTCTGGTGAATTTCCCCAGGATGTTATTCCATATTTCATTATGCCGTGTATGTGTGTGTTAGAGTGGTGACCTTTTCACTTAATGTTCTTAAGGAATAAATATTACTAGTAGATGTCCGATATGAGTTTTCCATTTTAAGTTAGTCTGTATCCATTTGCCGAGAGAGTTTGTTTCTCTTTTATAGGCGATTACTTTATAATTAATTTTACTTCAGGGATGTTATTGTTTACATCGTCAGTGATATGAAGTTTAAAACAGTGTTTTATCTGTATTCAAGAAAATCTGATATGTTACACTCACATGACTTTCTCTACTCTTGTACTAACCATTCTTACAAACTCTTATTCCTATATCTTCTTCGTGTTAGTTAAGATAAACATTTGTACAAATTATCTTATTGCTTATTTCCTTGTAGGTACAAGGGGAATATGGGAATACAGTAGGCTTTGTGCGATAGTCAAATATTTTAAAGGTTTGAGATTCTGTTGATATTGCATACTTAACATATAAAAAAAGGAACAACGATGATCCATTTCATGGAAGTTCTAAGTTTTCCGAAACTCACACACATAACAAGCAATATCTCCGAAATGGTTCACCCTACAAGAAAATTTATATAGATATAAATTGTGTATTTTAGCAATATCTACATTTTTTGTATAGTACGATTTGGTCTATCTCTAACGGTTTACCAGTTATGCAAAAGTCGTCCAGAGTAAATACGACTACAGGGTATATAACCAGAAAATTCAAGATATACGTTTCATTTGTCATAAAAATATCTCAAACATATAACATTTTAATAAAAATTGTTAGAGCCATTTTGAAGAAAATCAAAATTTTCGATAAATTTTGCACGTAAAGGGTAGTTTAGGGTGGGGCTATTTTCTTCAACATCTTCGTGTCGCATCCTTGAAAGGCATTAAACTTAAATACTATCTTTGGTTCTTAACCGACTTTTGGTTCTTGAGTTATGCTGTCCACAGACTGACACAGACAGGCAGACAGACTGACATACAACACACACGCGGACCTTTTTTTAAAAAGGTTTTTTTTTTTTTTTTTTTTTTTTTTTTTTTTATTCAGGGGTTATCAAAACATATATTTCCGTTGACATCTTGACATCGAAGTTTTGGATGGAATACAATAGATACTTCCTCTACTTGCTATACGTATTAGAGAAAGTAATAAAGTGATCTGAGTCCGTGATCTGAGTTCTTACTTGGCTGGTATAGTGAGTCACTGCACATTTCATTGCTGTTCTCTGTTATTAGCAAATTAGTGTCGCCTGCAAATCTCAAATACACGTTTTAAAGCCCCCTTAATGTAAAAACAAGCAACAAAGCTTCTCTCTCTCTCTCTGTGTGTGTGTGAGTGTGTGTGTAAATTGAATAATAGCAGGTTACGCTATGTGGAATGTTTCTCCTCTCCCTTTCATTCCCCTAAGACCATGAGCTGGTGAACACACAGTACATACGTATTACATATGTACAACTGCATTGTCTAGCCGTTGAGGTCTAGAAACAAGCCAGGGTTCTCACAGACTCGGATTGGGCAATTGGTGCTCACTGAGCGCTGCCTGCTCATGGCCTTGCACTGATAACGGTTCGTTAGTTTGGTAGAGTACGTAAATGATGCAGTAAACGATAGATTACCAATTACTAAATCAATCTTACCTTTTGACATGATAACTTTACTCCAATGTTTCAGGCAAAATAACACAAAATGCTTAGAGTGATGGAATATTGTCATTACTTGATATACAGGTAACACTATAGTCCCATTATTAGCCATGGGAAGAAGAAACAAACAGCTGTTGCAGTTGAAAAGTCAGCCTTTATTAGAGCTACGTGAAGAATCAGATTATCTATCTCTGAAAACTTCCAGAGCGCTGCATTTTCTTGCTTGCTCACTGTAAACAAGCGTGTGCAGTGGCGGCTTGTGTCTCTTCCACACGTAAAAGCAACATGAGAACTCGATAGCACGTCGAAGTTACCTGTGAGAGAAATAACAATAAATGGAATTAAATACTAATATTAGACCATTTCAAACAAGAACTAGTTTGGATCAGTGGCGGCTCCTGCTTTTCGTTTTATAATCTAAGTGCTTTTAAGAAAGGATACATTTCAGTATTCTAAGGCAAGAGATTAAAACTTCACCAATTACATGTTATATACTGCAGTAAATAAAGTTTTATTTGAATTGCTTTAAATGAGAAATTTAAGATTGCAGTTAAGTGTATTTGCTGTAAAATAGAGAGCTATGTGCAAACCATTATTAGTAAACGTATGCTCTACCTAAAAATTCAATATCGAGATTTCACTGTAAATATACGTTTTGAGGCCCCTGAATACAAAGAAGTATTTTTCGAAAAAGGTCCGCGCGCGCGTGCGTGTCTGTAAACAGCATAATTCAAACTAGGAAAATCGGTTAAAAACCAAAGTTGGTGTTTAAGCTCAATATCTTTCAAGGATCGACACTAAAATTTTGAACAAAATTCCTCCACCCTAAATTAATTAATTTCTTCAAAACTAGGTCTAACGATTACGATTAAAATGCCATCTGTTTAAGATATTTTTATGACAAAGTGTATATTTTGAATATTTTGGCTCTAGCCCATGTAGTTCTGTTTACTCTTTATGACTTTTGCATACTGGTAAACAGTAAGAGATAGACCAAATCTTACAATACAAAAATGTAGATCTCGTTAAAACACACAATTTATGTTAAATTATCTTTTCTTTGTGGAGCGAACCAATTCAGAGATATTTCTTGTTATTTGTGTGAGTTTAAAATTTTTCTTACTAGCGTTCACTACCAGTTAATGATGTGTTTCAACTTTCTCCGTGAGTTCACTCTAGTTCACCTGTTCACTATCAGTTATGTTTCTTCCGTGACGTAGCCTCTTCTTCCGGACGGCTCACTCATTGGGGAGACTAACACAGGTGGTCTCTAATCCCGTGCAAAAACAACATTCACTGTGTTTCAACTCTCGTAGAGCAGCGCTTTTCATCGCACAAGAAACGTACGCGCTATTTAGTTCATTCTTGACTGGAAGGAACTTTCCAGAACGTCCGAGATGTCGAAACATCCAGAAGGTTCTAGTTCTTTGGCGATAGCGTTTATCGTGTTTACGTTGGGCGCGGATTATCTGTTTACGGTTCTAACTGGCTGGCGTCGACAACCCGTGAACTTGGGCATAGCCGCTGCCTCACAATATATTTAGTATATATTCATGACAAATGAAATGTATGTCTTGAATTTTGATTTTTAAGTTACGCTGTTTACGACAGACATGCGCGGCCACTACACCTCCCATACACAGACCTTTGTTTAAATATCTTTTAACTTTGGTATCGAGTTTGTGGAATACAGTACTTTACCATAAGTAAACAAAGTAATAAGAAATGCTATAGCTAGGTGACTACGCAACTAAGGTAATCTCTCAGCAAACTGCCAAAGGAAGTGTACTGTACAAGTAAGGTCAACTGTACACCATCACAGTGATTACTTGCATATTGAAACAACAGAAGTTCCAGATCCCAAAGTGCACATTCTTGCAGAACTCAATAGCAAGAGAAATATGTTACAGGAAGGCGACTACGCAAATGAGGCCATGTGTAAGACATAGGTGACTCTGGTAAACAGTGGATCTACAAATCTCGAACGTTATAAAGTGCACTGTGGCTTGTGCAAAGCAATAAAAACACATTGTGTGATACCTACATCGGCGAAGGTGAGCAGTTTGACGTCGGCGATCTGCAGCAAGGTCCACACACAAGGACGCCGACATCTCATCATCATGAGGTAGATAAGACGTTTGAATTCTGTGGATCGTTCGTACCAGTTGCACTCATATGCTGCTTTCCCAATACTTTCACTCTGAAACACCAAACAACGTCTGTGGTCTCTGCTTCAAACTCCTTCAGTCGCCAACATAAATACAGAATACCTCGAACCAAGGTTCCACTTTAACTCTTATTGTTTGGATGTTTCGTGTGTATGAAAATGCAGTTTACGTCACAAGTACTTGCGTTAGGGGATGTTGGGTACCTTTAGAAATAACGTGAATATATTATTCTTACTGTTTTATGTTCGTGATATTGCCTCCTGAAACTCTTAAAAACACACAAACCTTTTTACTTTCTCTACTGGTAAGTAGGGGAAGTACTGTATTCCACCCAAAAATTCGATGTCGAGATTTCGCGGGAAATATGTTTTGAGGGGCCCTGAATCAAAAAAAAAAAAAAAAAAAAAAAAAAAGCATTTTTAGAAAAAGGTCCGTGTGTATGTCTGTGTGTCCGTCAGTCTGTGTGTCAGTCTGTGGACAGCATAACTCAAAAGCGAAAAGTCGGTTAAAAACCAAAGCTGGTATTTAAGTTTAATGTCTTTCAAGGATGCGACACGAAGATTTTGAAGAAAATAGCTCCACTATAAACTACCCTTTACAGGGAAAATTGTTTGAAAATTTTGATTTTCTTGAAAATGGCTCTAACGATTTTGGTTAAAATGCCATATGTTTGAGATATTTTTATGACAAATGAAATGTATATCTTGAATTTTCTGGCTATAGCCCCTGTAGTCGTATTTACTCTGGACGACTTTTGCATAACTGTAAACCGTTAGAGATAGACCAAATCATACTGTACAAAAATGTAGATCTTGCTAAAATACACAATTTATTTCTAAATAAATTTTCTTGTAGGGTTAACCATTTTAGAGATATTCCTTGTTATGTGTGTGAGTTTCGGAAAACTTAGAACTTTCGTGAAATGGATCATAGTTGTTCATTTTTTTATATGTTAAGTGAGCAAAGACAACAGAATCTCAAAGCTTTAAAACATTTGACTATCGCACAAAGCCTGCTGTATTCTAACATTCCCCTTGCACCTACTAGGAAATAAGCAATAAGATAATTTGTACAAATGTTTGTCAACTAACACGAGTAAGATATAGGATTAAGAATTTATAAGAATGGTTAGTACAAGAGTAGAGAAAGTCGTGTGAGTGCAGCACATCAGATTTTTTCGAACCAAGTTACATAGCAGTGAAGGAGAGGGGGCAAAACAGAGGTAGGGGAAGGTGGGGGAAGTGGTATTACCAATGTACGAAAAGCAAGGAACTATTCAGCAACATATGCAGGAAATGGCGCGAACGTGCGTGCTTGTATTTCGAGTGCCGATGTTGGTAACAGCTCGACAGAAGAGTGAAGGGATGAGCAGGAGAGAAATGCTCCCATGATGCCCTTGGATGAAGCGTGTCGCCATCATTTTGTTCGATTCCTCACTTTTGCACCTTGTACGTACCTCCTTTTCTTAACTTATTTTTGAACCGCAGTACCAACATGTAACAAAAGTAGTAAGCAACATATGTATAGCACGGAAGAATGCTTATTCATGAGAAGAACTTGTTGATATATATTTAATGTGTGCTGCAGCAGACGGGGCTTCTGCCCTCTTTGAACATTACGTCCCCATTCACCTGAACAATACCTTTACTAATCGCTGGTTTGGAAGTTGAGGTCCTGTATCATGGCCAGCGCGATCGCCAGATCTCAATCCTCTGGACTTTTCTTATGGTGTCACTTTCAGACGTTGGTTAATGAAACTGCTTGCTAGGGACCTAGCTGCCGCTATCATTGTGCAGAGGGTGCCAGAAAATGTCTTGCATGTAGTGAGGCAAGTGGTCACCACTTTGGAACCTGCTGTGGGCTTTAGGGTAGAGCTTGACGTCATAGTACGGGTACAAGACAGCGCCTCTCGAATGTGTTCACTAGTTCCACACATGTTAAAACGCCTCCAGCACGAAAATCGAAATATTCACGTATTGCTGAACTTGTACAACAATTTGGGAGTGAATATTATTCTGCAAATGGTGACAAAGTCGAATATAAGTTATGCAAATGCTTTATCTACAACATTCGTGCGTCGACTGTACCTTGCCTCCTCTATATTGTGACCAGGTGACAGACTGACCCTCCCCCCCCTCCCCACTTCCATAGTCCATACCCCGTAACTTTTTGTTTCTGTATGAAGGTTCGGTCCCTAGTTATGAGTATCAAAAGGAGCTTGCAAAATTGATCTTCAAGATCGCGTGTTATCCAAAGCGTTAATTTCCGATCAATGATTCCTTATGTCAAAATGCTCAATAAGAGTCTATCATCTGTATAATTTTGACCCTGAAGGTTGGGGACACCTGTATATTCCCTGTTTAAATCTTCTAATCTTGCCTCTGGTGCGGAGGACCCGGGTTCGATACCCCAGCACGGGGATTTTGCCCCGCTTGGAGGTCTGGCACGGGGTGCACTCAGCCTCGTTAGGTTCCAGAGGTGATAGATATTTTATTGTTTAACGACGCTGTCAGTTTCTAGGATCACAGCGTCGCCGGTGTGCCGGAATTTTGTCCCGCAGGAATTCTTTTACATACCAGTAAATCTATTGACATGGAGCTGTCGTTTTTAAGCACACTTAAAAACCATCGATCTGGGCCGGGTTTGAACCCGCGACTTTGGGATCAGTAGACCAGCGTCTAACCAACTGAGCCACCCAGACCGACTCGTTAGGTCCCGGGGGAAAAATTGAGCGGCTACCTGATGGATAAGTAGCAACCTCAGGTCGAGAAGGCCGCATAACTGGCCGGGAGATCTCGGGGCCCCTGACCACGTCCCACCTTCCAGTACTGCATCCCACCAATGACGCCTGTAGTGGGCAGAGGTGGGGGACGCAGTGGCTGCGCGGCAAGCCTTGGCCCTTTATGGGCTGTTGCGCTGGGTTAGGTAAATCTTCTGATGTAGCGATTGGTAATTGTGGTGCCCTTGCAATGTTTGTTTCCACTGGATTAGAATTGTTACTCCCTCTACGTGTACAGTAAACGGTGTCACATACAGATATCGAGATGTCTTCTTACTTCCTTCCTTCTACCACTACACATTTCAATACTTCTTTGCAAATATTCCACTTTACCTTTTTGATATTTTCATTTTTGTTGTACCTGGCAATCCAGGATACATTTCTTTTGTTTTCCTTAGAATGCCCTCATCTCTACTATCACCCGGCAATCAACTTTAAGTAAACTTCCAGGTAACGTTGGGGTTATTTTAAAAGAACTCTCTGATTGTTTCTTACCCAGCAGTAACGCAAAATCCTTAAAACAGTGATCTTTTAACATATCCTCCTCGATGCTTCTTTGTTGAACACTAGTACCTTCCAGGTCTGCTAGCTTTACAACTTGACATGACCTCCTGTTGGTCTGTACTGCCATTTTATAGGTTACTGGGACACTTCTGTATCAGCTCTTTTCTATCTATGCAATATTATTTGGGCTATTCGACTAACTTTTCTGTTATCTTGTTTTATTTCTGATTTGGTGTTTGGAGCTTTCTTAACCAAGGCTGCCAATTCCTCAGTGCACTTGAACAATTAACTCTTCGCATTCTGGATGTTCATTCTCGCCAGCTGCAGACTGCACCATGGAGGAGTCAACATGCGGTCGCCGCCTGACAGTTGCGGAGGGCCTTCTCGCACACACTCGGTATCAACTGGAACTGAGCTCTTGCTCCAGAGGCAGTTCGAGTCGAACGGGGACGATGATTGCCCCGCCCGAGTGTCTTGTCCGCAGTACCTAGCCGTCATACGGCTTAACCTGCGCAATGAGTTCGATGTTATCTCTACAGGGATATATGTGACTTCTGGGGAACAATTTTTTTGGGATCAGGGGTTTTTATAGGTGCAGGAACGGTGGATGGCAGGGATTGGTCCACGAGTGGGCAGTGCGCGGCTTCTGATTGGTCGTTTCCGATCAGTCAGGTGACGCGCTAATTCCCACCAGGGTTCTGGCCATCAGTCACTCGCTAAGAGGTGAATTGAAAAAGATATTTTCCTCTGTTTTGCATACAGATTTTATTTTCGCCTTTCGCATCTTTCAGATTAAACCGCCGGACTTAAAATGTCCTTTGGTAATCTTTTGGATGGTAGTCGGCGCGGCTGACTCTGGTCATATTTTCCCAGAGTATTCACCAGAGGGTTAGTGTGGTTCTGGAGTTTGTTGTACATTGTTCGAGCGCGAGTTTTAATCACGTCGACAATGTAGGGAATGCCGGAATGTTCATGTAGAATATGGGCAGGAAATCTCCAGCCTGTATCGTAGATCATCCTTAACGCCCGATTCTGCAACGTCTGGAGTCTGATGAAGGTGGACCTCGCCACCACTCCCCACATCTCGCATCCGTACAAAACCAGAGGTGGAATGATCGCACGATACAGCTGGAGCTTCAGGTGTAAGGGCATGGTTTTGGAACTGAGTATTGGGTATAGGTGCCGGAGAGCAGCGTGGCCTTGCAGTACCTTGCCCCTGACGTGATGTCTATACGTCAGCCGCCGGTCCAGCGTGACTCCGAGATACTTTGCCGTAGTGACCCAGGGGATCCGACGGCGCACATAATTTCTTTTATCCGTATACTGTCTCCCTCTCCCACTCCGCCATTACAGGTGGTGAACAGACCGGGCGATGGGATGGCTACATCCCTACATAGAAAGTCCTTAGCCAAGCAAATTAAGTGTTGAGAAAAAGGAATTTTATTTACCTGTTCGGTGATGTATTCTCCGAAGAACATGTAGATGTATACATGAAAGAGAGACGCTGCTAAGGTAAGGGCGTATTTCAGACTAAGTGCTGCGTCCTGGAAGAGAACAAATTTATATAATACAATGTAAATGTCACAAAACAGCAGACTGCAGGTGTGACCGAATAATCCAGCTTTGAATCATCAGGGACCTCTGCGCGTCTCTGTCGGCCTCCTGCGGTTCCTTCATCTCATCCATTCTACCTGGGGGTGCTAAGTACAACAGATTCACGCTGGTGGTGCGAGGTGTATCATGATAATTAGAGCGTAAAGAATAGGCAACACCACGTAACAATGATATCAGATATTCGGATAAGAAAATACTCTCCTCTCCCGTAGGACCTTTAGCTGAAGGGCAGAGGGCGTATGGAAATTACATAATTTGCTGCCCAATGATGTTTTGAAATGAAACCGTGTGTACTCACGACTGTCAACTGGAACATCGTGGTGATTATCAGCAGCATTATAAATATCAGCGTGATCCCTACTGCTGGTGATTGTAGAGAGCCCATTTCCTCGGATGACCTGAAAGTTCAGTTTCAGAAACTTATTCACCGAATACTAAAGTCGTATTCTAAAAACACGTGACTCGCAATTTTACTCACTTCAGAAGCTCTTGATGTAGTTTTATGATATTCTTAAAAAAGTTGTTAGCGGTCAACTTCGTAGAAATCTTTTCTCCAATTGGTTTCTCCTGGTTGGCAAGTATTTCTGGAAGAAAAAGTACCAAGAACCTTTATATCACTTTTTAAAAAAGTTATTTTATTTTATACCTTCATGCTATAGTTAGAGGAAGTCTTGTATACCAGTAATGTTAAACAAACTCCACCGCAAATATATACATATTTTGAAGTTTTTGAGCTTGTACGTTTCCAGCGCCTTCCGAAGATATGGCACGGAACTTTTTCGCGAAAATCAGCTTTCCACGAGTTGGTGCGTAGTACACCCACACAATGGTTCTGTCATGCAACAATCAAGGGCCCAGGAACGTATATTGACGTGGGTGGGGAGTATCTAGAAATCCCGTGTAATATTTATTAATAAATAAAATAACCTAAAATCTCGGTTCCGAAATTTGCGTAGAATATAGTACTCCTGTAAAAGTCAAGGTAAGTAATATATGTATAGTTATAATTAGCTAAAATTCGGAGCACCATATGCCATTTCTTACCTTTAGTTTCGACTATTGTGACTAAGGCCTTAGGATCATCTTCAGGACATTCATTCACCATTTCCACTAAAGCTGCTATTATTTCGAACTGTGTAGCGGTAGTTGAGAAGATGCAGATCATCAGAGTCGAACACGGTATCATGGCTCGGTATGCTCCTAGATAACATAGCATCTGTAAGATCCATATCTCCGTGTACCACTCCGTGGAGTCCAGTGGGAGCCACATCGGGAAACTGAACTGGTCGTACCCGTCTTGTTGGTACAACTCACGAGGTGTCAGCGTGCGGTTCGAATCCTTCTGGAATATTTAAAATAACATAAGTTTGGCAGTGGAGTTTTAAGAGTATTCTTAGAAAATCAGAATATTTTAGAACAGGTTCAGTAGAGACACACTAAGCACCTTTCGTGCATGTCTAATGCCACCTCCCCATAACATCTAGCATAGCTAATCGATGGAAGCACCAAACTCTTCAGCATGTATTCTATTCACCTGATTGAAACGATGAAGGCACTTCAAGAATTCGCACTCATCTAGTACTTGTGGTGGGATTTACTTTATGAAGATAACGCATTTGTGGCACTACAGTAATTTAATGTACATACACTTACCATGCACAATTGTTCCTCCCTTTGAAGATATCTGATGATGAAAGGTGTTATGATCCAGAAGAGAATTGCGAGGGTGATACTGTAGCCAATTATGCGACTGTACAAGGTACATCTCTGTTTTCCCTTCTCCAGGATTTGTTTCAATTTGAAGTTTTGTTGAACAATAGGCCTTGTCAGTATAGATTGTGTCTGCAAATAATTCAGAGCTTTGAAGAACCTTCTGCATTGGAAGAGGCACCATGTATTTCCCCATATTCCGATACCAATGACAGACATCATGCCAATAATGTCCAGGACAAGGACAGTGTCTCCCCAATAGCGGTACAAGGCAGCGAACTGGCTCAGCAATACTGGGATCAAAAATACAAGTGGCCACAGTTGATGTATTGTGTATAGGATCCGTGAAAGTTCAGCTCCTGGTTCACGATATTCCTCTTTTGGCATTGTTCCCATGAAGTGTGCAATCTTCATCAGTCTTCCATACAGGTTCAGTGGTTTTGACATTCTGCTAGATATCTGAAAGTGAAATATTTTATCTATCAAGCATTAAAATTATTTGGGAATGGCAAAAACCCTAAGTTTTTTTTTCACATTTTGAGTTTAACCTACTTTTTGTAGCACTTATGTACAATGAGTAGTGAGCTAATATATTCCACGACAAAAGACAGTTTGCCGAATACTTTCGAGATCCGTTTAAAGTTCACCGAATACGAAAGAAAGTATCAAAAAATAAAAAAATACTCCGTACACTTCGCATTCGGCTATCGACTGATGATAATATATTCCTAAGTTCTCGTGAGGGACAGGATGAGAGGAGAGGTCTTTCAGAAAATGATTAACAAGGAACGTGATTCTGGAGTGACGATTGTACCTATATGGGGTTTATAACGGCCTCGGGAGACCGTGCTGTTGAGGGTTATTAATGCCACCAAAATTTTGGTGTGGAGCTCTTAGAAGGTCCTAAATTTACATACCAATTTTCATATTTAACGGAATTTCGTTTCTGAGTTACGCTGCTCACGTGCACACACACGCACGCACGCACACGCACGCACACACACGCACACACACACTCACAGAGGCACAAACACCACTCGAAGCGTTTTCTAAAAATGCTTTTTGAGTTCATGTGGCCTCAGAACATGCATTACATTGAAACTTCAACATCGAATTGTTGTATGCCATACAGTACCTTCTCTTCTTATTGTAAATACATAGATAAAGTAGTATATACTTTACCGATTGTGTTGGGTGCTGTTGTTGGGCAGGTGGTGTGTGTGTTCCCGTCTAGAAGTCTTGTGTGTGTTTGGAACGTGCTAGCAATGCGTCACGCTAGGACATAAGAGTTTGTGTGTTACCTTTTACAGTATAAGACCAAGTTATGGTTTGTTTCAAAAGTTTCCATGGCATATGCATTTAATTATTGAGTGCTAACCTTTATTATACACTATGTTTATGCATACAGGAGCTGCTCCAAAGCATTACATTGTTAACTTTCAAGGATGTACCGTCTTGCTATATTATAGCTTATTACGCTTCCTCTTCCAAAGTGATTTGTGTGAAAGCTAGCAATTTTGGGTGCATCTCTAAATAGACATTGATGCGCTGAGTCATGCATGAATAAGATGGCCGATAACTATTTCATACACAAGTAGGACTTCACTTCAGATTCAAAACTGCTATAGAGGACTCACTGCATATGGATAAACATGTAAGACACAATACGTGCTGATTGCTGAAAATCACAAGTTTTAAGTTTATCAATTATGCAAAAGTCATCAAGAGTGAACGGGACTACATAGACTGTAGCCAGAAAATTCAAAATATATATATTTCATTTAATGTAATTAATGGTTTTCCACACAATAGCCGCGCGTAGGACATGATTGGAAAGCGTAGAGTGAGACTAAAAAATTGAATGCCATCACCGGGATTTGCGAGTGAGTTGGAGAATTTAATGTCATATCGGCACGTCGGCCATAATAGCTTAGTGGTTAGAGCAGCCGGGCGGTAACCGGTAGATCCGTGGTTCAAATCTCGGTCATGGCATTCAATTTTTTAGTCTCACTCTACCCTTTCCAATTGTATTTCATTTGTCTAAGCAGAATTTTGTTTTGAAATCTGTCTATTCCTTCTCTGCAACGGGTTCAAAGACAAGGGTTTCTGTGACAACCTAACGGATGCAGTAACACCAGCTATGGCTGTAACTTTACAATGGTTATATTTTACGAACAGTTGGCAGTACTAATGCAACCTAACACATAGAATATCACCAGATATAACCAGATCGCACCATAATAGGGGAAATATCACAGTTGTGTTTTGGGGTATTCCAATATGTAAGCTGTATCCTCTACAAAAACGATCTTCCGTATGTCGAGGTGCTACGTGGCCCTTGTCATAGGGTAATCATGTACACACAACACAGCATGCTTATTTGGCTTGTGATGCGATGTAGAACTCCCAGGATACATCGGCTGATTCGGGGTTCACTGCGAACAGGTGCATTGTTTTACCACTGTCAAAATTACAATCTTAAAATCATAATTTCGCCACGGCTTCTTGAAATTCAGACCTCCTGTTTATGAAACTGTAACGAACTTGACACACGTCTGTTTATGTAGTAACAATAAAGTAGTCTTTTCGTTTTTTTTAAATATTTTTGTGTCCAAAAGTTCAATGAGAAAAGACAGTTGATTTAACCATACTCATACGTTGCCATGATGTAATTTGTAACCAGCATATGGTTTTTTTGCTATACTTTTTAAATCGCTCAACATAATTTGACCACTGAAGAAAAATTGTTAAAAAAATAAGAACATATTTAACGATTTGGAAATAAAACGGGAGAAGATGATATGGTGTATGAAAAAGTTGAATTGGAAGACCATGATTTAGGTATTACGTATTTTGGTAAAAGGGTACAGACACAGAGGGAACACCTCACTCACTTCGACCTACACATATCTATTGTGGCTACCACCCCCTCAGGAGGTAGGGATGAAATGAGGGAACCGGAGGTGCCACACAGGGTTGCAGCTAGACTGGCCACAGAGACGCGCGGAAGTCCCTAACAAGTGCTGAGATCTCTTCATCCCGGCGCCAGGCGCGGCCAAGCAGCCAGCACACCGCGGCTCCGGAGTCGCATTGAGTGTCTCCCCCAACGGAGGACAAGGTCGGCCAAATGCCACCTACCGCCGAGAACAGCAGTTATCATGGGCAATTATCCGTGCGTGACATCTGCCTGGTACCGCCAACACTACAACCTGAAAGTACACCCGAAGGATGATAAGGAAATGGAATGAAGGGAAATAATGGAAAGGAAACCGTGGTATGAAATAAGGCACCCCAGCATTCGCCTGTGACATGAGGAAATCACGGAAAACCCCATGTCAGAGTGCGTGGCCACGGGAATCGAACCCGCAACCTCGAATGCGGGCCACAGACGTTACCACCTGAGCCATCCCACTCGGTTACTTAGATGGGTAGGTTGTGTTGAAAGAAGGACAAACAGCAAACCGTTGCACTTTTTGGACTACTGACGTCTCAGGCGAGTGGGTGTCATATAGTGAAAGTTTGATAACATATAGGAAACCTAAGGAAAACGAGGAAACTGCTGCCCGCGCCGTGTGGCAAGGAAGAACAAGAGTGGCTGAGTGATTAGACCGTTCGCTTATCAGCAAGGTCCCTATCACTAGGGACCCGTATTTGGTATTTGTGATGGACGAAGCGGCGTCTGGGCGGGATTTCTCCGGGTTTTCCGCTTTCCCCCGCCGCTCATTCCACCAACGGCTCTATCATCACATTTGCATTGATGCATTTCGCCTGATCATCCGGGGAGAGTAATCAAGATAAGGAAAGAAAGTAGTCACACATAGAAGGGAGGATGGGATTAAAAGTACAGGGCTCAAGTTACATAGGGAAAAAAAGAAGCGAACGATAAGTGGAAAGGAAGTGAATAAAAAGGGCTAAGAAGAAAGTGAATCATTGTGGTGGAGGGTTTCATTGACAGGTGGCTAGGAAATTTAGGAAATAAATAAGAGAGGAGATAAAGAAGTAGGTTAGAGTGGACTGAGTGATTTAAAAATAATGGAGAACTTTAGGGAAAAGGAAAACATAGAGTAGGTGAGAAAAGTGGTGCAAAAGTAAAAATAAAATTGGAGACAGTTACAAACATTAGCAAAACAACAACACACACAACCACAAGATGTAAACATGTTAGATATCTCAGAGGGTGTTCAATGACAGAAGAACCAGGGCCCAAGTTCAAAGGCACCCAAAATGTAAAGGTATTGGTACTCAATAAATTCAATTCAGTTCAATTTGAATATTTACATTTTTCCTGTAAATACCAGAAGAGCCAATAAAATTATATACGCCAGTTTTGGATATTAGTATTTGAGTAATGTTAGTATTGTTAATTCTTCGTAATTATGATTTCTGCATCGTCTAAAAGCCTAATTAATTACCGCAATAAAAGTGAATACTTTTTTCTCAAAACACATTAAAGATATCTGCATGAAATTTAAAACACGTTTATAATAATTAGTAATAATTGCATTTTAGACAAAGTAATGCTTATATTGATGAACAGGGAATAGCAGTGGTCAAAGGTCATGAACTAAGAACTGCAAAAGAAGAATAGGAATCAAAGTTCCGCGTTTTAACATGGATCAGGTTGTGACATTAAAAATTAACACATGTATCATATAACTTCTTTGTTACATGGTTTCCTTGCAGAAACACCCATGGCTATCCGTAGTATAACTTGGCCAGTTAATCAGAAATAAATGTATCTAAAGTTTGAAATATAGCTTTGGTAGTTTATTAGGCATAATCTAATTGAAGTTAACCATCTGACAAGTGTGGGTTGCTGCATACGGGGGTCACTGTATATGTATTAAGACAACAAAATATGAATAGTCACACAAACGTTTTGTTTATCCCACATTTTCAAAGTATTCTCCCTTGCCCTGAATAGAGCGTTCCAACCTCCTGAACCACTTCGGGAAGCATCCACGCCACTCAGTTTCTGGCTCTGCAAATAATTCCTCTTCTTATGTAGAAACTCTTTCTTCAGGGCTAGAAAATCGGTTACCTCGAAGTCGGTTTTTCACCACAGAGAACTGGAAGAAATCACATGGTGGGACTATAGGGTGATGAGTCAATAGTTTTGCCTCGGTTCCTTGTAGAAACTCCATTGTTACATTAGCGGCATGAGCTGATACAACAATGTCAAGGAATGCATGAAAGATGTTTCAAACCTAATCCCTAATGTCAGCTCAATGTCCTTGTAGGTTAGTCTTGGATCTTCCCTAATCATTATGGTGATGTTACCTTTGCAGGTCTGCCACTAATTCTGCAAACCAGTAGAACACAGTGGCACGTGATGGAGAATAGTCCCCCTCAAATACTCAGGTGATTGCGTTTCATTTGAGCAACATTTGAATTCTTACAATCGTGGCATTTTCTAGACTTCAAACATAAACTGAGCAAAGATGAATGGTGCAACAACGGTCAACCTGCTACCATTGTTCGATGGACAAGAGCTGTAGAGCAGAGCAGTAGATGAAACAATTTTCAAAATATGTAGATAACAAGTGCAAAGTGTATAAGTTTCACGCATGGATATCCCAGTTTCTTTGTTGTTGATTGGGCATTTGTAAAGAATCTCCCATTTTACAATACACTTACTTCAGCTTAGAAATGTATTCAGACAAACACATCTCTATATTTACTTTGTTTCCAACAACAATAGTGTCTCTAGCACTTAGGTATCCTTTATTTTTAGGGTTAATCAGTGATCAACCATAATATTTTCACGATTTGTTTACAATTACTACTTTTACATATTTTGTAAGTTTGATATACCTTTTTAAAGTTACCATTTTGAAGCTAAACATAAATAAACTAAAATCTAATGCTAAAACAGATCTGTTATTCGTTTGTTACATCTCCTAAGCAATACAATGCTGCATCCCATTTCAAATCATGCAAAGAAGAAACGAAACAACTGTTGCAGTTAAAAAGCTAGTCTTAATTAGGGCTAAGTGAAGAATCAGATTATCTATCTCTGAAAACTTCCAGAGCGCAGCGTTTTCTTGCTTGTTCACTGTAAACAAGAGTGTGCAGTGGCGGCATTTGTCTCTTCTACTTGCAAAAGCAACATGAGGACTCGGTAGCACGTCGAAGTTACCTGTGAGAGAAAAATAAAAGTAAATGGAATTAATAGTAATACTAGACCATTTAAAACAGTGGCGGCTCCCACTTTTGTTTTGCACTTCTAATGCTGTTAATTCAGCGGTAGTTTAAGAAGCGGCAAATTACATCTTTTAATGTATCTTTTACAGCCATGAATAAGGCTCCATTTGAACTGTGTTAATTGAGAAATATAAAATTTTAGTAAGTATATTTCCTGCAAAATATTATTTTATCTACCACTTTCCTATAGTAAATAATATATTTCACCTAAAAATTCGATATCGAGCATTTGTAGAAATGGTTCTATTACATATTTCTTTATAGGTACTTTGACAATATGTTACAGGAAGGCGACTAAGCAAATGAGGCCATCTGTAGCGCATAGTTGACTGTGGCAAACGGTGAATTTACAATTATCGAACGTTATAAAGTGAAACTGTGCCTTGTGTAAAGCAATAACAAACACTTGTGTGATACCTACATCGGCGAAGGTGAGCAGTTTGACGTCGGCGATCTTCAGCAAGGTCCACACACAAGGACGCTGACATCTAATAATCATGAGGTAGATGAGACGTTTGAATTCTGTGGATCGTTCGTACCAGTTGCACTCATATGCTGCTTTCCCGATACTTTCACTCTGAAACACCAAACAACGTCTGTGGTCTCTGCTTCAAATTCCCCCAGTCACCAAGGTGCAAGCAAAATTGAATATTTAATACCACGAGCCAAGGTTCCACTTTAAGTCTAAAACCACAATAAAATAGCGAGTGTTGCCATCTATCGGCAGATAATTGTCTCTATGGCACGTTTCAAAATTGCCATCTGCTACCATGTATAGAAGAGATGCAGTTGTCCAGTACTAAGGCCTGTGGACACGTGTTGAAGCTACCATCTGCCTCTCACGAATAGAAGCAGAAGTACAGTTGGCTGCTACTGAAGCCTTTGTGGACTGTGTCAAAGCAACATGGTATAAACAGGTAGAAACCTAGAAGATTAACTGTTCGCCACACACTGGGTCACGTGGTTCTCCTAATAGATGCGTTTAGACAGTTTTGTTGCGACTGTATCGCACAGTGATCCCACCCAAAGTAGATTATCGGTTATCGTTTATTCTTCAGCACGATCACGTGTGCATAACTGGGACATTCGCATGGCAATAGGATCTTTTCCAACTAGCCCAGTTGTGAATATTTACGTCGAATTGACAAAATCCCCTCTGCGTTATCGGCATGACGTCCTATTATGTGTGCTTACCCAATCAACGTTCCTTTAATTTTTTCAACCCCGTGCTGAACGAACGTTATAGAAAGAGCACCGTTAATCCAAGGCCAGAGGGTTTGCGTTTCCGGAACCTTCTTAAGAAGCTTGCTATTGAAATGCCTAACATGTTTCCGAAGGGGGAGAGCCTCTTCCCCTCTTGGTTGCATGGCACATCCCATGAAGATCTTGAGATGACCGTATACCGGAAGTCCACGATGTCTATGTCTAGTATCCGCACTTGTTTGTTAGACTTTTTGTCAGGCTACACTGACCGATGTTCGATCTATACCAACGGATCAAAGAGCACCTGCGGTTTTGGATGTGCTTATATTTATGGAACTGAACCACATACATTCGGATTTCATGATAGCACTTCCATTTATAGTGTAGAACTGTGAACAGAGCCCTTTTATATGTATTGAATGATTGACTTAGTGCACCCTTCATGAGCTGTACAACTACCAACTATCACGTTGGTGGGCAGGAAGTGAAGTCGCGGATTTGCCACCAAAGGCGGCAACCACAAAGGCCAGTATTAAGACATTTTCACGGTGAACATTACTAATAACACTGTACAACATGAAAAATGTCCTTTAGATGAAAATATGTGTTTCTTGTATAAGTATGGCTGAAAATAACAAATCTGTAATTAGTTTTTGTCTACCACGTACCATTTTCCCAAAAACCCAAATTTAGTTTTTTACGTATTTTCGCGATAAATTTGCGTCTTTGTTAATTTAAATCAATTTTTTATAACCTGCTTATTCTGTTCAACATTTACACTGCAGGTATATATTAACACACATTAAACAATGGATATCTATATCAAAGATTCACTGTCAGCTTAATTTTTCGACTATGTCAGCATTTTAACTGTAAAATTTTGTTTATTTTCGGAAGTTTCCTCTCTGAAGTGTTGCTGGCAGGAATACTTTAGTGACGATCAGTTTTAAGTGTTTTAAGGACAAAATTATATTACATTCAGTGCATTATAATGTCTCGTCACTGTAAAAATAAGCCGGACGTATTTTGTTATGTGTGTGGCGAATTTACATTGAAGACACAGCAATGCAGCTTGTTGCCATTGGTAAAAATCACTACACCCGTAAACAGTGGCCTTCAAGACAAAGCTTCATTCTTGGCACCAAAAATATAGCACATGAACCACTTATGAATCCACAATGTGTCTTTCTACCACCACTGCACATTGAACTCGGTTTAATGAAAATTTTTGTAAAAGCTCTGGACAGAGGAGTGGCTTTCTTGCATCTCAGGAATAAATTCAACAAATTAAGTGAGGTAAAGGTAAAAGAAGGGATTTTCATTGGTCCCCAAATTAAAGCAGTCATTTATGACGAAGAGTTTGAAAATAAACTGTCAGAGGGAGAAAAAGCAGCCTGGTGTGCTCACGTGCTCACGTTTCCTTGGAAATGAGAAAGCTGAAAATAATGAAGATCTTTCAGTGACATGGTAGAATGCTTCCATGCTATAGGTTACAATATGTCATTAAAACTACACTTTTTGGACTCACATCTGGACTTCTTTTCTCAAAACCTTGGTGCAATAAGCGATAAGCATGGGGAAATGTTCCACCAGGACATTTCTATGTTTGAAAAACGTTTCAGTAGACGATTGAATGGAAGTATGCTAGCTGAGTTTTGTTGGTCTATTGTCAGGGACACACCAACAGATGCCTACAAGAGGAAACGGTCAAAAAATAATTTTAGTGTGTGTTTTCTGTACTCAAGCCTCATGTTTCATTTCTCTGTAATCAATTTGTATAAATATCAAAAGTGGGTCTCCTATAAAAATGGTACGGGATTGACCAATTTGGTTTTCAGATATGAGTCAAGCACCTTTTGTTTATACAGAATCACGCAGTTTCATCTAAAGGACAGAAAAAAGTTGAAATTTGTTGTGCAGTGTTGCTTCTGGGGTAATCAGCCGTATCAAATCTATAACATTAGAGCTATATGATGGGCTCAAACCTCCTTAAGCAAACGGCCCAATCACTGGAGTCTCCACGCCCATATTATGCTAAGCCTATTTTTTACTTTCTGTAACTTTATTTCTCTTACAGTAGGTAAGAGAAGTTTCAACAGTAAACTTGTATAGCGCAGATAAGCGAACCTGACAACAGTTCGTAGTAACTTGGTGAGAAAGCTAAACTATCTCACAATAGAAGTGTAGAGCACAAGAAAATTAATTTACCTGGTCCGTGATGTATTCTCCGAAGAAGGTATAGATGTACACATGAAAGAAAGACGCTGCCAATGTAAGGGCGTATTTCAGAGCAAGTGCTGGGTCCTGGAAACAATGAAATAAATGAAACACAGTACAAATGGCTTGGGAAGGGGTGTACTTACATAACAATAACGAAACAGATTTTACTTAAACTAATGAAGGCATGTATTTGCCAGGCGCGGCTCCTCAGGGTAGGCAGGGTAGGCATTGCCTACCCTATCGTAATACATCAACAAATAATGTTTAACTATGATTCTGCATTTTATCATTTGAAGCGTCATTTTCCCCTAAATTGCAGTTCAAGAAAAGTTTTCCCGGTTATAATGACCAGCGCATGGTCAAATCCTTTAATCTCAATTCCGATTCATCAAAACTGCGCTGCGTGTTTGAAACGCGCGGCAGAAATGATACGCATGGAACCTGGGTAGTGGAGAGCAGGCTAGCTTAACCTCTGCCTGCCCGGCCCCATTTCCTCAGTACGAGGCCCTTGAACAGGGATAAGGAAACATTCCGTCTGTATACGCACTCCGAGCATGCGTAGACGCGTCTGCCAGCAGTCCGAACACTTGCCGGCCCAAATCCGAAATTATGCGACATTTTCCGAACAGCCATACTCCACGAACGAAGATCTCAGAGATCTGCATCTGTCGTTATCTCTGTGTAATACCAGTATGACCGACTTAATTAGTGAACTATTACAAATTCCGCTTTCGCGGCACACTGACAATGAAAAGAGGAGTGTTTTAGCTATTTAACACAAAGCTGCAGTCAGACAATTTTTCAATTTCTTAATCTATTTTAGTCATAGGCGTCACGAAACGGGGGCAAGGGGGGCCGTGTGAACTTAATGTGCAGTCAGTTACTGACTTTTAAACTATTATTTTAATGTTGATGTAAAGAACAATTTTTGTTTAGCACAAAATAATACGGTTATCTGCAACAAATACTATAAATTTTGACAGTAAAATAATGATTTAATATTATATGATTGCAAATTTCCAACATGTGGGCCCCCCCCCCCCCCTGGAAAAAGGTCTGCCGACACTCGTGATTTTAGTTTTGGCGGTAATTCGTCCGTAAGTCACGCTCATTCACTCTGCTCTTATTAAACAACCAAACAATATATTGTTTGCGTTATCCGCAATGACTTCGCCCCCTATATTTCGGATAAACGGGGTTTATTATTATTATTATTATTATTATTATTATTATTATTATTATTATTATTATTATTATTATTATTATTATTATTATTATTATTATTATTATTATTATTATTATTATTATTATTATTATTATTATTATTATTATTATTGTTGTTGTTGTTGTTGTTGTTATTGCTATTGTTATTGTTGTTACTGTTACACTTTGCCTACCCTAAAATTTTGACTGCGAGCCGCCACTGGTATTTGCATATAGAAATAGTAAAATATTCAATAAAAAATTTAAAAATGTCAGAATTACAGGAAGGGAGGAACCCCAGCTTGACCGCCTCCGTAGCGCAGAGGACCCGGGTTCGATCCCCGGTACCAGCATGGGGATTTTATCCCCTCTGGGAGGTCTGGCACGGGGTGCACTCAGCCTCGTTAGGTCCCGAGGGGACCAATTGAGGAGCTACTTGATAGAGAAGTAGCGGCCCCAGGTCTAGAAGACCGCATAACCGGCTGGGAGGGCTCGGGGCGCTGACCACGTCCCACCCTCCAATCACCTCACCAATGACGCCTGTAGTGGGCAGAGGTGGGGGACGCAGCGGCTGGGTGGTAGGCCTTAGCCCCTTGTGGGCTGTCGCGCCGGGGTTTAGTTTAGTTAGGAACCCCAGCTCAATTTTTGAAATGTAGTACAGAAACAAAGTACATTTAAGAAAAAGTTTTGAAAAATGTTTAAATGGTAAGGACATCCTAGAAGATTGGAAAGTAAGGTCCAAAAATGAAGTCATCAGGAAGTAAATGAATGTTAAAGGTTCCATTATTGATTTTGTTAACGAAAAACAACTGATGTGGGAAGTAGTGAATGAGTGAACGAAGGGCCTGTCGAGAGTTATGGGGTGTGGTATGGCGATATAGAAAACAGTCAGAGGGGAGATTGTCACAATGGATAATGGAATGGGAAGCACCAGGAAGGAAGAGAAGGCTACACGCATACAAACAATTTAGACATCAATAATTATGGCAGACACAAAATTTAATAGCGGCTCATAGCTAAGCATTACCGTTTTCTTTTCTGTTATGCAAGTACATTTTCTGGGCGCCAATGAACATTACTGGCTTTACGAGATTTCACAGAATGTTTAACTATGCAGTTTCGCAAGGCCTAGCAAGCCTCTAATTGGATGCTGTGTTGAGCCACCCATCATTAAATTTCGTGTCAGCCATAGAAGAAGAAATATTGAAGACAATTTATGGACAGATAGGCATAAACGGAAAGCTAAAATTAAATTTGATCTGAAATCTGGGTTACCGAAAAAAGCAAATATATTGTAAAACTAGCAAATAGCATATTTGCAACCTAGTATTTTTGGAACTGGAATTGAAAGTACTCACGACTGTTAACTGGAACATTGTGGTGATTATCAGCAGCGTTATAAATATCAGCGTGATCCCTACGGCTGGTGATTGTAGAGAACCCATTTCCTCGGATGACCTGAAAGTTCAGTATCAGAAACTTATTCACCGAATACTAAAGTAGTATTGTAAAAATATGTGACTCGCAATTTTACTCACTTCAGAAGCTCTTGATGCAGTTTTATGATATACTTAAAGAACCTGTTGGCGGTCATCTTCGTAGAAATCCTTTCTTCATCTTTAACACGCATTTCTAGAAGCAAAAATACCATCATTCCTATAACTTTTTTCAGTAATATATTATTTTATTTCATAGGTACACGTATTAGTAGGCAAGAAAAGAGGGGGGTGGACCACTCCATATTGGTGATGCAGGGGGGGGGGGAGGGAATCTGAGAGGAGAGAAGGTCAAGACGCGGTAGGAGCGAATGTGCAAGTTGGTCACCATGCGTAATCCAAGCATTACTACAGGTTGGGCAGATAAAATCGGCCTAGCCCGTCTCATCTCATATGATTTGGAAAGAAGTTATGAAGGGTATTGTTTTCTTTCTGTTTTCGAGCGACGTGTGTTGGTCTTTGTCTTTAATCTTACCAGATTAGCTCAACATGTTCATGCGAGTAGGAGAACTGCGCATTAGTGACAGCTGTGTACAATAACTCAAGGAGGCCCATAAAGTTAAACGTGTAAATTTCTGCCGCTGGTTGTTGGACATGGTTGCCTATGGTCATATGGACCCGCTGATGTTCATGCTTGATTTCATCTATTGGGATATGTAAACTCCCAGAACAGCACGTAGGCGATCAAAATCCTAGCATATTGTTCGAGCAACCCCTCCTAGACCAAAAAATCGGTATGTGGTGCGCTATGACTGCGAAACGCATTATCTGTGCCATGTCTACTTGACCTTCTTGTATGAGTTTTATTTCCAATTGACAGAAGAGCATAATTACTGCTTCTTTCAGCAAGATGGGGCAACATGTCACACATTTGAGAGGTCACTTACCCGTATTCATCAAATGTTCACTGAAAAAAGGACTGTGAGCAAAAACTTATGGCCACCGCGATCACCAGATTTGTCGACAGTGATTTTTATTTATGGGGGAACTTAAGGGAAAAGTGTACGAGTAAAATCCCCATGCCATTGATGATCTATAGGATAACATCAGGAATTGCATCCGCTGCATCACCCATGAGGAACTGACACGTGTTTTCATGAACCCCTTAAGATATGCGCAGAAGTGTCTAGATGCAGATGGAGGCCACTTTCAACATTTATTATGAATATTCATGCATTTTATTCCATGCTATTATGTTATTCCATTACAGTTTGTTTCAAATCATTGGAGGTTTGTTTAAAATTAATGTGATAACACGGGCCTGTTATATCTGTCCAACCCTGTAGCAGAGGATTGGAGAGCAGGGTGTTGAGAGTATTCTAGGGTCATTCTAAGGAGGAATGGTAATGTATACTCGTATACCTTTGTTGAGATATACGATATATGTACTATCAAAATCTGACCTAACCTAACACACTTCGAATCATATCCTCTTATCATCTAACCTAACTTAGGTATTGTACCTACCTATATTGTATTCTCACTAGAGATTCTCGAGACACTTCACTAATATTTTTTACTGTTTTACAGCTTTTTGGGTCTTCTGAGTGCCTTCATGCCGGTTTTAGATATTTTTAAGCTTAATTCCATTTTCACGACAGTTTTGGTATTCTGATGCTCTTTTAGGCATTTTGTGTGTATTTTCAATCATTTTAGAAGCATTTTAGATTAAGATAATGGATTTTAATGATTTTCGTAGGTATTTAGGCTATTGATTCCAGTATTTCAGTTATTTTTTAAAGGAAGTTGTACAGGTAGTTAGACCACTTTTAGAGCCACGAGACATTTAGAGTTTATTTTTACGCCACTTTAGCAGCCTTTTCGGTATTCTGGGTGTGTTTATCTCTCTTATACATCTTACAGCGTATTTCGTAGTTTAGGCAGTTTAGAAACCTTTGTGACTCTTTCGGCAATGTATGTATTGGTATTTTGAACTCATTGAAGACATTTTAGACATTGGGACAGGAATGCTAATGACTTTTCAGGATACTCAGAAAACAGATGTGGGTATTTTCTCAGCCTTTAAAGATGTTTTAGAGTTCAAATGCAGGTATGATTCACACTACTAGTAATATTACAGATGTTTTTTCAGCAATTTTCTTTAGTTTTGTAACTTTAGTTAGGAGTGTTTTAATAATAGTTTATCTTATGTCACAGACTTGTATTTATTGGATTTTTACTCTATTTTGGCTGCCTTATACGAAATTTTTACACAGCTATATTTTATACACTTTTAAAGTGCTCTTCGGAGGAGTTGATTATAGCCAAGATGGACGTAATGGAAAATGAAATGAGGGGCTTTACAGATGAAATTAAATCCAAATAAAGGGGTTTAAAAGTGAAATGAAAACAGAAATGAAAGGCTTTAAAGGTGAAATCTTCTTCTTCCTCTTCTGCTTAGCTTCCCCTTATGTAGGACTTACACCCCCTAGGACTTACAAGCCATTGTCTAGGGTCAGACGTTTATAGGTGAAATAAAAACAAAAATTAAGGGCTGTAAGGATAAAGTGAAAACAAATGAAAGATCCTAAAGATGAAATTAAGACCCAAGTGACCAAGATTAAAGACAGGGCTATCGGTGAAGGCTGAAGAGCAACAGGCCGGCGGAAAGATGGGCCTTTTCCCAACACGTTAATTCCGTGGAAGAGAGAGCCGACGGCACCTCTAGTGAACGAATGCTCGGCGAAAATCATGAGAACTTAAAGATCCGACGCCAGGACGCGACTCAACATTCGCGTGCGTCAAGTCATCGAAGTATGACGGCACTTCGACCTTTGAAGTCTTCAACTTTTGAAATCTTCCACCCACAATTCGCCACCGTCGCCGCCCTCAAACTATGGTCACCAGAAGAGAAATCTGCACAGCTGCTAGGTAACCTCTAGCCACTGTCGGCGGAAGTACTGAACGCGATTCCGACGTCAGCGGCGTCTCGAGACTCTCGAACACCGGTTTGGGAGTCAGCACTCGCAGCCAGCTCAGATCAAGCCTGTAACAGGCAGGGGACGTGCTGTAGCAGTTCGCCTTGGTGAACAAGGCTCTGGTGAACCTCACGGCCGATGCGTGTCAGAGGAAGTTACCTACGTGCTCCTTCGTCGAAGGGGTGCACGACGCTGAGATGTATCACTTTCTGACGCTCGGCTACCATAAAATGCACTAACGGCTGCGCTGTACCTCGAATTTGGTTAATGTACCATAATGATCTAGGAATTTATAAGTTTGACATTTCAATTTTGTTTCCAGTATTTTACTTAATACGACATTGTAAGCACGGTCATGAGAAATGTTTTCCAGAATCCAAGATAACGAAAACGTTTCCAAATAATTAATGTTACCTTTGGGTCAGATTATTTTTATGAAAATATTCGTCTAATCTGTGCTGAACTTGAATACCAAATTGGTATTTACGTGATAGATACACACCTGCCGAAGCTTAAATCGGAATATCGAATTTTGGAATAAATATAGTGCTCCTGTAAATGTCAAGGTAAGTAATATATAGTTATAATTAGCTAAAATTCGGAGCACCATATACTATTTCTTACCTTTAGTTTCGACTATTGTGACTAAGGCCTTAGGATCATCTTCAGGACATTCATTCACCATTTCCACTAAAGCTGCTATTATTTCGAACTGTGTAGCGGTAGTTGAGAAGATGCAGATCATCAGAGTCGAACACGGTATCATGGCTCGGTATGCTCCTAGATAACATAGCATCTGTAAGATCCATATCTCCGTGTACCACTCCGTGGAGTCCAGTGGGAGCCACATCGGGAAACTGAACTGGTCGTACCCGTCTTGTTGGTACAACTCACGAGGTGTCAGCGTGCGGTTCGACTCCTTCTGGAATATTTAAAATAACATCAGTTTGGCAGTGGAGTTTTAAGAGTATGTATTCTTATAAAATCAGAATATATTAGAACAGGTTCAGTAGAGACACATTAAGCACCTTTCGTGCATGTCTAACGCCACCTCCCCATAACATCTAGCATAGCCAATCGATGGAAGCACCAAACTCTTCAACATGTATTCACCTGATTGAAACGATGAAGGAACTTCAAGATTTCGCACTCATCTAGTACTTGTGGTGGGATTTACTTTATGAAGATAACACATTTGTGGCACTACAGTAATTTAATGTTCATGCACTTACCATGCACAATTGTTCCTCCCTTTGAAGATATCTGATGATGAAAGGTGTTGTGATCCAGAAGAGAATTGCGAGGGTGATACTGTAGCCAATTATGCGACTGTACAAGGTACATCTCTGTTTTCCCTTCTCCAGGATTTGTTTCAATTTGAAGTTTTGTTGAACAATAGGCCTTGTCAGTATAGATTGTGTCTGCAGATAATTCAGTGCTTTGAAGAACCTTCTACATTGGAAGAGGCACCATGTATTTCCCCATATTCCCATGCCAATGGCAGTCATCATGCCAATAATGTCCAGGACAAGGACAGTGTCTCCCCAATAGCGCAACAAGGCAGCGAATTGGCTCAGCAATACTGGGATCAAAAATACAAGTGGCCAGAGTTGGTGGATTGTGTATAGGATCCGTGAAAGTTCAGCTCCTGGTTCACGATATTCCTCTTTTGGCATTGTTCCCATGAAGTGTGCAATCTTCATCAGTCTTCCATACAAGTTCAGTGGTTTCGACATTCTGCTGTATACCTGAAAGTGAAATGTTTGATGTTTGAAGGATTAAAAATGGTTTCTGAATGGCAAAAGTCCTACAATTTTCTCCACAGGTTTCATTTGATCTATTTTCTTTAGCACTTATCCATATTGAATATAGCTAGTGTTATATTCCATCGAAAGAAGACGATTTTCCGAATACTCATCAAGTACTAGTGGGTAGCATTTCTGATGTGCTATACTTACATGACTTTCTCTACCTTTGTACACACTGTTCTTACAAATGTTCATTATTCCACGTACTTCATGTTAGTGGAGGTAAATACACGAAGAAATGGTTTTATTACACATTTATTTATAGGTACAACGGGCATGAGAATACAGTGGAGTTAAGTGATAGTCAAATATTTTAAAAGCTGGTTGCTATATGAGGACTTTAAAATTTTGCTCCCATTCCATAACCGGGAGATAAAAGAATACCGACTTCCCGTTTGAGAAAAGCATATGAAGGTATCTGAATATTGAAACCAATTACAAGGAATTTTTTCGGTAAGGGTTAGCGCCACAAAGGAAAATAAAACTAAATATTGTGACGCCGACCGACGGCAGCGGCAACAGCAAAGGCTCGGGGCCGGGCTCACTCACATTACATCGCACGGCTTCCACGCACAAGGACGCTCAAGGTAAAGGTACCCCACAACACTCAGGCGAACAAGCACGTGACAGCAATCAGTGCAGCATTACAAGGCGTTTTGTACAAGGTTGTGACTGCCGGCTGTTCTAGAAAATACCAACTTAGAGGAAGATCTGCTTACGTCATCGCGTTATAAAAGCTTGCGGAGCACATCAGTGCAGGCACCGTTTAATCAGTTTTTAGTTGTGTGTGCGTGTGTGTGTGTGTGTGTGTGTGTGTGTGTGTGTGTGTGTGTGTGTGTGTGTGTGTGTGTGTGTTCGTGAGAGAACCGGCACGTCGTGGAGAAAGATAGCGAAGTAGTTACTGAGTATCGAGTAATTATATCGTCAGAGGCAGAGTCAGCTATTTGATGTTTGAAAGACAGAGAAAGTGAAGAAAGACAGAAAGGAGTGAGTCAAGGTTATGAAAAGAAAGCGGTTGTGAGTTGTAATATCACGAAGGACTGTAGACTACGTTAACGAGGAGAGAACCGTGTATTACCGCAAAGGTTTTGAAGACGAAAAAAGTGACGAAAAAAGTAATTGGATCGAACCTTTGTGTTTTTGTTACACTGGTGTCAGGAGTGGGATTCGTCGAATTGTAATTTTTTACAATATTACAAAAAAGGTCCCTCGCGACAAAAATTTTAAATTTTGATGTAATATTTTAACCCTGGTTTTAAAATACACCTTTGTACCTTTGCTAGGTTTCTCTATATCTCCTTTAGTTTAAGCTCCAAATTTTTGTGTTTGGAAATATATGCTTATATACATTTGACAACAAAACCTAGCGCAAGTTTGAACATGTGTAGCAAGTTTCATTGGTGCAATACAAAAATCCTCCGCAAGAAACATTTTATAGGAAGATAATGCTGAAAATTTCAATAGCGAGAAAACAGGCATGGAAGATATGAATGCATATCTCAAAATCGAAACATGCTGTACAACACTTAAAATGACGTCCGGGGGCAAATTACACATTATTTGCTGTCAGGAATGTCTCAATTATTTTGTATAATTAAATCAAAAAAAGTGTTTTTTTTTTTTTTTTTTTTTTTTCAATTTTCATGAAACTTCACTTATATCCCTAAACGCAGTTAATTAATCATCAAAGCAAGCAATAAATTACGTTATATCCCAAAACATTACTCCATCCTGCAAGCGACCGGTGTGTTTATATCCACAAACCAGTTCAATTCCCTGGCCAACCTCAACGCAACGTTGTCAAGTTACTTCACGTCTGAAGGAGCTGCTCAGAGTATTCCTTCAATTCGACACCCTGTGTGATGTTCCATAGTTACTACTGAAGCTAGGTCAGAAATAAGTTATTCTATGCACGTTACAATTAAAAATTATCTTTGTACATTCTTGTAGAATTTCGCATCCAATTTTGAATAAAAACCATTTATTTTTCGAAAGCGGCTGATCGAAGAACGAAATCGATTGAGACTTTTTTGTTTGTAATGCTGCAATGAAGCACATATACCTACCCACAGACATGCAGACAGAGACATACATTTGTGGATTGTATAATTCGAGCATTCCACATATTTATACAATCCATACATTTCTAATAAAATTTTGCAACACATTCCTACTGATAACTTATGTCAACATTTGTTTTACGTATTAATACTTGCAAGAGAGATTATTTAAGAAAGCCTATAGGAAAATATCCAAAATGTACTCATTGTATATTGTAAATACTGTTAAATATCATTGTAAATAATTGTAAACAGCATTTAATATTACCAAGGTAATGGGGCATTCTGATATGTCATCAATAAATAATAAAACACATACACACAGACCGCACAGACACAGACATACACACAGACCGCACAAACACACAAACCCCACAGACATACAAACACACATACACACATACACACAGACCGCACAGACATACAAACACAGACACAGACATACACACAGACCGCACATACAAACACACACAGACACAGACATACGCACAGACCGCACAGACATACAAACACACAGACACAGACATCCGCACAGACAAACACACACAGACCGCACAGACAAACACACACAGACCGCACAGACATACAAACACAGACACAGACATACACACAGACCGCACAGACATACAAACACACAGACACAGACCGCACAAACTCACACACAGACCGCACAGACATACAAACACAGACATACGCACAGACCGCACATACACACACATACAGACCTCACAGATACAGACATACAAACACACAGACCGCACAAACTCACACACAGACCGCACAGACATACAAACACAGACACAGACCGCACATACACACATACAGACCTCACAGATACAGACATACAAACACACAGACACAGACCGCACAAACTCACACACAGATCGCACAGACATACAAACACAGACACGGACATACGCGCAGACCGCACATACACACACATACAGACCTCACAGTTACAGACTTACAAACACACAGACCGCACAAACTCACACACAGATGGCACAAACATACAAACACAGACACAGACATACGCACAGACCGCACATACACACACATAGAACTCACAGATACAGACATACAAACACACAGACACAGACCGCACAAACTCACACACAGATCGCACAGACATACAAACACAGACACAGACATACGCACAGACCGCACATACACACATACAGACCTCACAGATACAGACATACAAACACACAGACCGCACAAACTCACACACAGATCGCACAGACATACAAACACAGACACAGACATACGCACAGACCGCACATACACACATACAGACCTCACAGATACAGACATACAAACACACAGACACAGACCGCACAAACTCACACACAGATCGCACAGACATACAAACACAGACACAGACATACGCACAGACCGCACATACACACATACAGACCTCACAGATACAGACATACAAACACACAGACACAGACCGCACAAACTCACACACAGATCGCACAGACATACAAACACAGACACAGACATACGCACAGACCGCACATACACACATACAGACCTCACAGATACAGGCATACAAACACACATACACAGACCGCACAAACTCACACACAGATCGCACATACATACAAACACAGACACAGACATACGCACAGACCGCACATACACACACATACAGACCTCACAGATACAGACATACAAACACACAGACCGCACAAACTCACACACAGATCGCACAGACATACAAACACAGACACAGACATACGCACAGACCGCACAAACTCACACACAGATCGCACAGACATACAAACACAGACACAGACATACGCACAGACCGCACATACACACATACAGACCTCACAGATACAGACATACAAACACACAGACCGCACAAACTCACACACAGATGGCACAAACATACAAACACAGACATACGCACAGACCGCACATACACACACATACAGACCTCACAGATACAGACATACAAACACACAGACACAGACCGTACAAACTCACACACAGATCGCACAGACATACAAACACAGACACAGACATACGCACAGACCGCACATACACACACATACAGACCTCACAGATACAGATATACAAACACAGACACAGACATACGCACAGACATACGCACAGACCGCACACACACAGACCTCACAGATAAAGACATACAAACACACAGACAGACTACACACAGACCGCACAGACACGCACAGACATACAAACACACAGACTCAGACATAACAAAGACCGCACATACATACAAACTCAGACACATACATAATACAGACCGCACAGACATACAAACACACAGACAGACATACACACAGACCGCACAGACATACAAACACAGACAAATACATAACACAGACCGCACAGACATACAAACACACAGACAGACATACACACAGACCGCACAGACATACAAACACAGACACATACATAACACAGACCGCACAGACATACAAACACACAGACATACACACAGACCGTACAGACATACAAACACACAGACCGCACACACACAGACATACAAACACACAGACTCAGACATAACAAAGACCGCGCAGACAGACATACACACAGACACACATACAGACCGCACAGACATACAAACACACACACAGATCTCACAGATACAGACATACAAACACACATTCACACAGACACACGCAGACACAAACACACATACGAGTTTTTCTATAAATGTTCTTTTGAGCCCATGGAATCGCAACACATGTTTTGCCGTGAAGTGGAGTAGAAATGCTCCTCTACTTACTGTACTGTACGTGGGTGGTAGAGAAAGCGAAAACAATACCTACTCACTTTCTCAGCGCCAAGTTGGGACATTAGACGTCTCCTTTGCTACTTAAAAATGTGTTAACATTGACAGTACAAGGCTGCTGTAAAACTTATTATGGTAGGTATATGTATCTATTGAATTATTGAGTTGAAAGTTTTGAGCGTGTAATGGACTATGTGTTTATGCATACAGGTATTACATTATGCACTTTCACTTTCAAGAATATTCCATTCCAAGGACGTAACCAGCTTATCACGCCCCTTTTCCAAAGTGATTTGTTTGAAAGCTACCAATTTTGGTTGGAAGACATTGATGCACTGAATCATAGACGAATAAGTTACGAACGAGGTGATTAAGTTCATTTCACAGAAGTATGACGTCACTTCAATTAAATATTTCTGTATAGGAGACAAATAAGCCGACGTTTTTAAAAGCTTAAGGGTAGAAATGTGTTGGGGAAGAACCTCCACACATGTCTAAATATTCTTTCAGGACTGTGAAAACACGTGTTAACATTTGGCCATGTGAATAGTGTAGCTCAAAAACCAAATTGATGTCGAAATTGGTTTTGAAGCTCAACATCTTCCAAACATAGAGTACAAAGATTTTCAACGTCTCCCTACTCCAATTTACTATTTATATGGAATATATTTATAAAATTTTGGCTTTTGCCAAAATGTCGAATGATTTTGATTAAAATACCTAATGCTTAAGATAGTTTCATAACAAATATAATGTATATCTTTAATTTTATAGGAATATATTGAGAAGTCCTCTTCATTCTGGATGGCCTTTGTACAACTGATAAGCCGTAATATATAAACAAAATCTTACACCATAAAAAGTTTACTTCTCGTTAGAAAAAAGTTTATGTTAAATACATATTCTTTCCCTGGGTTGAACCATTTCCTATATATTCCTTGTTATTTGTTTGAATTTTCCAATACGTATACTATTCTTCAAATAGGAAGTCCTTATTCGTTTGTTTATATCCTGGAAAAGTAAGAAGAATGGAATTTCAAAGCCCTCATATATCGACCAGCTGTTAAAATATTTGACTATTATGTTTTTGTATATAATATATTTAACTATTCTGTATTTACCTATTCCCATTGTACTTATAAGGAAACACGTGATAGAATCAGTTCTACAAACGCATATTTCAATTATTATTAAGTAGAGGGAACAGGAATGTTTTTAACAGTAGTGTACTCAAAAGTGAGTCGAGAAAATCTTCTACCTTGGAATCCGCAAGAGGTGGTGCCGTGGTAACCTGTACGATTCACATTCCGGAGGTGCCGGGTTTGTTCCAGGCGACTACTGAGCCATGCGTTCTCCGTTCCCCTTATCCTCATCATCTGTTTGAAGGTTGTAGGTCCAGGCGACGGGATTGGCGTGTTGCAGATGGGCGGTGGAACTACGTCGCTTAGATCGTATTCCTCCAATTTCACGTACCAGTTTCAACAAAGTTTAAGGCATTTCAGCATGTTTACTTCTTTGGTGCAACAGTTAGAGTGTTGGCTTTCGAAATTAGGGTTCGAGCTTCATTTCTTGGATAGAGGAGAAATTTATATAACCTTTAATTATCTTTGTTTCATATTCTCCGAAGATTAAGGAAAAATTAAAGGCAAACAAATTTAGAACGAAAGGTTGTGCGAGAGTGTGAGAGAGAGAGTGTGTGTGTGTGTTTGTGTGTTTAGGAACGGAGGGTAGACAACTCGACGCACCACGACCCCTAGATCGATCTTTGAGGTGAAGTAAGCTTGTCAGAGAGCGGAGCCAGCGAAGTCCAGAGAAGCACAGAAGTTCATAAAAGTTACAGATATTGACACAAGCGAAGTGTTTCCTCTACCCAGGGAGAGGAAGACGAGGTGACCCTAGCGTCCCGGTTGGCAATTTCCAGGAGGGATCAGGGAAGGGTTTCCAGAGCGCAAGCATCTGTACCATCTGTCCGCATCTGCATGAACGTACCGCGCTACTAACCAAACTTGAAAGATGACAAGAAAGGGAAATGAGAAATAAAGGGAAAGCAATCTGTGGAGAGGAGAATTCACCCCAGCATTCGCCTGGGGAACAGGGGAAACCACGGAAAATCCCGAGTCAGAGTTTTCGGGAGATCGAACCCTGGACCTCCCGAATACGACTGGTGCCACCTCGCTCGGTGAACGAAAGAGTGAAACATGGTGTTTTCTTAATTTGAATGTGAACAAGCACCATAGAGTGTAATTTATGTTTCTTCTGAATTCCTACTGCACAAGAAGTAAAGAAGGGGCGAAATTTGGTAACATCCCAAATATTTCATTCATGGAACCCCAGCGTTTCTCATAGATAAAAGCAGGTCTTCCGAGAGTCAAATGTATTAATGTGAAAATCAGAGCTGGATATCATGGTAGCTCCTTGGTAGAGTGGAGGATTCTATAACTAAAGTAGGAAGGCTCTAATACAGACGGATGTTAATTATTTCTTTCTTACCGGATCCTATCTAAAACGGGAAAGCTTGTTTTCCAGATCTTCGATTTTTAACAACATTCGAAAAGGATACGATACAATTGTTTAGTTAGAGTAAACCAATAAACCAATTAATATTCATTTTCAATTGAATAGCTGATTATAACCAAAATGTAAGCAAAACATTATTTTAATGTGTATCGTAGGCTTCATGTTATTTTCACTGATGCAAGCTTAGAAAGTTAAAATTGTTGGGGTGCTATAATGCTAGACTGGTGTGATCTTAACCTCTTCTATTACTACTGCCGTCAGTATAAGGTTTGTTTGTCAAGAGTAAAAAGTCAATAATGCCATTATGTAATTATGTATAATTATGTGATTTAATTTTATACGTATTTAAACACTATTTACTTGTATTAATTGCTAAAAGGGCATTCCAGTAACAGTTATATACCTCTTTGGAGACAAGTAATTAGCTGCTATTCACCACCTTCACTTTCAGTCGGAGGGTGAAGCACGCCTGTGGCGTTTAAACTCACAAGCAGCCAGTGTCCAGTGGAGGACACAAACAGGCGATTCCATGGCAGTTTATAAGTCATACCTTGAATTTTCTGGGAGTGTCCTCAGAAAACCTCTTCATTGTGGATAGCAACCAGCTCTGAAAACATTTGACCGTAAACCCTCCTGTATTCTGATATTCCCCTTATACCTACTAGAGAGAAATAATTTCTGAAAATTCTTATGTAGATTGAAATGTGGTACGAGAATATAGAGAACGTACATCGAGAAATAAACATTTACAAGAATAGTGTGTATAAGAGTGAGTATAGCTGTGCAACAAATTGAACTATAGTAAAAATCGATATATTACACTTGGTGTATCTTCACCAAATGCTGATAGACTTGATAAACGTCAGTCACTAAAGAATATATATTTATCGTATAAAATTTGAAAGTGCTTCCCTAAATCAAACGCAACGCCACTGTAACACAGTGAACGTCTGAGTGTTAAAGAGTAGCAAATTTCGCATATAGTGGAAGGAGGTAAATCCAACTTCCCTTCTTTCGCAGACGTTGGACATCGCTGCTATAGAATAGTAACGTTGGAGTCAAAAAGTGGTCGGTCACCTGGTGCTTTAGTAGTTCTGACTCCGACCAGCAATGCGGTTCCTCCCTCCACTGACTAGAGGTCAACAAAGAATGCGTACGCGACTCTTTCTTTCGAAACTTGACCCTGTTTATTTTATAAGGGATTGTACAGCGTCGCTGTGCATTCACCAAACCCCAGAGGATGTATTCGGAGCCCACAAGGAACAAGTTGTTACCGAGTGTGTCATTTAAATGATCATTCACATATTTTGTCCTATGAGGCGGTGCACCATCATGTTGGAACATGAGATCTATATTATAATCCTTTTGGAGATATAATGAAAGCATTAGGATACCGTAATGAGCACTGCACAACCTACATTAAAGTATTCGCTGTTTTGATACATAGTTACTTACCGTGTTATCTATGATCTTAAACTGCATTTCACATACAGTGTAATCGATTTGGAAGGATTCAGAATAAAATCACAGTAGGATGAGAATTAGTTGTGTTTATTTTACTGTAACGTATAAATATATACTAGAAACATTGTGTGTCATTATTATTGATGCTAGACAAGAAGCAATAGGTTCTGACTGATAAATAGGCGTGATTATTTTCTGTACTAAGTACTACTTGGCAAAGCGTATCGACCTTGGCTGTCGAGCGCTACGATCACTTCTTATCTTGTTTATTACAACAGTGAAATAATAGTAACTTGGCGCATAGTCACTGATAAAACAGCAATAGATGATCTCTGGCGCCTGCCGATATATAAGACGTTGCTGTCCTGAAGATATGATTGCACCTGAACAGAGTGTACATACACTGTCTCGCCGTGCATGTGCGATAAGCTCACGTAAACAACTGGGCAGTTTCACATTCTTTCCGATACGCCTCATGGCTTTGCCAAGTAGTACTTAGAGGAAGAAGAGCAAGTATTATATTCCACCCAAAAATTCAATATTGACACATCCTGAACCAAGAAAAACATGTTTAAAAAAAAGTTTGTGTGTCTGTGAACAGCATAGTTAAAAAGCGAAATATCGGTTATATAACAAACATATTTATGTTCTGCATCAAGAATTTCCGGCACAACGGCGACGCTGATGCGATTGTGGCAATTGACAGCGTCGTTAAAAAACGCATCAAGGATGCGAACGACGATTTTAAAAAAATCTCCCATCGCAAATTACCCGCTACCTGGAAATAGTTAAAATTTTGAATTTCACAAGAACGGTTCTGATAATTTTGATTAAGATATTTTCATGAAACATGAAATTTATACGTTGAACTTTCTGGCAATAGCCTCTGAAGTTCATTTTATTCTGCAAAACATGTAGAACTGATAAACCATAAGAGATACACAAAATGTTACTATATAAAACATGTAGCTCTCGTTAAAACACACAATGTTCTTTTAGAATTAACTGTTTCCGAAATATTCCTTTCTATCCATCTGCTCTCTGTCTGTCTCCTGGGCATGTAAAGAGAACGGAACGTCAAAGCCTTGGCATAAAGAACGACTCTTAAAACATTTAACTATCACTTAAAGTCTAGTGTATTCCCATTATACCTATAAGGAAATGTGCAATAAAACATTATATAGAAGAATAAACATTTTTAAGAATAGTTTGTACAAGAGTGAGTAGAGAATGTAACAATATTAAAGAAAATGTAAAACTCTGAATTATATATCACAGAAGCTGTGATTACTTATGACATTAGAGTATTTGTGGTCACATAACCAAAATATTTAAAATAAATTGTGCATTGATTACTAAAATAAACTACTCGTATTTCTGTTTCCAGGTAAGATATTTTATTCAGTTCTCCACTGTGACGACTACAGAAGAATCCAAATCACGGTGAGCCTTTCAATTTGCATATTTGACACACTTGTGTTCCGTGGCAGATGCAGTGCTTCAGGTGTTTCATTATAAACAGGCGCTTTCAGTGGCGGCTCCTGTCTCCTCCACTTGCAGAAGTAACATGAATACTCTGTAGCAAACTGAAGTCACCTGTAACACACATTGTCCTTAACTTTTGTATACTTATGATAGTTTGGTAACAAAATGTTGAATCACGCATAACTTTGAGACACTAGTGTACTACATTTCACAAAATGGACAAGGTTGACATTAAAGACATGTGAAAACAAACCATTATCACACAACTGGGCAGCTGTTTTTGAGTTCGCTCCAACATTCTATCGTTTTCTTACTTTCCATAGAAATAAATCAAATTCCAAATAAATTTGAACACCATGTTATAGAACATAGATGGGGAGAGCTGACACAATGTGTCATTTCCCCATCATCGTAGTTTAACCCAGTCCACTCTGCTACAGACCGATTAGGTATTAGGCCACGGCATTTCTGGTACCTACCTCAGAGAACCAGCCAGTCCCTCACATTGTATCAGTGGTAGAATCATGTCGCATAACAAAGTAAAAAGGTACTCTACCACGGAGAAACATTCTATTTAGTTTCTTAAGTTAATTAATTAGTACAGGGTTGCACAATAAAAACTGAGATTGGTGCTGTAGAAACTTAATACCAAGAATTCAATAATGAAAATCAATAAGGAAATACTGAAGCTATTAACAGTGAAGCAACAGAATGTAAAATAAGAACAAATTAGAAACTGAAAGCTTCACTTATCTCGGTAGTGTTGCGGGATTTACCACAGCTTGTCTCCGTCTTGTTTTCAGGGCTATGCAAGCGGGTTGCCATAGTTACTGGTGCTCGTTTTGAAACTCTATCTGTCACCAATTTCTGAAAGCAAAAACCTATAGGGGCAATCTACTGGAGGTGTTTCAAGATTCAAATCGCATTTCTTGTTTTCTGAAATAGGCATCGTTTCCTAAACCATTGAATCTATAGCTCCATTTAATTATTTTATTGGTTTAGCCTCTGGATTAATTTCATGATTAAATGACCGGGGGTGATCTGCCACAGCTGATTTATCAGGTTGTTTGTATCTAATATTTGTAAAATGCTCTTCTATCCCGTCAGGAATCCCCGTGTAAGGGATATGTGGATTGCGACCACAAGGTACCCAAGCTGAGCAGAACATTACTTCCACTTGCTGGTATTTTGCTCCTCACTGTAGCTTTTCTATCTGACCTTATGACCTTCCCTTGGTCATCTCTTGTTCTCTTCCGACCCCGATGTTATTAGGGTTCCTGAGGGTTACGGAGTCTTTATTTTTCCAACCTTTCCATTTCTCAGTATATATCTAGTGACCCTCGTATGTCTTGTCTACGATTATGAAGTCACACTCTGTATCACTTGTGTTGTTTGGTTTTAGTAACTCAGGAGTTTAATAATGTAATTTCTCATTGATTTTTAAAAAATTAAAAGTGTTATCACCGGATTTAATTCTTGATTCTAAATATAAAATTTTAAACTTCAAAACTTCAATCACGCGAGCCTGATTTGCATGTTTTGAGACTTATTTTCTTTGAAATTAAGGATAATGGGAGCCTGAATATTAGTTTAGCGCTATAACTATATCGGACATATGAGCTGCATTGGTTGAAATAATCAGTACAGTATACTTACATCAGCAAAGGCGACCACTTTAACGTCGATCATGTGAAGTACTGACCAAACACAAGGTCGCTGGCACCGGAATATCATCATGTGAACAAGACGTTTGAACTCTGTGGATCGCTCGTACCAGTTGCTTCCATACGCTTCTTTACCGATCCGCTCACTCTGCAACACAGGTCCACGAGGGTCGATCACACAAAAGTCCGTGTCAAAGTTTCACTGGAAACGTATGTTTATAGACTCCATGAACCCACAAAAGCACTTTTAGACCAAGCTCTCTCAATCTGTGTTTGTGTGTGTGTGTGTGTGTGTGGGGGGGGGGGGGGGGTGAGAGCAGAAGTGATCAAACACATTAAGTTGCTTATATACCAAAGTGAGTATTTAAGTTGCAAGGATGCGACACGAACATCGTAAAAAAGAACCCCGCAACCCACACTACCCTTTAATGGAACATTTAAAAACATTTAAAATGGCTCTAATGATTTTAATTAAAATACCATATGATGAAATTATTTTTATCCCAAATGAAATACATATGTTGAATTTTCTGGGAATATTCTCTGAAGTCCTCTTCATTCTGAATGACTTTTATATAACTGATAAACTGTAAGAGATACACAAAATATTATTATACAACAAATTGTAGATCGGTTACAACACATAATTGTCAAATTTTGCTGTGGAATTCACCATTTCCGAAATATTGCTTGTTATTGGTTTGAACATTTCAAAATTACATTTTTCTCAGATGGGAAGTCGTTATTCCCGTAGCCTCATTTCTCTCCGCTAAACATCTTAGAGACTATTCCCAGGCAATTAAACATACATTTAATTTGTTATGAAAATATCTTAAGCGGTAGCATTTAAAATAATATCGTTAAAGTTCTTTTTTAGGGAATCACACTTGTTGAAAAGTTCCATGCAAAGGGTAGTATGGGCTGGGGGGTTTTCTTAAAAATGTTTGTTTTCTATCTTTGGAAGATGCTTAAATTAAATACCTACTAGGTTTGGTTTTAATCGACTGTTCGTCTCTGAGTCATGCAGACAAGGGTGTGCGAGGTAGGGAGAATAAAAGGGTAAGTGAATAGCTGCTGTATGTATATTCAAGACTAGCAGTTATTTGCATACCTGTTCGATGATGATTTCTCCGAAAAAAGAATAGATGTATATATGAAACATGGCCGCTGCTATCGTCAGGGCGTACTTGAGGGACAGGGATGGTTCCTGTAAAATATACATTCAATATCTTTACTTAACACATATATGAAAACTACAAAACATTATGCGTTGCCCTTTCTCTACTGGGACATTTTTCGTATTTACCAAACCATTTCAAGTGGATTTTCGCGCACTTTTAACGCAATATTGCACTGTTTCATTGCAGACGTATTAAAAATAGCCCTTTAGGACCAATAATTGACACACACAATAAGTTCCTAGTTCTAAGCCACAGATGTTACCCCCATTGAAACTCTTGTGTCGAATCCTTGAAAGGTGCTGCATGCATGGATGTTCTAAAACTGCTTTGGCCTTTGAATACGTGGGCCTCAAAACATGCACTGGATGTCTAATTTTTGGGTGTACTAAGTATGGTGTAGCTTGTGACACACGGTGTCATTGTCGCCATCCCGTCACCACCGTGCGCTTTGGGTGGTCGGAGTTTACGGCGACACAGTGGCGAGAGAATAGAAACTCCCTGGACGGTAGGCAAACCGAAGAACAAAACAGGGACATGTGTTAAACCTCGTGTACCACTTCTCTAGGGAAAGTAATAAACAATACGTTTCCACGGGAAATTGAATTCGATTTGAGTGCTATATCATTCTTAATACGATCCGCGTTTGCATGTCGAATTCAATCCGCAATGAGATCGATTTGGATACGCAAGGGTCAAGCATAAGTCAAGCTTTTATGATCACTTAATTTATGTTGGCCTACCTGTAGAAATATGTTTTCTGCGTATTTTAAGTACCTACGTTTTGAGGTTAGTGAATATTTTGTAGAATAGATTATAGAAACAATAAAACTGTCTTTGTTGTGTTTCATTACACCAGTTTCACTAAGGAAACCGTGGCTAACGAAAAAGACAGGCTGCGTCGGGAATCGGGGTTAGGCAGTAATGGTAGTCTGATGCAGTATTCAGTCCTGAATGAGGACTCAAATCGATTTGAATTCCCGTGCAAACACAATGAATAATAGAGTAGAAAATTGCAGTGAAATGAAGAAAAGCGAGAGTACTCACCACCGTCAGCTGATACATTGAAGTGACATTTATGACCATTATCAAGCCGAGTGAAGGACCAATCATCAGTGACTGCAGCGAGTCCATTTCTTTAGACGACCTGAAAGTATGAATAAGCTTAGGCTTTCACTGCTGGAATTGATAATTAGAGAAGAAACTTCTGGTCTGACTTGCCATGGCCTGCTGGAGTAACATGTCGAGACGTTTCGTCCACAGCTGCCAAGATAACCTGCAGTTTGTTTGGGACCAACTGACATTTGTACGTGGAACTTCTAGAAGTCTACTTACGGTCGTCTGAGCAGGTAACATTTATGTTTGTTATAATTTTTGGTTTAGTCACACAGACCGTCAGCTGACTTCGGCTAAGCTAATCCCAAGGGACTCCCTCTCCTGGGCTGACGTATACCAGATTCCCAATTCGTGCGGTGCAGTGTATATTGGCACGACACTACACCAGGCTGACTGAACATATGAGGTGCTACCGTTTAGGGCAATTTGAGGAGTCAGCGGTCACCGAACACGCCATAGAAGTGGAGAGAGAACACGTCATCAAGGTTCAGGATACCGCCATTCTCTCAACCATCTCATATCATCATCACGCTCGAATACAGCTGGAAGCTATAGAAATTTATATGTGTCCCAACAATTTTAGCAAGAAGGAAGAAAGACTTAAGCTCAACAGAACTTGGTATCACATCATTGATGACATTAAACAACAATTGAGACAGTGAAACAACGTAGACCAACTAGGAACTAGGAGCAACCAGGAAACCTCCCACCAGCCGCACCGCCTCAGCTGGCCCAGAGCCCTCTCTTCATAAATACACCATCGCTAACCGTTAAGATATCAAACGCAACTGAACCTTCACCGAGAAGACTTCGTCCGCACCACCGATGATTTCCACAGCAGTTGTGGACGAAACGTATGAGCATAGTTACTCCAGCAGGCCATGGCAAATCAGCTCGGAAGTTTCTTGTGTAATGACCTGAAAGTATGTTGAAACATTGGTTAGCATTGAAGGACTCTGCTCCATCGCTTGACATCGTTCACATAATTTCAATGTGGCCGTTCCAGCACGACAGGTGCCGAGTTCACAGGACGGCCGGTTGATGTCAAATCAGAAGAAATAGTGAGGAAAGAGCAGGAAGGCCGTGAGATAGCCAAGACTCTACACATCTCAACTGAATGGGTACTTAATATCCTGCACAAATATTTGGGTATGAGAAAGCTGTCTCCAACATGGGTACCACAACTGCCCACAATTGATAAGTGGAATTGTTGTTGTTAGCTAATGCTGGATTTCTGACAATGAAGTCATTAATCCTCTTGCTCTCCAATATTTTTCACTGATGGATGGGGCGCTAGAAGTGGCCGGGCATATTTGTAGGTGGTCTCAGTCCATTTCCTCTACAAGCGAAATTGTATAACCATTTGAACATGTTACAGCGCAATCCAAATGAGTTTTTGCGGCACTTGATGAAACCTGAATCCGGTACTGTCAACCTGAGACATTTTCTTCAGCGAACGTGCTTCAAAAACGTTTCGTCAGCAGGGAAAATCAGTTCAGCCATCTTTTGGTATTCCCAAGATGCGATATTCACCATTGAAATGGGTTTAACGATCACAGATTTATATTATGCCACAATATTGAAATAAGTTCTCAAGGATCAACCCCATGTGTTGAAGAAAAAGATTCTCTTTCACCGAGATAATGCATCTTCGCAAACGCTGAGGTTGCCATTACAAAATTCGTAGAATTGGACCACGAACTGCCACCCCATCCACCACACTGTCCAGATTTGGCTCCAAGCTACTTCTTTCGAACCTCAACAATTGGAACAATGAAGACATGTCAGTAACAAACTGTATGTTGCAGACTTTGAAAAGTCGTGTTTTATGGAAGGATTAAAAAAATTGGAGAAACGCAAAGCAAGGGGCATAGACTTGGGGTGAGACTCTGTTGATAAATATTTTTTTTTTTTTTTTGAAAAATATGTTACTTTGTTTAAAAAGCCACGAACGTATCAAACCGGCTTCGTACATCAAAGTTGTCACAATAAGTCAAAGGCATGAGAGCTGAAGCACAGATGTCATTCAAATATGTAGCAACACATTCGCAGGCTCTCTCCACTGTGCGAGAGGCTGTCTGTCTACGAGGTAAGTGCGTTCTGCCGGCGCCACTGCTCCTGCAACTTTCGCAGAGCCCGCGAATGCATTACCATGTATAGTTGGCGAAAGATGAACACGCGTGATTGACACTTACGCTAAAACGTGCTGGTGAAGTGTTATTATGCGCTTGAGGTAGTTCTTCGCTGTGGTTTCTGTTGGTTCGCCTTCAGCTGTTAATTCTGGAACAAACATATTGAGCTGAGAAATCCTTTCAACGCTTTCAAGAAGCAAGTGAAATAAACAGTGTTGCCATTATGATAACGAAAAATGATTCCAGTATTTTATATTTAATTTTAATACACACACACAAAGAAAAAAAGAAACTCAAAAGGTTCTAGTCAGGGCTGTATAGGACATCCAGATACTCGCTTGTTAGTGAGTTGTCGTGCTTTGTCATGAGGTAAAATTATTTTTTCATTTTGGAGATTTCAAAAAAATTCCGGTAAACTTTGTATATTTGTGTGTACCAATCACTAGTAGTGGTACGTCTGTCTTGTAATGCTATACTAACAACATGAACCGTTTTAGAACGAAAAAATAAATAAATAAATAAATAAATAAATAAATAAATAAATAAATAAATAAATAAATAAATAAATAAATAAATAAATAAATAAATAAATAAATAAATAAATAAATAAATAAATAAATAAATAAATAAATAAATAAATAAATAAATAAATAAATAAATAAATAAATAAATAAATAAATAAATAAATAAATAAATAAATAAATAAATAAATAAATAAACAAACAAACAAACAAACAAACAAACAAACAAACAAACAAACAAACAAACAAACAAACAAACAAACAAACAAACAAACAAACAAATAAATAAATAAATAAATAAAATTAAAAAAAAATAATTATCAACTATTTTCTTACCAACACTGCAAATTCGTCTAACATTCTTAGGTTCTGTTTGAAGGACGCCTTGACCCGATTGACTATTCTTTTCAAGATCATAACGATAAATCTAAGATTCATCAGTAGTAACGATATTCCAAACCAAAATTGAAGTATCGCATTTGAATTTTAATAGGGTTTTGCGCTGTTTTTGATGAAGAGTCAGCTTATTTGGAATAAATCGATAACAAAGTTTTCTCACGTCTGTTGATATAAAATGTTTTGTATTTCACTCATACCATCTCCAATAAATTCATAAGATGTCCGCCGATCATTGCTCGAACAGTGACAATATTTTCATCAGTAACAACAGTTCTTGGACGTCCTTCATGAAATTTATCATTAAGAGAAAAAATCGATCTCTTTTGAATTCGGTGAGCCAATGTATGGTTTTACCCGTGCTATTCTATGACAGCGACAGTCGGCGACGAGCGCCGAGGACGCGTATAGGCAAAACACAGCGCAGGCGGTTCCCAGTTTTTTGAATCACCCGTTATTTGTATGCCAATCTTCACATTGTCGAGACATTAATGACGATTTAAAATCTTAAGAAATCATAGTCCGGAAATGTTCTCTAGTCAAATTCATTTGTAGATGAACATAACATTTTTAAATGGTGATAACTGACAAACTATTAGACACGGAAATCAAGTCGCTAATCATTAAAAAGTAGCTGTCAAATATAAACAGATTTTATTTGTTTTTCTAAGCATTTTCAGAGCCTGCGGTTGAAGCTTGTTCCTACCTGGCTCATGATGACATTTTCTGACGAGGCTCACCAACTTTGCCACTACCTCGCACTGTACCCCTGCAGCCACGAACATAACAATTAGAATACGGGAAACAGGGAACATGGCTCGGAATGCTCCTAAGTAGCAGATCATCTGCAAGATCCATATCTCGGTGTACCACTGCGTAGAGTCCAATGGGAGCCACATCGGAAAACTGAACTGGTCGAATCCATCTTGTTGATACAACTCTCGAGGTGTCAGCGTGCGGTTCCATACCTTCTCCTGCAAAACAGAAATTCAAGTCACTTTACAGAGGTTGGGGATGTATTTACATCACTAGAGGGTTACATATTCCACTCGTGCGTGACTTAGTTGAAATCTACCAATCATACGCATAACAATTTCAAATTTCAACCAATGGTAGCCTTTATTCGTGAAAAATGTATCAGATTTCATCATCACCTCCTCTGCTTTTCTTATGTTATGATCAGATTAGGGAATCTAAGTCCTACAACAGCTGTCGAAATTTGACGTAACAAGAGTCGCTAGGTCAAATACCAAAAAATGGTTGCGTCTCGCTTAGATGAAGCATGTAATGCTGAACTGATGAAATAACTTGAAGAGGGAAACCAGAACACAGAATACAACAGGAAATATGTTTGGAGTTAGTTTGAGAAATTCTGTATTTGAACAAAATCATAAATTAACAGCAGATACTCCAACTGTTGACATTGCCAACATATTAAAAACTTGGAGCATCAATATGAGAATCTTGTAGGTCGTGTCAATGTATGTATTCATGCTACACGTTTATTTTAAGAGGTTAGTAATTACAATACAGTATTTAATAGTCTTAATAAATGCAATTCATGACTGTAAATAAATTGATAATCAGTCATGGCATTACTTTTGATAATTTTGCGAGCGGGAAGCACGTGAAAAATTCTCAAATATGAGAACTTCGAGCAGCATTTGTTTATAGTATTACTAGGAATAATTAATAATTCATTTATTTAATACTATTTAATACTGTGACATAGTTTAAGATCTCTATGAAATAAACTTGCCATAGATAAGATGCTGCTTGGACGATCGTTGCTCAGAAGAATAACAAAGAAAGTGCTAGAAAGGTTAATTGCGAAAGTTCATGCGAGTAAAGCAGTTTTGGGTGTATTTGGGAATCTGTGTGAGGACAGCTATTTCAAGTAAATAGAATAAACTAACAGATAGTGAGTAAACTTGGAGAGTTTAAAAAAGGCCAAGTAAGAAAGGTTATGGTAAAAAGGGTTATGTGAAGTGTTCGTGTGTTTAATTGAGTTGCGCGAGGCCATCGCTGATTGTAAAAGTTCGAGAAAAATAACGGAAAAATGAGAAAAGTTACAATAGTAATAGTGATATAAAAGTAAATTTACAATAACGTTAATACATTTGAATTAAGGTTTATTTTCACAGTTGGCAGTACAGCTAACTAATCCAGTAGACCGTGAGAACAAGAAGAATAATTTTATCGTTTATTCCACGGAAATAATGAATTAGACGTATGATGAATATACATTAATGTTAATAGGCTATTCATTAAAGCTAGGTCTGCTATATTTAAAATTACAGATACAATTTTCATGAGTAAATGAAGACAGCTGCTGTGCTGGCCATGAGACATTCGTCAAATCTTTAGTGTGCCATTTTTTAATGGCCGCTAGTTGTACCGTACGGTTGTACTGCGGCCTATTTTTTAATTGACGAGCTAATGTGGCACATGAAATAGTTTACCTGACACTGGTGCCCCTGACTCTGAAGATACGCGATGACAATGGGTGAAGTGATCCAGAAGATGAACGCCAGACAAATGCTGCAGCCGATTCCTCGACTAACCAGACAGCATTTTCTTTGTCCCTTCTGAACTATTTGTTTCAGCTTAAAGTTCTGTTGCACCAAATTTGAAGTTAACACCGATTCTGTTTCCAGATACTCCAGCGCCCCCAATAATCGCTTGCTCCGGAGGAAACACCATATGTTAGCCCATATGCCCAGAAGGTTGACAGCCATCATTCCGACAATGTCGAGAACAAGCACAGTGTCTCCCCAGTAACGAATGAGGGCAACAATTTGACTCAGGAACACCGGCACCAGGAACAACAACGGCCAAAGCTGGTTGGCTATGTTAAGTAATTGCATGCGTCCGTTTGGAAAAATTCCTGCAATTTTGGCCTCCCTCACTGCGTTGCTGAAAAGCTCCACTCTGCAGTTCATAATGTGGACTACAAACAACCTGCAAGAAGAAGTTTGAATCTAAAATATCTGTGCAGCGAGAAACATTCACGTGATACACTCTATCAACTATCATTTTCTTAGTTTCTCTACCACCTACATAGAACGTGTTCCATTCCACTGAAGAAATAGATATCCAGATTTCACAGCAAATACATATTTTGAGGATCCCTGAATCAGAAAAAGATACAATTTTACAAACGCATACGTATGTGAGTCAATGCTACGAGGGTCACTAGATATGTATTGAGACAGCAAAATGTGAATAGTCACAGAAACGTTTTGTTCATCACAGTTTCTTAAAGTATTCTCCCTGACACTGTATGTAGTGTTCCATCCTCCTGAACCACTTCTGGAAGTATCCATACAAGGGTCACTAGATATGTATTGAGACAGCAAAATATGAATAGTCACAGAAACGTTTTGTTTATCACAGTTTCTCAAAGTATTCTCTCTGACACTGTATGTAGTGTTCCATCCTCCTGAACCACTTCTGGAAGTATCCATACAAGTGTTACTAGATATGTATTGAAACAGCAAAATATGAATAGTCACAGAAACGTTTTGTTTATCACAGTTTCTCAAAGTATTCTCCCTGACACTGTATGTAGTGTTCCAATCCTCCGGAACCACTTCTGGAAGCATTCGCGCCACGGGTTTCTGGCACAGACAACTCTTCTTCGTGTGTAGAAACTGCTTCTTCAGGACTAGAAAATTGGTGACCTCTTCACCATAGAGAACAGGAAGAAATCAGATGGTGGGACTGTAGGGTGGATGAGTCAATAGTTTTGTCTCAGTTCCTTGCAGAATCTGCATTGTTACATTAGCGGTGTAAGCTGACACGATAATGGGAATCTTACATGTAGCTGTTCATGAAGGATCGTTGAAACCTAATCAATCAAGGGGTGATCAGCCGCGTCAAGTTTATGAAGGTCGAGTTTTCGGCGGTGCAGTGTAGAATGGCCGAAAGCTTCATAAAGTTGACAGACTGATCATCCGCGAAACCATTATTAATAACGCTTATCGTGAAAGTGTCAAAACGTACATTGAAGCCTAGTGCGAGCGCAGTGTCCTTGTAGGTTAGTCTTGGATCTTCCCTAATCATTGTGGTGATGTTACTGTTGCTGTTCTGCCACCCTTCTGTTCATCTTTAAAAGATTTCCGCCCCCTCTGAAATGCTGCAAACCAGCGGAACAGAGTGGGACGTGACGGAGAATAGTCCCAAACGTCGAACACTCAAGGGAGTGCGTTTCATTTGAAGTCGTACAAAATCATTGCACGAAAATGTTCTCTCTGAATCTCCATTCCACTCAGAAAAACACTCACACTTTCTAGACTTGTAACATAAACTGAGCAAAAATGAATTGCACAACAATAGTCTGCCTGGTAGCATTACATTAGCAATGAATCAGGCATTTAAACAAAGTAGCAATGCTTTCTCCAGGGGTGACCAAATTTCCGTGTCTCAATATATACTTATCTAATGACCATCAATTAATTCAATATATTTAATGTTAGCACTAAGATGGCTTTCTCTATTCAATCTTGTACAAAAGTTGTTAAAACGCTTATTGGTTTATCTACTTCATCTTAAGGGGAGTTAGGGGTAAGTTTAGGAAATTCTACAATTTGTATGCCAGCATTACCAAATTTTAATCACGTTACTACAGTGTTCAGATATGCAGCTGTACAAAATTTGAAGTTTGTAAGTCAAATAGTTTTTTAATTAAAAGCTTTTAATTGATTAAAAATATACTCTGATTAAAAATGCTCCTTGCGTAACAATTTTTATATATTTGGCATGAAACTTGGTGATCTGATGCTCCATGCACTTGAAAGTCATAATTGCTCTGGATTTTTGTTTTACACCAGTACTTTAGTATCTGGAAATTTTTTAATATGTCTATTTTCAGATTTCACGTTTTTTTAACTTTCCATCGGCATTTGAATGTGAATATGTTCAATATTACTTGACTGATATCAAAACCCAGAGCAATTTTGGAGCCTTATATGAATAAGAACACATCCTGCAATTTTCAAAAGAATCCCTTAAGAACTCTGTCGCAAGGAGTTTTTCAGATGCGTGAAAATGCTGAGGAAAAAGAAACTGAGAAAAAGAGCATTAAACTTTTAAAACGTTCTAACCCCATCAGAGGTGTGTTGTAGCATAGGTTTCACTTTCTGATCTCTTATCCTCTCCTGTACTGACAATTTCTGCCATTTATGGGCTCTCCTTGTGTGTGTTTGTTTCCTGGCACTGCATTTTCTACTCTGAATACATCTTCTAGGATTGCACTTCTGACAAATGCATATTGTTCCAACTGAAATGTTTTCATTCCTAAGACTATTCAACACTTGACTTGACTTCACACACCCCATATTAAACTCCATTACAGTTTTCAGTACTGCAAGTTCAAGTTTATTCCTAGACACACACCTATTTTGGACAAATAGCTCCCACAACATTGTGAAGAGATACATTCGAGTTCTGTGTCGTACCCTTGGCATAGCGTTCTAGCAGCTGGTCAGAACCAAGTCGCTGATCCGGAAATAGAATTTTAGTTACCACTTCTGGAGACAACTTGTGATTTTGTGGATGCAATTTAAGGATAATTTACATGATTGAGTTTCTGACCCGTCGATATTCAGTCTCGGTGGGTGCGCACGCCTAACCACCAGCCATTTAATCACTATGCACCAGTATTTAAAAATGGCCGCCAGATCTTTAAAAATGGCGCTGGCATCAAAATCATTGCACTTTTTAATAGACAAAACATTGAACAAATTTTCAACATAAAAATCTAAAAATCAACTTTTTTACCAAATGGGCCAAATCTCACCCCTAACTCCCCTTAATAGAGATCAGCGTTTGTAGAAATTGTGTTATTTTATTACACTGTAATGGGAGGAGCAGAATACAGTAGCCTTTAAGTGATAGTCCAAATATTTTAAGAGCTAGTGACTATGTGATGGCTTGGACATTCCATAATAACAACTTCCCATTTGAGAAAAGTAGGGATATTGAAAAATCAAATCCAATAAGAAAATATGTTTTGAGGCCCCCTAAATCCATAAAATATTTTTAGAAAAAGTTCCCTGTGTGTGTGTGTGTGTGTGTGTGTGTGTGTGTGTGTGTGTGTGAGAGAGAGAGAGAGAGAGAGAGAGAGAGTGTGTGTGTGTGTGTGACTTAGTCTTTGGACAGCATAACTCAAAAACGAAAAGCTGTTTAAAACCAAAGTTTAATTTCTTTTAAGGATGCGACAAGAAAATTTTGAATAAAATTCCTCCATCCTAACCTACCCTTTTCATGGAAAATATTTCGAAAATTTTGATTTTATAGAAAATGGATCTAATGATTTTGATTAAAATGTCATATCTTTAATATATTTGTATGGCAAACGAAACGTTTATTTTGAATTTTTTGGCTATGCCGATGTAGTCCTCTGTACTCTGAATGACTTTTGCATAACTGGTAAACCGTAAGAGATAGACCAACTCTTAGTGTACAAAAAATATCCTACAAAGATGTTGCTAAAATACACAGTTTACGTCCAGTCAAATTTTGTTTGTTGAGTGGACCATTTATGAGATATTCTTTGTTATTTGGGTGAGTTTTGGAAAACTTAAACTTTCTTCAAATGGAAGATTGTGATTGTTAGCCGTGCAAAGAGAACGAAAATTGAAAGCTTCAAAAGATTTGAGTGTCGCTCAAGGCCTACTGTATTACCATATTCCCCTTGTACCTACAAGAAAATAGACAATAAGTTAATGTCTGAAAATGTTTATCTCAACTAACACGCAAAAGATACAGCAATAAGGGTTTGTGAGAATGGTTAGTACAAGAGCAGAGAAAGTCATGTGAGTGCAAAAATGTTTGTATCATTACCATCCATTTTCCTCTATAAGTGTTGAACAAACGAAACAGCAATCATGTTACGTCATACATCTGTAATCTCCGATACATTATAGTTGTCATTTAGCAAATTCATTAATTATTTTTACATATTTTAATTATAAAATTACACAACACGTTGTAAGATGTGTATAATCTTATCATTGTGACACTCGTAGCGTTCGCTTTCGCGCACGCGCTAAACATAAACTCGTGTAAGTCAAGTTACACACTAGTTACATATATAACTATTAATTACTCACCTACCTACCTGCCTACCTACCTAACAAGTGTATCAATGTTCTTCAGTATGGTCCGTATTCGCCTCAAGGTGGCATTATATCATTTTGCGTCTTTTTGTTGAAATGTCTGTCCCCCTGTCCGAAACTGTCGCGTAATTGCATTCACAAATTCAATCAAGACAGAATGTGGTTAATTATACGTAGTTAATAATGCTATTATTGTCAAGAGAAACCTCACCGTAATGTACAAAAAGTAGCAATTAAATTTATCTTGTAGTGACAAGGATTTCTCTCTCCCTAACTGACAAAGCACTGCCTCACGAACATGTGACGTAATGGCGGGATTAAAAATTAAAGAGTTCAAAATTCAGAACAGTTTTGTTCTAGGAGTTTCACTATATAATTTATTCTGGTTGAGGAAAAGTTGAGGTGGGACATAAATATCTTATGACAAAGATGGGAGTTGAAAAGCAGAATGGCACTAGCCTATATGATGGTCACTAGGTGTGTATTGAGACATAGAAAATTGGCCACCCCTGGATAAAGCATTCCTGCTTTGTCAAAATAGGCGACTCATTGGTATTGCAATGCTAGCAGGCAGACCATTGTTGCATTATTCATTCTTTTCTGAGTTATGTTTGAAGTCAATTGCAGCGGAGATTCAGAGAGAGCATTTTGGTGCAATAATTTTGTACAGCTTCAAATGAACGCAGTCAATTCAGTGTCTGAGGGGACTTTTGGGGACTATTCTTCGTCACGTGACACTGTGTTTCACTGCTTCGCAATCACTTAAAACTAAAGAGAAGAGTGGCAGATTTTAACAAAATACAGAGATACTTGCGAATGTGTATTCATAGAACTATAAATACACGTTTATAAACAAGCAATAGAATTTGTATAAAATCAAAATAATTATAATTTAACTCACAATTTAGCCAGCCGATTTATCCCTACATTTTAGGAATATAAAAAGTATATTGTGGGGATAATATAGAGAACACAAAATAAGTGGAAGATTTAGTGTATATTGTTCTTTTATTTCATATGTAGATAATTACCTTCAAACAACAAAGTGATACATAATTATGAACATGAAATGTAGTTGATTTCTAGTATAAAATGTCTACACATACCTACCGCACTTTCTTCTTTCTGTCCTAACACAACGCGCGTGGTTCCTTGTTTTGCAACTTTGACTCAGAACCCAATTCCCCCTTTCTGGAATAAAGTTCAGAATAACAGGTCATTTTGTAAAATGCACATATTCACATCTCTCAGATCTAACGTCTCTTGTCATTGGATTATTACATCATTAGCGTTCTTATTCGCATGTTCTTGCTAGTGTTCGGTTCTGAACAGGGAAAGGAGGGAACTTTAATGTTTAGCACCCCAAGAGGGGGCATATTAAGCGATAGATGAGCAAAAGTCGACAACGATTCCAGGCTTAAGGATCCGGTCATGCTAGTGGGCTGCTCTGGCGGAACAGGGGAAAACACTACCCACGTGAGGCGGCTTAGGTAAGGCTGCCATATGGATCTGCATCTCATTCCGATTAACACTGAGCAGCCCCACTGTACATAAAGGGGTTAGAAATATAGCATTACGTTGCAAACAACCAAAGCATTAAAATAATAATTTCCGTGAGCAGCAATTTTTTATACTAAAATAAGGTAAAGTAAACCATCTTTACACGCTACAAAAAGAGTATTATTATAAGTCAAGCTGTAGAAGAAAGGGCAGGAGAGATGCTAAGATATAGGGAAAGGAAATTCGTGGTAAAAGGAAACCACTCCAGTACTTGGTTTGTCAACCAGGGAAATAACGAAAAACCCATGTCAGAGTGACCGACTCCAGGAATCGAACCCAGCATATTCCGTCACAGGGGCATCTCGGTTCGTAAGATGGACACAGGCACATCTGTCTAGCAGGGTGCATAAACCTCTCCTTATAAATCTATTAGAATTATATAAATCATAAGTTGTAAATCCATTAGGTTACATCTATTTATTTTCTTTCTGTTATTTCCCAATTTTATAGCCATGCATTTTTCATGTTTTAAATAGTATTTATGTAACTAGTGACTGATTGTGGCACGAGTATATGTTTAGTGTGTAAGCGAAAGTGTCACAATGAAAAGACTGCACATAAAACGTTTTATAATTTTAGTATTAAAATACGTAAAAGTAATAAATTATTTGATAAATGAAACATTATGTTTCAGAAATGACACATGTATAGTTGTTTTATTTGTTTCAACTCTTACAGAGGAAAATGGAAGCTAATGATAAAACTATTGAAAATTGGTTTGTGTTGCACTTGACATTATGAACGAAGTGCTGAGAGTTTATTAATTAACATTATACGCAAAATAAGGTGATAGAGTGACAATTTCAGGTTAAGCACACTGGAGGAAATTATACTGTGATAATGATGACGTCATTGCTATCTTGTTGCCATGTTCATTTTCTGGTACTTGTTTTAAAGCTTTTTAAAACAACTTTTACTAATTTTTCTTCACCTATTAGTAATTATCCTTCATATTCAATCACTTTTATTTTATCTCTTGCTTATCACCAAATTTTACACAGTCCCCTATTAATAATTTCCACGTCACGTTTTTACTTTTTCACTATTTCTCCTCTCTAATATTCACTTAATCTGTCACTAAGACCTACTACATACAAGAATGCTTATTAAGTTTGACAGTTGTAATTGCAAGGTGGGGAGCCGCCACTGCAGGTAGGACGGTTGATAATCCCAAACTTTGTGAAAGGTAGGTAGCAATTTACAGAGTGCATTAAGTAAACAGACATTGATGAAATGAATATTTGATTGTAAGACGTGGCATGATGTTGTTTCATGTCAGGGGATGTTTGAGATTACCTGCCTACTGTTCGGCTGCACGCACATACCATTTCATACTAAATCTCTAAATATGCACACACAATTGAGCCATTACCTTTACAGATAGACATTTCATTTCAAGCAACCTAACAGTTGAATGGTGTTTCTTAATTAACAGGTTGGAAGCGTTCATTCATTGTAGACTGTCATAAATAAGTATAGTCTACGGTAGTTTTGATCTGTTAAGGAGCTACCCACATTACCTGTACGTTAGGTGTGTTGCATACCTACCAGGCCTCACCTCATATCGATCCCTTGTTTACGTTTATACTTTCTCAACTACAATGAATACAAGAAGTATTGTATTCCACCCAGAAATTCGATGTAGAGATCTCACCGCAGATATATGTTTTGAGGCCTCCAGAAGCCAAAAAAGGGTTTTTTTAGGAAAAGGTCAGTGTGTGTGTTTGTCTGCCTGTCTGTCTCAGTCTGTGGGGAGCATAACTCAAAAACGAAAAGTCGACTAAAAATCAAAGTTGATATTTAAGTTTAATGTCTTTCAAATATACAGTACGAAGATTTTGAAGAAAATTTCCCCACCCTTAGTTACCCTTTATTTGGACATTTTTTATAAACTTTTGATGTTCTCGAAAATAGCTCTAACGATTTTGATTAAAATACCATTTATATCAGCTTTTTATGCGAAACAAAATGTATACTTTGAATATCGTGGAAAACTTTAACTTTCGTTAAATGGAAGTTTGTGATGTATTTGTTTATATCTTAACCGTGCACAGAGAACGGAACCTCAAAAGTTTAAAAGAGTTGACTATCGCCCAAAGCCTGCTGTATTCCCATATTCACCTTGTACCTATAGGGAAAGAATAACATAATTTCCGCAAACGTTCATTTTACTAGTATGGAGAATATAAAGGGATAAGAGTTTGTAAGAATGTTTGGTACAAATCGTTCTTATATGAGGGTTATTAGACTCTCTTATCACTTTGGCTATTTGCAATAAAATGTGACTAGATTTTGATTTTATAGTCTATGGAGTACACCAAGTATTTATATTCTATTGAGTAAGAACAAGTGTTTTCTCCCCATGATATCCTCAACTAAAGGTCAAAGCTTTATTTCTGTGCATGTTCCTTTATAACTACATTGTATTCGTATTCACACACAAGGACTTTGTAAACCTTTTTTATATTTTTTGGAAATTCATGAAATGAGACTAGAAAGTGTTTTATATGTTGTGTTATGTCCGTGAAAAACAAAGGAAATTTCAGTGATGAAACAATTAACAAAATCAGATGACGTTAGCTTACATATACGATAAGCAAATAAACATTTGCTACCTTGAAAATATTACTCTAGTTTTGTAGTGTGAAATATTTCGTTATTAACTTTGCCTCTAGGTTGGTAGGGTATAACTACTCAACGAAATTTGTAAACACAATGGTTGCCTAATCAGAGTCTTATTACTTTCTCTACTACGTATATTAGGTAGAGGAAGTACTATTTATGTTCCACCCACAAATTCGATGTCGGGATTTCAACGGAAATATGTTAACATACATATTTCCTGTTCATGACTAAAAGAGAGCAGCTGGGAGTTTACCAGGGTAAGCACTGTACGTCCATGTGGATATGTAGGTACTTTATTATGGAGATCACTTGGAATACGATTACACAGGTGCCGCTGGTTCCTTCACTGTTCGTCTTCACAACAATACATACATATCTAGTACTGCAGCTGCAAACAGGTGTCTTTCTGCAAGTCTTCCAGCTGTATAAGAACCATCAGGATTCTGTAGCACACAGATATGATCTGTAAAACATTAAACGAAACTGTTCTAAACACAACTCACGTTTGGGAGAATTTCAAATTAAGGGTGAACTTGGATACTTACATCGACAAAGGTGACCAGTTTCATTTCAACTTTCTTTAGCACGGTCCACACACTGGGCTTCTGGCATCGGACCATCATAATATGGACCAGATGTTTGAATTCTGTGTCTTCTTGATACCAGTTGCTTTCGTATGCTGCATGTCCAATTCTTTCACTCTGCAGGCGCGGCTCCTCAGGGTAGGCAGGGTAGGCATTGCCTACCCTATCGTAATACATCAACAAATAATGTTTAACTATGATTCTGCATTTTATCATTTGAAGCGTCATTTTCCCCTAAATTGCAGTTCAAGAAAAGTTTTCCCGGTTATAATGACCAGCGCATGGTCAAATCCTTTAATCTCAATTCCGATTCATCAAAACTGCGCTGCGTGTTTGAAACGCGCGGCAGAAATGATACGCATGGAACCTGGGTAGTGGAGAGCAGGCTAGCTTAACCTCTGCCTGCCCGGCCCCATTTCCTCAGTACGAGGCCCTTGAACAGGGATAAGGAAACATTCCGTCTGTATACGCACTCCGAGCATGCGTAGACGCGTCTGCCAGCAGTCCGAACACTTGCCGGCCCAAATCCGAAATTATGCGACATTTTCCGAACAGCCATACTCCACGAACGAAGATCTCAGAGATCTGCATCTGTCGTTATCTCTGTGTAATACCAGTATGACCGACTTAATTAGTGAACTATTACAAATTCCGCTTTCGCGGCACACTGACAATGAAAAGAGGAGTGTTTTAGCTATTTAACACAAAGCTGCAGTCAGACAATTTTTCAATTTCTTAATCTATTTTAGTCATAGGCGTCACGAAACGGGGGCAAGGGGGGCCGTGTGAACTTAATGTGCAGTCAGTTACTGACTTTTAAACTATTATTTTAATGTTGATGTAAAGAACAATTTTTGTTTAGCACAAAATAATACGGTTATCTGCAACAAATACTATAAATTTTGACAGTAAAATAATGATTTAATATTATATGATTGCAAATTTCCAACATGTGGGCCCCCCCCCCCTGGAAAAAGGTCTGCCGACACTCGTGATTTTAGTTTTGGCGGTAATTCGTCCGTAAGTCACGCTCATTCACTCTGCTCTTATTAAACAACCAAACAATATATTGTTTGCGTTATCCGCAATGACTTCGCCCCCTATATTTCGGATAAACGGGGTTTATTATTATTATTATTATTATTATTATTATTATTATTATTATTATTATTATTATTATTATTATTATTATTATTATTATTATTATTATTATTATTATTATTATTATTATTATTATTATTGTTGTTGTTGTTGTTGTTGTTGTTATTGCTATTGTTATTGTTGTTACTGTTACACTTTGCCTACCCTAAAATTTTGACTGCGAGCCGCCACTGTCACTCTGTAACACCAAACAAGGTCGCAGTGGCGGCTCTGCTCTCATAGCATTTATTAAACAAAATAAAACACAAATACATATTTTAACACAAAATATTGTTTTATTTGACATACACATACCAAGCAAGGATAGACGAATTTTTCCCAATAACTGAAACATAGTGAAGCCTGTGATGATATATAATTTATGATGGTGAAAGTGCTCTCCTCATATAGCTTATTGTGGTTTGCTTCCAGCAGAAGCAGTTGTTCGTATCGAGTTGGTAGTAATAGGAGCACGAAGGATAGGAAGGGGTTGTAGCACTGAAGCTGTGTTTATTGTTCCTATGCCCCCGTGAGGAAGGATGAGCTGAGAGGAAATAACAGGCATCCAGAGCCAGACTAGGAGTACAGATATTGACAGAAGTCCCTAAGGCTTACCACGTTTGACAACTCCTCGAGGTCTTCCATGTTCCCTCAGATGGACTTCTGCGGGGTCCAACGCCCCCATATGTAGCCCCTCCCCCCTCCCCCATTCCGGATCCCACCCACAACAAGGGACAAAGCGCATCTAACGCTTTCATTGAAAGAGCCAACGGAATGAAGGATGAATAGAATGATTAATGAAGTGAAGTACAAGGATAGAAAATTCAGAGGATGTAATTATCTTTCTCAGGACCTCTGGAAAAAACCCCTGGGTCAGGAAGGTCGGCCACAGGGATCGAACCCACGATCTCCCGAATACCAGCCTCGCACGTTACCGCGGAGTCATGTTATTCATACACACACACACACACACACACACACACACACACACACACACACACAGACACACACACAGACACACACACACACACAGACACACACACACACACACACAGACACACACACAGACACACAGACACACACACACACATACACACACACACACACACAGACACACACACACACACACACAGACACACACACACACACACACACACACACACACACACACACACATTGTAATTTGCGAATTTGCTTTCAAAACACTTGTTCCGTCACTGTTAGATCTGGCAGCTCTGTGTGCAGAAACCACTTGTCCTAATTTTCCAAGTGATTTATTCGATGACCGTTCAAGCTTTTTCATTCGTGTGCTTGTATGTTTTTACTGAACACTGACCAGTAGTTTCAAATTAATTCACAATTAAGTGAATCTGTGCTCGTGAAGGTGACAGTTAAGCAAATTCATCTCGTACTGGTACTTAAAATAACTTTTCTATACGAAAATGCGACACCTATCTCGGCATATTAACAGCTGACTTGTGAGGTACACACTGCTATGCGCGCGCGCACTCCCAACACTACAGCTTACGTATGTATGCTTTAATATGTGATTAACACATGGACACTAAATGTTACAATAAATGTTGACATGTTGAGCAAGTGTAGAGAAATCCTCTACATTATTACTCCTAAAGTCGTCACTATCTCGTTTATTTCACTCCAATTTCAAAAAGATTCACACGGAAACATTCGTATAGCATCGGTATTAATAATTTTAAAAGCCTACATTATAGAGTTTGTCTGATTTTCAGTAATTGTTGCCTTAATTCAGAATGTTTGACTTACTCGAGCGCCTTCTGATGCAGCCTGATGATATCCTTGAGGTAAGCCTTGGCAGAGACGCGTTTATGAGGCAGTGCACCCGACACATTCAGATCTGTTGATAAAACAATACATTTGATACATCATATCCAGCCTCACTCAAGCTTTATGCTAATACCAGTAGGACTGTATTTTGGATGGGGCGTAAGCCTCTCCTTTGTAAACAACAAGCTTGTGGCTGAAAATGTGAGTGAAAATCCCAAGGAAATTTCAATCCAAGCCAGAAACATGGAATAAGAGCTCCTGTAAGCATAGTGAGAAGTTTATGATAACCAGAGCCGGGAAAATATTCAGTTAGTGGAAGAATTTGGTACAAATAATTTCACAGTGAATGGAGAAAATATACAGTGTAGGTTGTGTCATTCAGAAATAGCAAATTGTAAAGAAAATTGTTAAAACGACACTGTAATGTAAGAAAGAAAAATGAAACAAAGCAAAAAAAGAAGCAATGCCCATTTTACAAAACTTTTTAAAAACTTGAGTAAGAACTATACTAAAATTATTTGTGCCAACAAACTTACTATTGGTGTGTTTAAACACACGAGCCGTGTGTAGGGAATGTTTCAGAGGTAGAATTGGAACTGAAAAATTCAACGCCACAGCTGGGATATGAACTACAGAGCCTCCGAATTGGTTGGAGAATACGGTGTCATTCTGGCAGGTTGTCACAGTAGGTTAATGGTTAGAGCACCCGCCCAGTAAGTGGAGAGTCTGTAATTAGATGCCAGCTTTGGCATGGAAGTTTTCAGTTCAAATTCTACCTCTCAAATATACTAAACTATTTGACTAACAAACATACGAATGAGAAGATAATGAAAACGAAATGCAAATAGTCCAAATTGACCCCAGAATGGCAAAGTCCTCCTATCAAAAGGGAAAGCTCATTTATGCTAACGTGGTGTCCATTATTGCGTGTATAGTTGGTACACAGATGTGTCTCCAGTCGCTTGTTCCTCTAGTGTGACGATTGAGTGCTCCTTGAAGAGGTCTATCTTGGTCTTCCTTGTACTCGGGGAATTCCTTGTATTGTCCACCTGTTGTCTTGTAATCTCACCACGTGGCCTCTCCATTTCCTCGTGGCTAATTGTGTCAGGTCTTTTGTCTGTGGTAGGTAACTAGTTTAATCTCACAGTGGAGAGATATCACCAGGAGTTTGCGTTGCACATTCCGTTGGCATATTTGGATTTGTTTTGTTGTTAGTGACCATGTCTGACACCCTTAGAGGGTAGACATAGCTTTCCAAAACGTGAAATTCATTTTGTCTGCACAGCGTTTTGTCTAAGACTATGAACTTAAGATAAGAAGGTAATAAAATACTAAATGTTTGTATTTTTGACAATGGATATGTATGTATCCGCAATATATGTGTTTTAAATTATATTTATTATTATATCCCTAACTGCTATGTTACCCCTGTCACGTTCCTCCTCCCTCCGCACCATCAATACTCGCAGCGCGTACACATTGCAAGCAAAAGAATATTTGTCCTAGCTCTACTGATAACATGCAAGTAATGTTGGCTGATATATCTTTTTCTATGATCAAGTATTTGTTAAAAGCCGTGTTATAGTTGCTATGATTGGTCACTACCACCAGTCAACTGAGACTACTTTCTTGAGCCAACTTTACTTTCATTGCTTTACAGTGTCAAACTGTATATTATGGATTTTAAGTGGCTTTATATGAATTTGTATTCTTATTGTTATGGATCTTTATTTTCAGTTATTTTTACTTATCCTGTTGTTTAACAATTTTATGTGTGTCAATAACTTAATTTTTTAAATTAGTATTCTCTGTCGTTTAGGCAATCTATACTTGTAGAGAAATGTATTAAATAGTATTAGAAATTTAAAGAAATACAGAGTAATATATCTCTTTCTTCAAGAACGCCATTTCTTCCTTCATTTTGTATAGTTCATACTATTTTGTGTGCAGTTTTAATAATGAGATTTTGAACTTAAAAGTGCATAAATTTAAAGCAACATCTGTGGAAACTCTTATGATCGACATGCTGGTGCTCAGACAGAATTTCAAAATTCTAAGAGAAACTTATGGTGAATACAGTCTTTTCCAATTTGCATTAAAGGGGTCAGAATTTTACCCTTAAAGATGAATGCAAACGTCAGAACAACCCTCACACGCCAGTTACATGGTGTGGCATTTGATAACTTTCAAAATCTCCAATAGATTTCCATTTCCTCCATGCTGGTGTTCATTCCCTCCATTGTGATACTAAGTTCCACTCCTGACACCAAAATGGTCCTTCTTCAATCAGTATTTCCTTTTCCTGTATGTGCAATTTAAGTGCGCGGATGTGAACTGAGCCTTATCTCCCTCCGTCACTCACTCAAGTGTCGTCTAGATGCTGGAATTCTCGTGGAGGAGGTAGCACAAGAGAACGGGACACTGAACTACACTGAACTGACTGAGAGAGGGAAATATTGAACATTTCTAATGATGTCTCGATGGGAGTTCTGGACAATTCTAAAGCTCAGAGACCCTCCCCATTTCTTTCCTCAGTTAATCCACATGCCAGCCGACGACGAAACCACGCCCTGTCCAGCAAAAACGTTTATTAATAAACGAAATATGCCATTATCAAAATACTCAGTTCTAAGCAGCGTTCACTTTTGATACTCTCTGGACTTTCCTACCTGTGCTTTTCAATGAGTTCTGAGAGGATTCATCTTTTAACGTCTCCACCAGCTCGGCGATGATTTCAAATTGCATGCCAGCAGCCACAAACATACCAATCATCATACTGGAGTATGGTGCCATGGCGCGACAAGCCCCTACGTAAACCATGAAGTGCACGAACCATATTTCATAGTACCATCTGGTAGAGTTCACTGGTAACCACATGGGGATGCTGAACTGATCATATCCTTCCAGTTGATACATCTCCATGGGAGTCAGCGTACTGTTCTCTTCTTTCTGTTGGAGAAACAATAACATAAATATACGTGAACCCTAACTCAAAACTAAACTATCTGATCTTTTTCTTGTTCTGAGTAGCTGTAAATATTGCTATGATACCTATTCAAATAGACGATGTTTTCCATCTGTTATCTACAGCTTTGTAATAAAGCGATCCGGGCCGGGACATAAAACGACCGCCCTGTTTAATGTTTAAGACTATGATACCTGACATGTTTGCTCCTCGGTTTTCACGAATCTGATAAATACAGGCGAAGTGGCCAAGAAGAGGATAGCCAGGCAGATACTACAACCGATGACTCTGCTGAAGATGAAACACCTTCTTCTTCCTCTTTCCAGTATCTGTTTCACCTTGAAATTCTGGTGAACTAATCTTGATGTAAAAACAGAATCTGTTTCAAGATATACCAGTAGTTTGTCGAATCTTTTACAGACGAGGAATCCCCAAACGTTAACGAAAAAGCCAATCGTAACGGCATCCAACATGCCAATGATGTCCAGGACAAGCACAGTGTCTCCCCAGTAATGGTACAGTGCTGCCAACTGACTCAACAGTTGTGGTATCATGAACACCAAGGGCCACAACTGGTAGGCTGTGTAGAGTATCCGTGTACATCGTGCTCCGGGTTCCTGATACTCGTCCTTCGGCATGATGCCCACCAGATGTGAGATCTTCAGCAGTTTCCCAAAGAGATTCACTCTCGTATGCATAATACCAACGTTCTTCTGAAACCTAAAGGCAATGACATCAGAAATGAAGTGTAAATTTAAGGATTTGAAGAAACATTTAATATATTACTAAAGCATTCTAGTAATAATTCTATAAATTAATTACATTTGGGTAGAAATTAAGTATATATATGTAACTATCTGTTACATTTGCATCCAAATTTTCTGATGTAAAAGGTATGGGAAACGAAATCTGTTTATCCACAAACTCTTTCCAATTTCGTTTATCAGCATGATGATTATTATCGTTTTGTCTGCAAGATGAATCAGAGTATAGATCATAGTTACTGACAGAAACACGAAAAACCTTAACTTTCATTTCCACAGACAATTATCAGGTGAAAGTTTCCCTGCAGCCCACTAATGCTAATTTTCGACACAGCATATTGTGTGAACTAACTTTTTCCAAAATGAATTTGATAAAATATTATGTATTGCACTCACATGACTTTCTCTACTGTTGTACCAACTATTCTTACAAATTATCTTATTGCTTATTTCCTTTTAGGTGCAAGGGAATACAGTAGGCTTCCATTTGTTCCGTTCGACGAAGCTTAAGTTTTCGAAAACCCACACAAATAACAAAGAATATCTCCCAAATGGTTCCCTGTACAAAAAAGAACCAAATTATTTAGAAATAAATTGTGTGCTTAGGAAAAATCTACATTTTTCATAGTAAGATTTGGCCTATCTCTTAGGTTTACCAATTGTGCAAAAGCTATCCAGAGTAAACAGGACTACATGGACTATAGCCAGAACATTCAAAATATGCAGCTCGTTTGTCATAAAATGATCTCAAATATATAACATTTTAATCAAAATCGTGAGAGCCTATTTCGAGAAAACCAAAATGTTCTACATAAAGGTATTTAAAATGTTTGTGTCGCATCCTTAAAATATATTAAACTTAAATACCCACTTTTCGTTTTTGAGTTATGACACACAGAAACACACACACACACACACACACGGGCATTTTTATAGAAATGCTTTTTTTTTTATTCAGGGGACCTCAAAACATATTTTTAAGTGAAATCTCGGCATCGAATTTTTGGGTGGAATACAATACCTCCTCTACTTATTATATGTAGTAGAGAAAGTACAAATTTTTTGTAGAGTGAACCATTTCGGATATATTCCTTCCTATTTGTGTGTTTTGGAAACTAAAATTTTCGTCAAATGGAAGATCTTTATTCATTTTTTATGTTACCCGTGCAAAGAGAACGGAATCTCAAAGCTTTAATAGATCTAACTATCGTTCAAAGTCTACTGTATTCCCATATTCCCCTTGTACCTACAAGGAAATAAGCAATAAGATAATTTCTGTAAATGTTTATCTCAACTAACATGAAGAAGATAAAGGAATATGTGTTTGTAAGAATGGTGAGTACAAGAGTAGAGAAAGTCATGTGAGTGTAACACTTCACATTTTTCAGTCTCATTCTACCCTTTCTAAACCTTTTTCTACACTCGTTCAATATGGAAGAACAATTAACTTCCATTGATAGTCAAAAGTTTAAAAGCATTTCTAGATATGCAGGCTTATAGTCTATGTGGATGCCTGAGATGGTTATACACTGGCTACTGATACCGAGGTTGCTGGTTCAAGCCCATGTCAGTATACTTAGTACGTGACAAAATTCCGGTGCAACCACAATACTGATATTTTCCTGGTAATTGACCGCGACCTCAGCAAACAAAACATTGTTTTGAAATTGTATGATCTTTGTATGATGTCACGAGAAACAAATTAAAAACACTGAAGGACTTAAGCCAAGAACAACGAATATGTTGGGAGAGGATCTCGCAGAATTTTTCAACTACATTCAACATTTTATTTGACACGTAAATACCTTAGATGTCGTTTTCTGAAAACTCTTAGCCAGTTTTAAGCGAGTAAATGTAACTTTTTCCCAGTTTCGAATTATGCTGTTTATTTTAACACTATTATAAAATCAATAAAAATATGCAAGTTGAAGTGTCCTAAGTGTATAGACAAAACTGTATTAGGTTTATGTTTTAATTATTTGAACTCGTATTATTTGATCAATAACCTCACCTTTCGGAATTACTATCACTTTCTGCTGTGGACTTGCGCTCAACTGTTCCAAAAATGAAGTCGAGGTCACCTTGGGTAAAAGTTGAAGTCTTCTAAATTAACAAGTTGTATTATTATGTGATGCCACTATATCGTGCTGACAGGTACTGAATTATTTTGTCAACTGTCTCGATACTTTAATTCAGGGATGTTATTATCTTATCTAAGGGGTTCTTGTTCGTCATCATTGCCTGACTCACACTAAAGAGGTCCCGAGCTCGAATCTTGTATACGTTAATTACCTATAACTTTCCTCTCTATCATCTATCAAAAGTTAGACAAATACCATGGATGTCACAAGAACATTTTCAAGAACATCTACACCCGTCAAACTACGCCTTACAAGGAAAATCTTTCCTTATTTTTGATTTTCTCAAAGTTGACTCTAGCGATTCCATTTTGTATCGTCCTCTGTCTTCAGTTGCCGTGGTTGCGGGTTCAAAACCAGTGGAGGGCGTGGTCCTATTTCGGGCGTAAATATCCTTGGCATGTCTTTCTTCAAAAGTGAAGTAAAACAAGTAAGACAAATAAAACGCTTTCCAAATTGCGGAATGGGTAAATATTGCGGAGAAGGTATTTTTCATAAATTGTGTGTTTTAACGAGATCTATATGTTTGTATAATAATATTTTGCTTTAGCACGCTTGGCTCTGGCGCGGAGAACCCGGATTGGATCCCCGGCACCAACATGGCGATTTTTCCCCCGCTGGGAGTTCTGGCACGGGGTGCACTCAACCTCGTTAGGTCCCGGGGGACCAATTGAGGAGCTACTTGATGTAGAAGTAGCAACCTCAGATCGCGAAGGCCGCATAACTAGCCGGGAGGGCTTGGGGCACTGACCACATTCCACCTTCCAGTGCTGCACCCCACCAATGACGCCTGTAGTGGGAAGAGGTGGGGGCTAAGTGGCAATCCTTGGCCCTTCATTGCTACGCTAGGGGTTTAGTCTTTAGTTTTAATGTTTTGCTTAGAGGATTTCAGAGCTGAGTAAGTGAGTGAGTGATTAGGGTTTAAGGGCCAGTGGACAGCTCGGTCATTAGAGCCACCTTTCAGAGCTTATTCTTCGAAGAGTATGTATATTTCAGTGTCAAAATAAACATACGGTATTTTAATAAAGGTTCTTAAGAACTAAAATATAAATTTTGAAAAGATGTCCATAAAAATGTTCGTTTGGGATGGAGTTATTTGTTATCATTATTGTAATTTGCTGATCTTAAAATACCAAGTGTGGCATTTACCCTACTTTTGCTTTATGAACTATACTGTTCGCAGACAGTGAACGCGAACATGCACATTCAGAGATTTTGTAGACTTCCTTTTTTATTCAGGGAGTCACAAAACATGTATTTCCGGTGAATCTCGGTATCTTAACAGCAGAGAAAGTAAAAAGGCGAGAGAAAGCTATGCAAATAGTTAAACATGCATCATTTTGTAAAAGTGAATTAACTTTGGAAAATATTTTAATATTAACAGCTGCTTTTCAATCCTTGCCCATGATCCACTTTGGAGAGTGGGATCGGCAAACTAATCGCTGATTTGATAGACAATCATAACCTGGCTCTCGTAAACTGCGAAGAGCATACGTTTTTTATGACTCCTTCAGCAGCTTGATTTAGCAATTTGTTCACCACCCTTAGCAATTTCCTTACAGTGGAATGGCGTCTCTGATTTACACTCTTGGACTGCGTACCTTACACGACTAGGATATACGTAGGCTCTTACCAGTGTTCATTCAGGAATGTATGAAGGACAGTGTTTTACGAGTAAGGATCGGCTCGATTGTTGGGGCTTTTTGTTCAAGAGAACAGAGTATCTCAGGGATCGGTGCTAAATGCTGTTTGCTGTAGGAATTAATTTTATCTGGATATATATTCCTGCAGGGGTTTCGTCATGCCTATTCATCGATCACTTCACTGTTTATTGCACCTTTCAGCGTACGGGGTTTTTAGAGCGCCGTTGGCAGCAATATTTAGACTATCTTCGAGAATGGAGGTCTATAATATGCTTTCGTTTCTCAACAGAGAAGTCAATATGCGTTAACTTGTGGCGCTGTAGAAGGCGATTACCACCGTTACTGCGATTCGGTCCAGATTTACTTCCATCCGTAGATGTGACGAGTTCTCTAAGACAAGAAGCCTAGTTGGTCATCACATATAGCGCAGCTGAAAGCACGATGTGACCATTCGCTGAATATTTTGCGGTACTAAGCGGCAAATCGTGGGGAGCGGATAGGACAGTTTTGCTGCGACTGATTATGGAGGTATCGTGAATTCTTCAGCACGACCATTTATGCTAAGAAGATGAGACATAATCTGTAATTGGCATGGAGCCTTTCCAACTTGCCCAGTTGAGAGCCTTTACATTAAATCGGTCGAACCTCCTCCACCATATCGGCGTGCACACTATTAGGAATGCATGGCTGTCGGTTTAAATGCATGCCGGAGCAATCTATGTTCGCTTCTTTTTTCAGCACCGTGCTGAACGCACGTTATTGATATCGTAAGATCTTGTGCAGTCCAAGGTCGCTGGGTTTTCGTTAAGAAGTGGTAAGCGAGGAGATTATTTTGGTTCGTTTGCGTATTGGCCACTGCAGTTTTAAGGGACTTAACCTTTAAAGGTGACTCTGCTTCTCTTTGTCCTCTGTGGGATAAACATGTGTCTGTATGTTAAGTGATGCTAGAGTGACTTTCTCTGGCAAATCTTCGGGACTCTTTGCAACCGCCGGTAAGTCTTGCAGAGGTTCTGGCGCACGTTAGTGTGCTGCAAAGGAGTTTTAAAGTTTTACCAAAAATAAATTGCAACTAAAAATTTAGTCTTATGGATGTTGAGATTTCGTAGCTTTGGAGTCCGTTTCTCAATTTCGTCATTTATTTCTGGTCATTATTTGGTAGAATTGTTTTCTTTCTGTTCATCTTTATTTTTGAATTTGGCATGTTCGTTTTATAAGCGCACTCATCAACCAGTACTTTAACGCCCTTAACTATACGTCATCCATAATTTTGCTTCAATTTTCGGAGATAGCCCGTGGAGTCCTCTTCGTTCTGAATGTATTTTGCTTAACTGGTACACGGTGGGAGGAAAATTCACACAGATACGCGCGGAAGTCGCTAACAGTTCCAGGTTAGGTATACCCGTACCACTGCTGGATGTGTCTAAGAGGATGAGTGACCTCGTGAGGATCGACCTGTCGATAAAGAAGCCCCTAGTGCCTATGAGCAGCACTCTTCTTTGGGCCACAATGAGCCCAGAATCGATCTCACTCATGGAAGAGCGAAATTTAAATACTGATTATAGAGCCAATGTCTACTCAGCACCGTGAATAAAGTGATGTTCCGCAGTTGGCAGTGATCTCAGCCAAGGAAGCCAACATTGCGCGATACTGGACCCACCGCCTCCCCGTTACGTTTGAATGATGACCCACCACTCTGTACTAGATAGCGGGAAGCTGACATTTGGATTGCTACCTCACACCGCATACATCGCGCGGTGTGTATCAAAGGCACTCAAGGTCGAGCTGCCGCAGACCACTCACGTGAGCAAACAAAACAATCAGAGCAGCAGAACCAAAAGGTGTTTTCGAGATTACTCAAAACTGTCTGGCGGTCGGCGTGTTTGTAGGGGTTCCAGATAAGCTGAAGTTCAAGGAAGGTCCGTTTTACTCGTCTTCGCTATATAAAGAAACGAGTACCTTAGCACTCCGTAATAGTCAATATTATCATATACCTACTCGTGATATATATTAAAACTCAACACCATATTCTAAACTATATTTATTATCCATTTAATGTTTTTTCCCCTTCAGAAAATATAGTAAGTGCAACAATATGTGTTCTAGCAATAAACCAGCGTGCCACAATCTACTTAAGGCTCTAGCACCTCCTTATTCAAGTCCAGAGATGGTACTTTCTCTCTGGTACAGTTAGTAATTGCAAGACTGAAAATAAAGCTTTCACTGAATTGTTTTATTGAAATATTTGTAAATCTAGTGCTGCAATTTTGCTTTCTTCACTATAAGCAGGTGTCTTTCTGCAAGTCTTCCAGCTGTATGAGCAACATCAGAATTCTGTAGCAGAGAGACGTAATCTGTAACATATTAGACAAAACTATTCTAAAGACAACTAACATCACTTTGTTGGCGTTTGGGAAAATGTCAAAGTAAGGGCGAACTTGTCGAATATAATATAATATTGGATACTTACATCGACAAAGGTAACAAGTTTCAGTTCAACCTGTTTTAGCATCGTCCACACACTGGGCTTCTGGCACCGGACCATCGTAATATGGACCAGATGTTTGAATTCTGTATCTTCTTGATACCAGTTGCTTTCGTATGCTGCATGTCCAATTCTTTCACTCTGTAACATCGAACAAGTGTAGTCCAGTGGCGACTCTGGTCCCATGGCTGTTATTAAATCAAACAAGACAAATTTATCTTTTTCACGTAAAAATCTTAATCCAACACTATGCATTTCAAATGGGATTTTTCAGCGTCTTAATTATGGTGTTACACCGAAACGTAACAATCGCCTCAGTCCGTCCGTGCTGTTGGCAGGCTGACGTTCAGCCTGAATGCCCTTTTGCTGCGTCCCCACTCTCAATAGGGTTTAATCGCAGATAGCATTACCTATATGGAAAAGCTTGTTTTATTTTAAGTAGGTTTAGGGTTAAGAAGTAAGCTTGACAATTGTCTCTCGTGATGCAGAAGTTCTCTGCATCCTGGCGTACGTGGACATTTTTAAATGTTATATTTTAAATTTAGTTGGGGATAATTTTGAGAGTCGAACAGCTCTTGGGTGGGATTACATGAGCATCTGCTGGTGGAATTACTCCTGCACTGCCTGGATGTCCGCAACTCCTACAGGAACCCGATATAGCTTAACCCTGCTGTTCTGTTCAATAATACTTGACAAATGTACTGTTCGGGTCAATATGACCCGATGTGTCAAAATGCTGTAGAACATTTGAAATACATGCGCTTTTGTACAGCTCGTAACAACTGACATTGATTTTCTCTTGCCATGCTTTGTAGATGATGATGACGATGATAATTGTACACAACACTTTATTAAAGACCATTAAACAATATCCCTGATAAAACAGTACCTAATACATATTTGAAACAACAGGCAGTTTTCAGTGCAAACATTCACTTTGAAAGCAATACAGCTCTTTTTATCTTCCTTTAGCTGTTTTTCTTCTTACTTACGATAGTTTGAGCACAAATATGTTGTATGTGTTTTACAAATATGTTTATTACATTTTCCACACAACATGTTGGTTTTATTATCATTGCTTGATGGACAGAACTTGCAACGAGCTCGTTTCACAGTTTTTGTTGTTGCTGATTTTGATACCCTAACCATGTCTTCTGGATTTTGGATGCGTCTGACCGTCTCAAAGAATCTTCTGTTCTTGGGAAAGTTGTTCTTTATTGAATGTGCTGTCTTACCAGTGATTTTCCAAGCTCTTCCAAAAATATTCTTCTTCTGGTCAATTTCCTTGTATTCCAATTAGAGTCAATTGAAGTCCACAGTATGTATACACTATAAGCAGAAACATCAAGCATATTGTAAAAGACTATCATGGGCCACCTATTGGTTTTGCGTTTGCATGTATATGTAGCTGTTAGCTGATCAAGTGTGTCTAACGCCCCTTTTGTGGGATTATAGTCCAAAATAATTTTTGGTTTCTTATCAGCTTTGTGACTGATTTGCTTATTGTGGTGGAGAGTGCTCATAAGTACATTTTTATTTCTCATGGGAACATAATTGACCACAGGAGTGAAGTAAAATGAAGAGCTGTGTACCTCCTTGTTGGTCATGTTTTGTGGAAGCTCAGGCTTATTCTTCCATATAGTTCCCAACATTGTCAATTTCCGTTTCAAAAGCAGTTGCCCCAAACTGTATGATGTAAAAAAATTTTCACGTGTGATATTCTGCCCTCGAATCTCAGCAGTGAGATCAGCTACCACTCTCATGCCCTGATTTTTTTTTCTGGTGCAGCTCCGCTCTCCTTTCCGGAATAAATTTGGGCTTTCAATATCTATGAAGATCTGATGTCACACAGGGTCCAAATTTTTATTCTATATTTTGCCGGTTTACTTGGGATATACTGCTTGAATGGACAGTGGCCTCTAAATGCTACTAACTGCTCATATACAGTCACATTTTCTCCTGGATTATACAATTTTGGAAGCACTTCTACCCATTTTTACCAAATACCTACTACGAATTGCTGCAAGTTTATCAGTACGTCGTCTTTCTTCTCTTGTACATTTCTTATCAATCACAAGACATGTGATATCTTACAGAATGTTTCATGAGACCTAGTTGCTTGAAATATCTTTTACCCAGTGTCCTTATCCTACAAGCTTTTTGTAGATTCCCCATGAGATCTATATACACCCGCAAGTAATAAGTCCTAAGTATGCTTGAAAAACAGAATAATCAATACTTGTCCAGTGTTGACCATATGCCCTCTGTCCCTCGATGTCCTCGATGTTTGTCATCCCAATTATTTCATTTTGAAGTGCTGAAAAAAGTCCTGCTTCAAATGAACTTTTTATATCACTTATTCCAGTGATTGCATATCTTGTAATTCCAGATGTACTCTTGATTATGTTCTAAGCTGAGAGACGGCCAAGTTGTGCTGGTGGATTCAAATGTCATTCTATATTCCCATTTTTAGAAAGAAAATTCTTTATATTTGTTTGTAAAGTCTGTGAACTCTCGTAGCTGTAATCAGATCACTCACTTTCGTATTCAGTGCTGACACGATCTTTGAACTCCGAAACTGTTATTCATCTACTGAGGTATTTGCTAATTCCTCCAATCCAGCATCAGGTAATGGTCTAACTGCCATGGTGTCACAATTCAAACTGGGCGAAAGCAACATAGCATACAATTGTCGAGAACTTCTATTTCTTTCCCAGAAAAAGCAACAATCAAGCCCATTGTTGTAACCCCTCATTATTGATAGTATGGGATATGGTGGTGTTCTCATACATTGTTACATGTTCAGCACTTCAATACCAATGTAAGTATTGACATATGGGCAGTCATATTTATGTCGGGTCATAATGACCCGAACGCTATATACGTAACTCTTACATTTCACGAAAAAAGTATTTGGAGTATATTAAAATGCTTTTAAACACACGTTGTTCTTGCATTTCCAGACAAAGTCACCAAGTTTTGTAAATATATATATGGAAATTAGTAAGTTAGAAATTAAATTTAGATTCATTTCGGGTCATATTGACCCGAACAGAACAGCAGGGTTAAAGCGGCGTATTCTTTTATCATAGTCCTCAAGAGACCTAATGAGGGCATTTTGATGTAGTGGGCGAGGTGTCCCCCCTCCGTTACGCACACAAAATGCCATGTATATTTCCTGCCATTTTTTCCAACATACCTAATTATTCGTTTATTACATAAGTTTATTGCATAAGTTCACCAAAACTTCTCATACAGGGTTTGGACTGGGGATGACAATATATGTTGTGATATAGCTTTGGGCCTCGCTTATCGAGTGTGAATAGTAGACCCACCGACAGACTCGTCGATGGAGAGCATCTTGGACAGCGCCCTTATCCAACGTAAACGTTAGGATGAGGCGAGAGAAGACACCGGACGACCGGATCCAGACTAGCAGTGCAGACATTGACAAAGGTCCCTAAGGTTTACCAAGTTTGATGACATTTTGAGGTGTTTACGTCTTCCGGGGCCTTCCAGGGGACCCAGGCGCGGTCTAGTGGTCCCATCTGCCGCTCCCCTTACCGGATCTCAGGATCCTAGGGATAACGGGGGACGGAAATGGTTCCTGTGCGCATATCATCCCTGCCACGCTGCGCCTAACGCCTTCGCTGACACTTGCGACTCTGAAAGGATTAACGGAATAAACGGTGGATAAAATGGTTACTGAAGTCATGTCAAAGGACAGGAAATTCAAGGGGTGTAACTATCCTTTCCAGCATTCACTAGCGACTCAAGATACTCCTGGGTCAGGAAGGTCGACTACGAGAATCGAACGCACTACCTCCCGAATGTGAGCCTCGCAGGTTACTGCGGTGTCAGTTCGCTCGCTGTCCAACGGCAGGCATGATGCAGGAGAATGAGCTTAAATCAGCTGGTGAGTATGTTTCTGATGTGGCCTCATGTACTGCTTTAATTTTTTATGCACAGTGAGTGTTGCTACTGCGGGAGATTAGAGACAAGTTATGTTCGATTCCCCGGCGAAGAAGTGGTTGCTTTGCACGTGTTTTATGAAGCTGGTAGTAAAGTGCAGTTACAAAGAAAATTGTAGGTACTAGACCACATTAGGGAAGTTAATGAAGCAGTAAGAAAACTGGATAGAGTTAGAGTATTCATCAGGTAGGGCGAGTTATTCATCTGGGTTATCTTTTAACAAAGAAGAGTGTACGTTACATACCTGTTCGGAAATACCTTCACCTACGAGGGAGTAAATGAACACGTGGAAGAATAAGGCCGCTATAACCAGAGCATATTTCACCGTTAGAGTTGGATCCTGAAAAAAATCATTACTTCAGTTTGTTTACCTATACACACTGTGATGCAGAACTTTACTTTGTCCAGAGAAAGGTGGATAGTGGGTTTGTTACCTAGATGATACAACAAGCTGCAGTTTTCTCCACTGAGGTATCTACATGATTGTTCCACTTTCGTTTCCCTATCACTCGGTTATCCATATATCATGTTTCAGCACTTGAGGCGAAGTTGTTTCTGTGAGGGGATGAAGTCTGTGTTGTAATGTAATTTATATAGAGTTTCAGTTGGACTAACATGTGAAGTGAGAATGATAGTTAAATAATAATGCTAATTATTCTCTACCACACCAAGTATTTAAACGGTTCCACTTATCGGGTGGAAGGGAACTTATTACATTCCTTCTAATATAATTATTGTGCTTCAAAGAAGCATTACAAACAAAAAAGTCTAATGGCATCTTTTTCTTTGATCAGCCGATTTCGAAAAAATAAATAGCGTTTGTTGCAAATTGGATGCGTAATTCCACAAGAATGTACGAAGGTAATAGTTTGTTACTTGTAAGATGCGTGGAGTAATGTATTTGTGACATAGTTTTGGAAGTAATTATAGGATATTACACAGGGTTGGGGAGAAATAGTCACAAAAGAATTAAAGTAGTATCCCGAGTAGCTTTTTCAGACGTGAAGTAACTCGGCAACGTTGCGATAAGGTTGGTCAGAGATCTGGACTGGCACGTCGGTCTCTTGCAAATACGACTCAGAGTGGTGTAATATTTTAGGAGATAACGAGTGCAACTGGCCTTGTGATTGGTCTAGACTCTCTACTTATGGGTAACATTTGCCAAGGTAAACTAAGAAACGGGTGGGTAATGTTACAACATTACGTCAGAAATGTTTGAAAGCAAAGACAAGGAATTCCAGCATGTTCTTAGCGACTGGTGTGTGTACATGATTTTTAAAGTGCATTTGTCTTTATGAGGTAGTCACTCTACCTTGCTAAATAACGGGCGCTGTATTAACCGGCAAATTGGAAGCAATGTTTATCGGCCGAACCGTACGCTGCCTAGGCTGCGGTGACAAGATATATGGATGGTCCTATAATACGTACTAGGGGACGTAAAACTGATTTTAGAAGAGAAAAGAACAGTTGATATTTAAGCATTTTTTTTCGATGACGTTACACCGTGTTAAATGGTGGCTTAAAATATATTTCACCCAAAATATTAAGCTTGCCCTTTCCAACCATGTTGTAATAAATTACTTAATTCGAAATAATCATAATGGTATTATGCATAGCTTATACTTACTACTGTCAGCTGGTACATTGATGTCACAATAAGAATCACAGTCAGCACCGCACATCCACTGACAACTATTGTTTGAAGATCGTTCATTTCTGTAGATGAGCTGCAAGTTTAATTTCAGAAAGCTTAAATATTTTTAAAAACATAGCTCCAACAAACAAATTAACGGGATGAATTTCACTTACTCCAACGCCTTCTGATGTAGTCGGATGATATCCTTGAGATAGGCCTTTGCAGAGACACGTGCAGGATCATGTTTACGAGCCAGGGGATTGAAAACCACCATATCTGTAGATAAAAGAAAGGATTGGAGTTAACATTTCCTCATTCCGCATCCATTTCCACTCCTAGTCCATGCCGTAGCGTTCCGCCACAGAAATACAGAATATACCTGGTGGAAGGGAAGTCATTACATTAATTTAAACCAGTGATAGATCTCGATATTTGGAATACATTTTGTATCTTACGTTTTTGTCTCTCACCATTTCCTACGGAGATATTTTAGTTCTGTCGAAAACAAGCTGGCAACACTACAGGTTGTGTGGGTGTTCACTTTCCCTAGCTCAGTACACAAACAAACACCGTAAAGTGCATCTTGAAAACAAACTCATACTCTGCCTTGTCCGTCTGTGTTTACTGTGCGGGCGTTGCCCAATCACAGACGTTAGTTCCCAAAACATTAGGGCGAAAGTGAAAGTGCCCGGAATGTTTACTTTCACAAACCAGCTCAATTCCCTGACCAACCTCAACGCAACGTTGTCGACATGCTACACGTCTTTAGGACCTGCTCGTAGCATTCCTTCACGTCTTTTAAGTGATTAATTATTTCGAAACCCTGTGTGATGTCCCATAATTACTACCGAAGTTATGTCAGAAATAAGTTAGTCTACGCATCTTACAAGTAACAAACTGTTATCTTCGTACATTCTTGTGGAATGACGCATCCAATTTGGTTAAAAAAAACATTTATTTTTTCCAAATCGGCTGATCAAAGAACAAAATACCATTCGACATTTTTATTTGTAATGCTTCTATGAATCATATATTAGAAGGAATGAAATGACTTCCCTTCCACTCGGAAGGGAAATATTTCTGTGAAATATTTCAGGGCCCAATCTCCAGCACCAAAGCCATGGAAAAAGTGTATATAGACGTGGGTGTGAAAATAACTTATTGCTGAGTCACAAATCTCCCCTGGTCGATCTATCTGTGTAGAATTTACAGTTCAAAAAATTACATACTATCCAAGTTAAATGTGCTGGCACACTATCTTGTGAAAAGTCACATTTATCGTGCTGTGTCCAGATGCGCATCGTCAATTAAGTGATACAACTAATTTCTGAGAAACTGTATATAGGTGACTTCATTCAGGTGCTGAGGAAAGAAATATTTCGTTCCTTTGAACCTCCCTACCTGTACTTTTCAGTGAGGTGTGAGCAGATTCCTCTTTCAGCGTCTCCACCAACTCAGCGATGATTTCAAATTGCATGCCTGTAGCTACGAACATGCCAATCATCATACTGGAGTATGGCGACATGGCTCGACAAGAGCCTAGGTAAACCATAAAGTGCACGAACCATATTTCATAGTACCATCTGGTAGAGTTCACTGGTAACCACATGGGGATGCTGAATCGATCAAATCCTTCCAGTTTATATAGCTCCATAGGAGTTAGTGTTCTGTTCTCTTCTTTCTGTTGAAGAAACAGAAATACAGAATTACAAAGTTATGCAACTCTTAGCAAACTTGTCACTTACTCAGGTTATTAAATTCTAAGTGTTTAAACTAACAAAAATCGGTCATACGTTATGAGTTTCCGGCAAGAACGACACCTGCTCCCTCCCCAAATAATTGGGTATGCTGAGGGGACTTCACACCGCATTTGTAAATGGAATGACCAAGTCTGCACAAAGTATAAATATAAATCACGCTTATGGCTCCGCGAAAAGTAACTACATTTTAATGTCAAAATATTTAAGAGGTGGAATCAGGACCGAAAATTTCAATGTCACAGACGGGATTTAAACCACGAATCTTCCGCTCATCGGCGGCTGCTTTAACCAGTAAGCTACCATGGCCAACCTGCCAGTACGACATTCAATTCCCCAGGTGATTCGCACTTTTCCCGGTTAGACCACAAGAGAGTCACATCAGAGATAAATACCCCAAGAGCGACTTACAATTGTAAGTACTTTATGTCCCGGAGTTTAAGTAACCTTTAGATGGTAATTATTATTCTTCACTCTTAAACATTGCCCACACACGACTTGTGTGTTCAAAACACCAGCAGTAAGCTTGTTGGTATAAATAAATAATATTAAAAATATTTGCTTATCGAAAAATGGCAATGGAGAAATCCATGTGAAGCAGCCCGTTGAAAATGCCGTTTTCCAATATTAAATAGTAAGCTTACTATGCCACCTAAAGAACTTGACGAATTCAGGAATGTGTGCACACAGTCTGCCAAAATATAACTTCCCGAGCCAGGACAACAATACACCTTAATGATAGCTGTCGAAATTATTATTACTACTTGTTTAAAATCAATAAGTTCAAATTATTTGACATTGAAGGAAAATATCGTTACCAACACAGGGGAGAGCTGTAATAAACATTGTCTGGGGGAATGTACCGATAGTTTTTAATCCATTTTGCATTATCAAATTTTTGAAACTAAGCTTTTTAAAGTCATTTTATTGTGGACATCCTCGCTTCAGAAATTGCCTCAGTTAGCTCTATATGTTTTAACAACGTTTTATGACCACCAACAAATTGTGACGACACCTCCCACCTCTACCGAACCCTGGTCTTCTGTTCTTACCACCCCAGGCTGGCCGACGAGACCCACAGAAGTTCCTAGCGATTCCAAGCTTGATTACCCGATCTCATCTGGGGATTGCTCAGAGAAAACTTCTCTCTGGCAGGATCGAGAACATTAAAGCAAGTAAGCGTCTATGCCATCAGCGTTTGTCAATTATCAGTTTTCTTTCAGGTAAATGTAAAACGTTAAATGTTATGGTACCTCACATGTTTGCTCCTCGGTTTTGACGAAGCTGATGAATATAGGGGAAGTGAGCAAGAAGAGGATGGCCAGGAAGATGCTACAACCGATGGTTCTGCTGAAGATGAAACACCTTCTTCGGCCCCTCTCCAGTATCTGTTTTACCTGGAAACTCTGTTGAACTAACGCTGATGTAAACACAGAGTCTGTTTCAAGATATATCAGTAGCTTGTGGAATTTTTTACAGACGAAGAACCCCCAAACGTTAACAAAAAGACCTATAACATGCGCATCCATTAGGCCAATAATGTCCAGGACAAGCACAGTGTCTCCCCAGTAGCGGTACAGTGCTGCCAGCTGGCAAAATAGTAATGGTATCATGAACACCAAAGGCCACAACTGGTAGGCTGTGTAGAGTATTCGTATACATCGAGCTCCGGGTTCCTGATACTCGTCCTTCGGCATGATGCCCAGGAGATGCGAGATCTTCAGGGATTCTCCAAACAGATCCACTCTCGTTGTCATAATTGTGCTGAAAATTAAAGGAATTATCATCAGAAAAGAAGTTCAGATTTAAACATTTTAAGAACAGTTGTATTATCTTACCAGAAACAGTAGTACTAATTGTAGAAATTAATTAAGGTTCCACTGAAATTAGAATTGTAAGAAATGAAAACACTAGTATCTGCTAAACATACTTATCACTTAGGTGCATAACTTAACGCAAATATTAAACTTGAATAAGTGTTGAAGGAACTAAAGCAGGGGCATTTGCCTGCGACCAGGAATTGTTTTTCAGCGTTGGTCAAAATGCTACTGTTTTTCAAGCAAAAATGGATGTAAAAATGTGCAGTAAGGCAATTAAAGATATACTTTGGGAGCTTTCCACCAGCGCATTAGAGATCGAGGAATTCCTACTGAACCAAGCACGTAACACTGTTTCACTTTAAGTTCAACTTGTGTTTATTATACTACTGCTTTCAACTTACCTTCTATTCGTTTACTTATATGTTCCAAGACTTTTCAAAATGCCTTGTAGAAAAGGAACTATCTATAACTTTAATCTTAGGAAATCCTTTGCAGTGAAAACGGTCAAAGTAATTCCAAGTTCTTTCAGTCAAAATGATATATTTGGTGTTAGTACAAATACGATGTGCACAGTAACTCAGTAATGGATTTATGTTTATTATCTCTAACATAATATAATTTAAGAGGCACCACATAGCGACCAGCTATCGCTCAAAGCCTACTGTAATCCCATATTCCCCTTGTACTTACAAGGAAATTAGTAGTAATTTCTGCAAATGTTTATCTTGATTAACATGAAGTAGAGAAATAAGAATATTTGTACAAGAGTAGAGAAAGTCATGTGAGTTCAACACGCCAGATTTGTAATTATTTGAACTCGTATTATTTGATCAATAAACTCACCTTTTGGACTCACCTTCACTTTCTGCTGTGGACTTGCGCTCAACTGTTCCAAAAATAAAGTTGAGGTCACCTTGGGTAAAAGTTGAAGCCTTCTAAATTAACAAGTTGTATTATTATCTGACAGGTAATGAATTATTTTTTCAGCTGTATGGATACTTCAATTCAGGGGTGTTATTATCTTATCTAAGGGTTTCTTGATCGTCATCATTGCGTGTCTCACACTAAAGAGGTCCCGAGTTCGAATCTTGCATACGTTAGTTACCTATAACTTTTCTCTCTATCAGTTATCAGAAGTTAGACAAATACCGAACTTCTATTTACGTTGAAGACTTCCCTTGGATGCGACATGAAGATTTTCAACACGTCAAACTACACTTTGGATGGAAAGTCTTTCGATAGTTTTGATTTTCTCAAAATTCACTGTAGCGATTCCATTTTGTATCGTCCTCTGTACTTAGTTACCGAGGATGGGGTTTCACAAGTAGCAGAGAGAGTAAATATCCTTAGCACGTCCTCCTTCGGAAGGGAAGTAAAACCGGTGCCCCCTGTTGATTCATACGACACGTAAAGAAACCGAACAAAACGAACAAAATAAACCGCTTCCTCAATTGAAAAAAGCATAAGTATTCAGGGAAAATTATGTGACATAAATTGTGTTTAACGAGATCTACATTTTTTGTATAGCTATAAAAAACCGAAAATGAAAGGTACTTAGGAGATCGCTGCCAAAAAAGCTCAAAATATACATACATTTCACTGGTCATGAAAATATATCAAACATTATACGTTATTTTAATTAAAATTGGGAAGAGGAATTTTTTATAAAATAAAAATTTGCGAAAAATTATCGCAGTAATGGATAAGTACGGAGTAGATAGAGTATTTACAACATCAATCTATTTGAAATAGCTTTTAATATGGCAGAAACCATTTCGAATATATTTGAAATATTTGACAGGTTTTAAGTTAAAATTGCCTTAATTTTATACTCCTTTTTGAAAATATTGTTATAAAATATAACAAATATGAAGGTTATCCAAATGTTATTTTTATAAATACGTAACCCCTTAGGATATTTTTGAGTATAAGTTAGTGATATAGACTTCAGATCTCTTCTCTGGACAGTTCTGAAGTTTATCAGGAAGTACACAAATACGCCAGTTGCCGAACAGTTCAAGCCTCCTCATGTGCAGAGAAAACTGTTATTCAGTACTGTGGCGAGATTTTGTCACTGCTTGTGTCGGGTAAATTCGTACTTACTAATCGATAATTGCATGTAGTAGAGCTCGTGCCATTATTCTGGGACCACACTTAGATATACCTGTGAAAAAGCCATTTTAAGTGGCCATAACAATTTAAATATTTTAAAATAACAATGAACGAATGTAACTTCAAGTATAATGGGCCATAAAAACTAGATACCATTTCATCACTTCTGTGGATATCACCTCCATGGTTATGAAAAGTCCAAGTGATTAATGCCCACTCGAGTGACATCTTTTTTGATTTTGCAGTATTATTATAATACACAAGGGTCACTAGATATCTATTTAGACAGGGAAATTTGGTCATCCCTGAAGAAAGCATTGTTGCTTTGACAAGATACCTGACTCATTGGTAATGCAATGGTAGCAGGTCGACCATTGTTGCTCAGTTCCTGTTTGAAGTCTCGAAAGTGTGAACGTTTTTTCAAGTGCTGTGGAGATTCAGAAAAAGCACTTTGGTGCATTGATTTTGTGCAACTTTAAATGAAACACATTCGCGTGAGTGTTTGAGGGAGACTTTAGGGGACCATTCTCCGTCATGTGCCGCTATGTTCCACTGGTTTGTAAAACTTAAGAGGGGTCAGCAATTCCTGAAGGATGAAAACAGTGACAAACCAGCAACAGTAACATCATCGCTGTGATAATGATTAGGGAAGATCCGAGACTAGCCTACAAGGACAGTGAGCTGACATTAGGGATGGATACTTCCAGAAGTGGTTCAGGAGGATGGAACACTACATACAGTGTCAGGGAGAATACTTTGAGAAACTGTGATAAACAAAACGTTTCTGTGACTATTCATATTTTGCTGTCTCAATACATATCTAGTGACTCTTGTATGGATACTTCCAGAAGTGGTTCAGGAGGGTGGAACACTACATACAGTGTCAGGGAGAATACTTTGAGAAACTGTGATAAACAAAACGTTTCTGTGACTATTCATATTTTGCTGTCTCAATACAGATCTAGTAACACTTGTATGAATACTTCCAGAAGTGGTTCAGGAGGATGGAACACTACATACAGTGTCAGGGGGAATACTTTGAGAAACTGTGATAAACAAAACGTTTCTGTGACTATTCATATTTTGCTGTCTCAATACATATCTAGTGACTCTTGTATGGATACTTCCAGAAGTGGTTCTGGAGGATGGAACACTACATACAGTGTCAGGGAGAATACTTTGAGAAACTGTGATAAACAAAACGTTTCTGTGACTATTCATATTTTGCTGTCTCAATACATATCTAGTGACTCTTGTATGGATACTTCCAGAAGTGGTTCAGGAGATGGAACACTACATACAGTGTCAGGGAGAATACTTTGAGAAACTGGGACAAACAAAACGTTTCTGTGACTATTCATATTTTGCTGTCTCAATACATATCTAGTAACACTTGTATGGATACTTCCAGAAGTGGTTCAGGAGGATGGAACACTACATACAGTGTCAGGGAGAATACTTTGAGAAACTGTGATGAACAAAACGTTTCTGTGACTATTCATATTTTGCTGTCTCAATACATATCTAGTGACTCTTGTATGGATACTTCCAGGAGTGGTTCAGAAGGATGGAACACTACATAAAGTGTCAGGGAGAATACTTTGAGAAACTGTGATGAACAAAACGTTTCTGTGACTATTCATATTTTGCTGTCTCAATACATATCTAGTGACTCTTGTATGGATACTTCCAGAAGTGGTTCAGGAGGATGGAACACTACATACAGTGTCAGGGAGAATACTTTGAGAAACTGTGATAAACAAAACGTTTCTGTGACTATTCATATTTTGCTGTCTCAATACATATCTAGTGACACTTGTATGAATACTTCCAGAAGTGGTTCAGGAGGATGGAACACTACATAAAGTGTCAGGGAGAATACTTTGAGAAACTGTGATAAACAAAACGTTTCTGTGACTATTCATATTTTGCTGTCTCAATACATATCTAGTGACTCTTGTATGGATACTTCCAGAAGTGGTTCAGGAGGATGGAACACTACATACAGTGACAGGGAGAATACTTTGAGAAACTGTGATAAACAAAACGTTTCTGTGACTATTCATATTTTGCTGTCTCAATACATATCTAGTGACTCTTGTATGGATACTTCCAGAAGTGGTTCAGGAGTATGGAACACTACATACAGTACCAGGGAGAATACTTTGAGAAACTGTGATAAACAAAACGTTTCTGTGACTATTCATATTTTGCTGTCTCAATACATATCTAGTGACTCTTGTATGGATACTTCCAGAAGTGGTTCAGGAGGATGGAACACTACATACAGTGTCAGGGAGAATACTTTGAGAAACTGTGATAAACAAAACGTTTCTGTGACTATTCATATTTTGCTGTCTCAATACATATCTAGTGACTCTTGTATGGCTACTTGCAGAAGTGGTTCAGGAGGATGGAACATTACATACAGTGTGAGGGAGAATACTTTGAGAAACTGGGACAAACAAAACGTTTGTCTGACTATTCATATTTTGCTGTCTCAATACATATCTAGTGACTCTTGTATGGATACTTCCAGAAGTGGTTCAGGAGATGGAACACTACATACAGTGTCAGGGAGAATACTTTGAGAAACTGGGACAAACAAAACGTTTCTGTGACTATTCATATTTTGCTGTCTCAATACATATCTAGTAACACTTGTATGGATACTTCCAGAAGTGGTTCAGGAGGATGGAACACTACATACAGTGTCAGGGTGAATACTTTGAGAAACTGTGATGAACAAAACGTTTCTGTGACTATTCATATTTTGCTGTCTCAATACATATCTAGTGACTCTTGTATGGATACTTCCAGGAGTGGTTCAGAAGGATGGAACACTACATAAAGTGTCAGGGAGAATACTTTGAGAAACTGTGATGAACAAAACGTTTCTGTGACTATTCATATTTTGCTGTCTCAATACATATCTAGTAACTCTTGTATGGATACTTCCAGAAGTGGTTCAGGAGGATGGAACACTACATACAGTGTCAGGGAGAATACTTTGAGAAACTGTGATGAACAAAACGTTTCTGTGACTATTCATATTTTGCTGTCTCAATACATATCTAGTGACTCTTGTATGGATACTTCCAGAAGTGGTTCAGGAGGATGGAACACTACATACAGTGTCAGGGAGAATACTTTGAGAAACTGTGATAAACAAAACGTTTCTGTGACTATTCATATTTTGCTGTCTCAATACATATCTAGTGACTCTTGTATGGATACTTCCAGAAGTGGTTCAGGAGGATGGAACACTATATACAGTGTCAGGGAGAATACTTTGAGAAACTGTGATAAACAAAACGTTTCTGTGACTATTCATATTTTGCTGTCTCAATACATATCTAGTGACTCTTGTATGGATACTTCCAGAAGTGGTTCAGGAGGATGGAACACTACATACAGTGTCAGGGAGAATACTTTGAGAAACTGTGATAAACAAAATGTTTCTGTGACTATTCATATTTTGCTGTCTCAATACATATCTAGTGACTCTTGTATGGATACTTCCAGAAGTGGTTCAGGAGGATGGAACACTATATACAGTGTCAGGGAGAATACTTTGAGAAACTGTGATAAACAAAACGTTTCTGTGACTATTCATATTTTGCTGTCTCAATACATATCTAGTGACTCTTGTATGGATACTTCCAGAAGTGGTTCAGGAGGATGGAACACTACATACAGTGTCAGGGAGAATACTTTGAGAAACTGTGATAAACAAAACGTTTCTGTGACTATTCATATTTTGCTGTCTCAATACATATCTAGTGACTCTTGTATGGATACTTCCAGAAGTGGTTCAGGAGGATGGAACACTACATACAGTGTCAGGGAGAATACTTTGAGAAACTGTGATAAACAAAACGTTTCTGTGACTATTCATATTTTGCTGTCTCAATACATATCTAGTGACTCTTGTATGGATACTTCCAGAAGTGGTTCAGGAGGATGGAACACTATATACAGTGTCAGGGAGAATACTTTGAGAAACTGTGATAAACAAAACGTTTCTGTGACTATTCATATTTTGCTGTCTCAATACATATCTAGTAACACTTGTATGAATACTTCCAGAAGTGGTTCAGGAGGATGGAACACTACATACAGTGTCAGGGAGAATACTTTGAGAAACTGTGATAAACATAACGTTTCTGTGACTATTCATATTTTGGTGTCTCAATACATATCTAGTGACTCTTGTATGGATACTTCCAGAAGTGGTTCAGGAGGATGGAACACTACATACAGTGTCAGGGAGAATACTTTGAGAAACTGGGATAAACAAAGCGTTTCTGTGAGTATTCATATTTTGCTATATCATATCATAACTTATAAAAAATAATTTACAATATATTCATTGCGATTATTATCGTTCGACATACTCAGTACTGCCAAATGAGCAAAAGGAAACCCAAGAATTGCGTATATTTCGATCTTCTCTTGTTGTTATAACTGTTCGTTATCTAAAATGAATCTCATTTTATTTTTAACAGTAACAAATAGCATTTCTTCTGTAAAAGTACACTAATTAATAAAAGGACACTTATTAAAAACATAGTTATGAAGTTGAAATGGAGTGATATTTTGATTGTAATATATACTTTTTTTTTCCCTGCGATTTAGGCTTCGGTTGGCAACACTGACTAAGCTGAAGAATGACCAGCTGATAATTCGTATCTGATAATTCAACTCTTCTATGTATGAAATAGTTAAGAAGGACCCCAAAATTTACCATTACATTGAAACTGTTCGGTGGTTTCTGTGATCTGAAAAATGTATCATAACGAGTGCTGTTTATTCAGCAGGAATTTTGTATAACTGCGACACCGAAAGAGACAAATAAAATGTGACCCTAAAAATGTAGATATGTTTAAAACACGCAAGTTATTTTAAATACATTTTTTGTGTCATCAGTTCATTTCTCACATAACCAGTTATTACTCTTTAAAATTTAGCAATATGTATAGGTTATACAATGAAGGGGGACACATCACATAATACGACTTGTATTTAGTAATTGTGACTACCACCCGGATAGGAGGGAGGGATGAAGTGAAACCACGACAGGTTTGGGTGGCTCAGGTTGTTAGTAGATGGTATACGGACCGATGGATTTTAAGGGACCGTGGAACTGAAATTTGAATTTCCTATGTTGTTATAGGTATGAGATCAAAACTTTGCACATTTAAGGGTATCTATGTTATAAACTACCACACTAAGTTGCAGCATAATATGTTTTATAGTTTTGAGGGAATTGATTATTCAATTTATTCAATTATTCAATTTATTATACCTTAATATTCAAAGTATTCTATGATATGGAAAACTGAAATATCACTCCAGTTTTATTATTTTATAAACTATAACTTCTCAACAAACAGCATCAGTGTCTGGCAGGAAGAAAAACTAACTACTTTTAAAATAATTCATTCCTTTACTTTGATGGACATTGAAAATAGTGTTAAAACCTTTTTGTGTAGGTACTTATTTTTTAAAGGTAAACAAGTTTTCAGTTTTTAAAACTAAAGACTAAAGGTGAAGTCACATAAATAGAGCATGTATTGGAAAAATTCTAGGAGCATAGCTCAAAATTTAATGCGAATGGAGCAGATAGTGTATTAAAAATGTAAAGTCGAGAAAAAACACTTTTTCTACACACGTGCATCATGAATCAGATTACCTGTTTGGTCAAAAATTTCCCTGTTGCATGTCACACCTTCTCTCATGCGTCTGCCAGTCTCTCTCCTCCAATTCATAGCTTAACCATTTCCTTCCCATGAATTTAGTTGTTTTTGAGACCTTTTTGGCCCATGTATCATTCCATGTATCATCAGTGTCACCGCCTGCGGTGCCGTATGTAGCAAAAGCGGGCGTTAAACACTACAAAAATGTAAAACAGCTCCTGCGTGACAAAGTTCTAGCACACCAATAGGGCTGATATGATCGTTAAACAACAAAATAATTTTTAATTTTAGGAGAGTAGAGAGAAGTAGTTGGTCTGGCAGTTACGATGCAGGTAGTGGAAATGGCTTGTGGTCTACAATCTTGCGAGGAAACCCGACTTTATTTAAGTAGTAGCTTCGCGCAGATTTTCTTGACAAGCTTTAGTTGCGTCAAGTCTATCTGCCCCATGTTTCTGCCAGCGACATACATCCGAAACCTAAAGGCATACCTGAAAGATATTCAGAGGAAACGGGACGAAAGGGAAATCAAGGAAAAGAAATCGACGTTGTTGAGAAACCACTTCCATCGTTGCCATACCAACAAGGTAAAACCACAAAAACCTAAGGACAGACTGAGTGGTCCAAAGCAATCAAATTTTTCATACCTTATTTCATTTTAAGTACTACCAACATTCAGTTGCTTCTGGTGGTGTTACGGTGTTCCGGCCGTCACGGTGATACTGGCGAGGTGCTTAGCGCTGGTTTGAGGTCCCCACTTCAAGATGACGGATCCTACCTTCTGCTTCTGCTGCCCTCTCCGAAGTGTATGGTGACACCTATTTAGTGATTTATGGGATTCTGGGTACCTCGGCGTTCTCAGGGAACCAGAATTCTTGGGAGGTAGGACTGGGCTGTGCAGAGGTATTGGTGATCCAGGGTGCATGGACATCTGTGAGGGCTGTAGCAGCACAAGATGATAACGGTGATTATTATTGATACTGTTGTTACTGTAACTACAATTGTTCTAATTTTAGCTCTATTCAACTCGTAGAAAGTACATGGATACTCTGTAACAGACAATATCATACATGCTTGTTGTATATTAACATTAAACACCATACTTTTTACATTCATTATCTATTTAAAGTTTCTAAGGATAAACTGAAAGTGCACCCCTTTGAGCTCTAACAATAAAGAACCGTGTATTGTAATCCACTTCTTATTCTTGTCAGGAGCTACTAAGTTCTCACTGGAATGATTAAATAACTCAATCGTAGCTTGAAAACAAAACTTTCCTTGAATTGTATTATTGAAATGTTTGTAAATGCAGCGTTACAATTCTGGTTTCTTCATTGTAAGCCCGTGTCTTTCTGCAAGTCTTCCAGCTGTATAAGCACCATCAGGATTCTGTAGCAGTTAGACGTGATCTGTAAAATTTTAAACAAAACTATTCTAAAGAAAACTGACATTGAAGGCCACTGGGATGGAAGAATTTGAAAAGAAGGACGGATTTGTCCACTTGCAACAGAGATTGTAATATTGGACAAAGGTAACCTGTTTTAGCACGGTCCATACAGTGGGATTCTGGCACCGGATCATCATAATAAGAACCGATGTTTGAATTGTGTGTCTTCTTGATACCAGTTGCTTTCGTATGCTGCATGTCCAATTCTTTCACTCTGTAACACCAAACAAGTGTAGTCCAGTGGCGGCTCTTCTCCCATGGCATTTATTACACAAAATAAAACAGAAATATATATTTTTGAACAAAAACGTTTAATCCAGCTTTGTGCATTTCAAATGGGAAATTTTGAGAGCCTTAGTTACTGTGCTCGACTGTACGATATACTACAAGAAGCTTGAGCCAATTAGTTCCTCGGCACAAGTAATAGTCGTGCTTTCTATTACCACGCACGTGTATGTTCAGTTGCTGGCACTGGGTGTGAGCTATGAGAGCGCCACCGAGCATGGGGTGCTGAGGCCATTCCTAATTGTCTCACAATGCGCTAGTAAGATATTCTCCATATCAATTAGCGCCTCCTAGGACGTCTTTGTTACACCTAAAAGTGTAAATATTGGTTTGAAGAGCACTTATTGCTTTAATACAAGACAAAATTGAAGGTTCGTTGCATACCCTAAGTCTACACTGCAGTGTTTCGTATTTGTTTAAATGAAGTTCCCTTAGAGTGTCAATATGCGGCACAAGAATGTCCCCAACCCAGATATCTCCTGTTTCAATTCAGGAGATCTAGGAGGCTATACAGTGAATCCTCCACCAATTCGTCTATGTGGAAATTTATCGTTCAAGAAAGTACGTACTCTCCGACTAGAAAGAAATAAGGACTAATTAGCTGTTCATCAATGATTCCATCCCAAACACTCTGGCGGAACCTCAATTGATGCCTGTCATATTGTGGCTCATGAGAGTTTTCATAGCCCCAGTTACGAGTTGTGGAAATGAAGGTATCTGCGTCAGGAGCAAACTCAGCCTCAACAGTGAACAGTGAATACTAAGAATTTCATGAACATAACAATTCAGTAACATGTGAACGCAGAAAGTTGCTTTTGACTCAAAGCCCGCAACATTTACTGCGTGCACCCGCTGCAGGTGACACGTGTACGAAATATATTTAAGTAAAATAGTCGTGTCCAAAGCCTTCCCTTAGTATAATGTGTCTTGTGCTATCCAGTGGGTTTGCTTTGATATAACAAAGAATTCGGACAATGCTTTGTGTTCTCTTGGTGCCCCAGGATTCAAAATACTCCTCTCATTATCTCTCTCAGGCGTTGGTGAAGTCATGAGAATATTCATGGAAGAGATAACTGCCTCTGTGGGTACCTTTATACACAAAGCCCATATGTTCGTGACGGATTTCAAGGCCATACAGACTACGTATATCCGTTTGTTCATTGACAGAACACATTTTATAAAATCTGTACTCGACAGTCAAACAAAAATCAATCGGTGGACAACAATTTAATTCCAACAAAGAACCAAAGAATAATCATTCAGCGGAAAGAAAATAAATTCAATGAATTACTATGATGTTAAATATTTTCATATTCATGTTCTACGGACTTTTAAAACTGTTACAGTGGAGAAGGAGGAGGAGGTGTAGGTTTAAGGGCACCCAACTACACGGCTATCAGCAGCCTTAAACTTTTTTGGTGTTGTTGAGAAGACGTTGTCGAAGACACAATAAAGACAGCCTCTACAACCATAGCGCTTCACTCAAGCTTCAACTCAATAGAAGAGATTTGTCTCTTAAGTGAACGTGCTGTTTAATGTTCTACAATGACATGAAACTTTTATTTCAAGGAACAGAAGTAAACAATTTGATGAATTTAAATGATAAATGTTTTAAAATCAACATTCTGGTGCACAGACTGAACTTACAGCTCTTAAATGGAGTGGATACAATTTTCCAATTTTATATTACAGAGCGTGAAAAATACTTTCCAAAATCTTTATGGTAGAGATCTAAATAACCATAGTATTCAACTTGCAGGCCAGGAAGGCTGATAGTAACACGACTCCTAGAGTTATGGCAAGCGCATCTGGCTGTTTGCATCGCCATAGTTAGGGCCTGGTTTCGTCGCTGGCTGGCGTGTATGTGTTTGATAGAAGCAGTGGCGTTCTCAGCTTTCAAAATGTCCGGAATTCCTATCGTAAAGCTGCAAGATTCCCTCCGTTTAAGTTCCCAATTTTCCTATCTTTATTTATAAACTAGTTGAAAGGTTGCCCCTCCTGATTCTGATGTGCGACAATAATGGTGTATTTTAATAATTGAACAAACCAATGCCTTTAACAACATTACATGATGAATAAGTGTGTGATATAATTTAATAATTCTACTGATTTAATAATAATAATAATAATAATAATAATAATAATAATAATAATAATAATAATAATAATAATAATAATAATAATAATAATAATAATAATAATAATAATAATAATAATAATAATAATAATAATAATAATAATAATAATAATAATAATAATAATAATAATAATAATAATAATAATAATAATAATAATAATAATAATAATAATAATAACTGTGCCAAAGTTCCTTAGGGTAGAAAGTTTTTCCAAATGCTTTACTTTATGAAACATGTGTAATCATCTTGATTAAATTGCCACAGGTTTATATTTGCTTGACAGCGGAAATGTATACACAGTAGAAGCCTGAAATTAAGTGGATTCGGATTTAAGGCCGGGGAAGTTGTCCCCCGAAAATGTATAGTGCTTTATATTTATTTATTTTTGAGAGTAGAGTTTAAAATTTTCTTCGAAGAGCCGTACTAGAATATACTTTTTGCTACTCCTAACGTTGACCTTCGCCACTGCGGCCGCTGTTTTTCTAGCGTTGACCTGGACCACTACATTGCTAAGAATTTCCCCAAGTAACGAGACATGAAGTGCATGTTAGTGAAGTGACAAGTACTATAAACAAGATGATTCTGTGTATGAATCTCCATCTTTCTACAATCAAACAATACGCAGAAAGAAAAAAACCCGTTGTGAATTTTATTATGCCGCGAAACAAAACTTACTAATTCTTTAAGACAATGCAAGGTTATGTTAGTGTAAAATGGGTACAGTGTAATTGTATACACTGTATAAATGAAGATTGGTTGTAGGACTGGCATACACCGCTATCATAACTGTCGTTTAATTGCATTTATTAGTGGTGTAATTTACAATGTATTGTAATTTGTTATTGCACGAATGTTTCCCACCATCTCCGTCTAAGCTCACATCGCTGGGCTAAACCACGTGCCCTAACAACCATGAACTTTGGCCCCGAGTGAGAAACAGCTTCTCCCAAACACTGCTATAACAGTTAAGGTGTTGAAGCGCTGGACCGAAACATGTTCCCTCGCGCGTCACAAGTATTCCGGAAGATGACACACCCAAGCTACTGTACTACAAGGCGGAGGCGGAAGCTGGGCTGGTGTGTGACCCTGGACCACACCGTTGTCGCCGCCGTGTCGCACAGAGAGCTTTCTCAATCAAATACCTCACCACGGTTCGCTAATATACGTATGTAGTAAATGGTAGGATTACCAGTAACATTGCTACAGAAAACTAAATACAACTTGTGAAACTTATCGAGGAATTAAAATATAACAGTCACCAAAAACTGCAATCATGAGTTTGGCTACTGTGATCAAAATAAAAATTCATCTCGTCAGTTCAAAATAACGTTACTTGTGATCAATATCAATGTCTCCATCTGAACTGTAGTAAACTTAGAGGAGCATCCAAATCTCTTAGTTTGGTGCAAACGCCCTCAAGTGAAACGCCCTCACCTGAGTGTTTGAGAGGGGTTTTTGTGGCTATTCTCCTTCACGTGACACTATGTCCCCCTGGTTTGTAGGAGGCAACAATCTCTTCCAGATGAAGAGAAGAGTGGTAGACCAGCAACAGTAACATCACCACAATAATTAGGGAAGATCCAAGAAGGGCATTGAACTAGCATTAAGGATTACGTTTCAACCATCCTTCATGAACACCTTCACATTGTTGCAACAGCTCACACCTCTAATGTAACAATGGAGTTTCTGCAAGCAGCCTACGAAAAACAATTGACTCATCCACCCTACTTTGAGGTCACCGATTTTCTAGTCCTAAAGAATCATTTTTTGCATACTAAGGGGAGTAATTACAGTACCAGAAACTGAAAGCCGTGGATACTTCCAGAAGTGGTACAGGAGGAATGAAACACTACATACAGTGTCAGGGAGAATACTTTGAGAAACTGTGATAAACAAAACGTTTCTGTGACTATTCATATTTTGGTGTCTCAATACATATCTAGTGACTCTTGTATGGATACTTCCAGAAGTGGTTCAGGAGGATGGAACACTACATAGAGTGTCAGGGAGAATACTTTGAGAAACTGTGATAAACAAAACGTTTCTGTGACTATTCATATTTTGGTGTCTCAATACATATCTAGTGACTCTTGTATGGATACTTCCAGAAGTGGTTCAGGAGGATGGAACACTACATACAGTGTCAGGGAGAATACTTTGAGAAACTGTGATAAACAAAACGTTTCTGTGACTATTCATATTTTGGTGTCTCAATACATATCTAGTGACTCTTGTATGGATACTTCCAGAAGTGGTTCAGGAGGATGGAACACTACATACAGTGTCAGGGAGAATACTTTGAGAAACTGTGATAAACAAAACGTTTCTGTGACTATTCATATTTTGGTGTCTCAATACATATCTAGTGACTCTTGTATGGATACTTCCAGAAGTGGTTCAGGAGGATGAAACACTACATACAGTGTCAGGGAGAATACTTTGAGAAACTGTGATAAACAAAACGTTTCTGTGACTATTCATATTTTGCTGTCTCAATACATATCTAGTGACTCTTGTATGGATACTTCCAGAAGTGGTTCAGGAGGATGGAACACTACATACAGTGTCAGGGAGAATACTTTGAGAAACTGTGATAAACAAAACGTTTCTGTGACTATTCATATTTTGCTGTCTCAATACATATCTAGTGACTCTTGTATGGATACTTCCAGAAGAGGTACAGGAGGAATGAAACACTACATACAGTGTCAGGGAGAATACTTTGAGAAACTGTGATAAACAAAACGTTTCTGTGACTATTCATATTTTGGTGTCTCAATACATATCTAGTGACTCTTGTATGGATACTTCCAGAAGTGGTTCAGGAGGATGGAACACTACATACAGTGTCAGGGAGAATACTTGGAGAAACTGTGATAAACAAAACGTTTCTGTGACTATTCATATTTTGCTGTCTCAATATATATCTAGTGACTCTTGTATGGATACTTCCAGAAGTGGTTCAGGAGGATGGAACGCTACATACAGTGTCAGGGAGAATACTTTGAGAAACTGTGATAAACAAAACGTTTCTGTGACTATTCATATTTTGCTGTCTCAATACATATCTAGTGACTCTTGTATGGATACTTCCAGAAGTGGTTCAGGAGGATGGAACGCTACATACAGTGTCAGGGAGAATACTTTGAGAAACTGTGATAAACAAAACGTTTCTGTGACTATTCATATTTTGCTGTCTCAATACATATCTAGTGACTCTTGTATGGATACTTCCAGAAGTGGTTCAGGAGGATGGAACACTACATACAGTGTCAGGGAGAATACTTTGAGAAACTGTGATAAACAAAACGTTTCTGTGACTATTCATATTTTGCTGTCTCAATATATATCTAGTGACTCTTGTATGGATACTTCCAGAAGTGGTTCAGGAGGATGGAACACTACATACAGTGTCAGGGAGAATACTTTGAGAACCTGTGATAAACAAAACGTTTCTGTGACTATTCATATTTTGCTGTCTCAATACATATCTAGTGACTCTTGTATGGATACTTCCAGAAGTGGTTCAGGAGGATGGAACACTACATACAGTGTCAGGGAGAATACTTTGAGAAACTGTGATAAACAAAACGTTTCTGTGACTATTCATATTTTGCTGTCTCAATACATATCTAGTGACTCTTGTATGGATACTTCCAGAAGTGGTTCAGGAGGATGGAACACTACATACAGTGTCAGGGAGAATAGTTTGAGAACCTGTGATAAACAAAACGTTTCTGTGACTATTCATATTTTGCTGTCTCAATACATATCTAGTGACTCTTGTATGGATACTTCCAGAAGTGGTTCAGGAGGATGGAACAGTACATACAGTGTCAGGGAGAATACTTTGAGAAACTGTGATAAACAAAACGTTTCTGTGACTATTCATATTTTGCTGTCTCAATACATATCTAGTGACTCTTGTATGGATACTTCCAGAAGTGCTTCAGGAGGATGTAACACTACATACAGTGTCAGGGAGAATACTTTGAGAAACTGTGATAAACAAAACGTTTCTGTGACTATTCATATTTTGCTGTCTCAATACATATCTAGTGACCCTTGTATTGCTCATTTTGTATGTTTCCTGTTCCTTAGAGGTGCTGCGGGAGCTGTGAACTGCAACACAAAGACAGGTTTCTCTGAGAGTGTGTTTTACTGCTCTGCACCAGGAATGGGTTTTCATTAATAAGACGTTAACGCTAAGAAAGCTTGGGCCACGCGCCCGGGTCGCTCGATACTAGACAGAGACAGAGAAAACAAAACAATTGAGACTTCAAGTACAGCCCTAGGCTGCAGCTCAGGAATCTGAATAAATCATACTCAACTTCCGCTTCACTACAGTACCGGACATATTTATTGTAGTGTTTTTCGATACTCAGTCTCCCTTTTTTAAAAAGCTGTAAAGACCATAGCTTGTTCACTGAATTATACTGTTATTTGTAGTTTTCTGTATAAACCAATTTTGTTTTTGTTTATTGTTTTTGAATGTGATGTTCTGACAGCGTCGCTATTTTTCATAAATAATATAATAAGAGTCCTACCTTACTGATAAATTCTCAAGTAGAGTGAGAGAGAGTCAAACTGACGAATTATATTTATATGGACTATTTCATATATAGCTGCTTGTCCTGTATAATAGTGACCTAGTCTAGCTCCTTCTATTATCACAAGTAATATGATAATACGTGTGACCTAACTGATAAATTCTCAGGTAGAGTGAGAGTGAGTCAGACTGTCGAATTATATTTATATGGACTATTTCATATATAGCTGCTTGTCCTGTATAATAGTGACCTAGCCTAGCTCCTTCTATTATCACAAGTAATATGATAATAAGTGTGATCTAACTGATAAATTCTCAAGTAGAGTGAGAGTGAGTCAGACTGACTAACTATATTTATATGGACTATTTCATATATAGCTGCTTGTCCTGTATAATAGTGACCTAGTCTAGCTCCTTCTATTATCAGAAGTAATATGATAATACGTGTGACCTAACTGATAAATTCTCAAGTAGAGTGAGAGTGAGTCAGACTGTCAAATTATATTTATATGGACTATTTCATATATAGCTGCTTGTCCTGTATAATAGTGACCTAGCCTAGCTCCTTCTATTATCACAAGTAATATGATAATACGTGTGATCTAACTGATAAATTCTCAAGTAGAGTGAGAGTGAGTCAGACTGTCGAATTATATTTATATGGACTATTTCATATATAGCTGCTTGTCCTGTATAATAGTGACCTAGCCTAGCTCCTTCTATTATCACAAGTAATATGATAATACGTGTGACCTAACTGATAAACTCAAGTAAAGTGATAAGCCATCGAATTATATTTATATGGACTATAGTTGTGCAAGTGTATGAAGATATGGATTTTGTGCTTAGAAAGTTACTTGAAGAATATGATTATTGCTGGCTGAAAATACGTTTAAAAAGAAAACGTTTTACATGGGATGTGGAACGGAAACCAAAGATTTCATTCTAGAAGAATAGAAAGTTTCTATTGGAGGATATGATGGAATTTAAGTATTTGGGGTTAAACATAGATCAAGAAGATAAAGAGCAAAACGACATTAAGAAAATAATTAAGAACGGTAAAACTATAACATCCATGCTGAATAGGAACAAAATGTAATACAACAGTGAAAACTGTCACATATGAAACATTGAAATTTAACACAGCTGAGTTGGTACGGACGTAGAAGAATGAATGAAGATAGGTTACCGAGAAAGATTATCGACTGGAGTGCACCTGGAGTAAGAAGAAGAAGAAGAAGAAGAAGAAGAAGAAGCAGAAGAAGAAGAAGAGGAAGAGGAGGAGGAGAAAGACCTTGAAACTCGGAGATGTGTTAAATAAGAACCGGATTGAGAACAAGAGGACTGAAAGAAATGGAATGGATGCGTGAAGAAAGATTTTTAGCCACAGAAAAATGTGTAAACATTGTAATTCTGTATATAAATAAAAACAAATAAAATATGTATTTAAATAGTATATCCGATCACAAAATGTTAAATTATATAAAAATAACGAAAGATATTCATTTCTATTAGTACTGCCAACTGAGGAAAATGAAACTCAAGAATTACATGTATTTCGATCTTCTCTTGTTGTTATAACAGAACTCCTCTTTATAACCTCAAATAAATCTCACTTTATTTTTAACATTATCAAATTACCTTTCTTCTGGTAAATTACATTAAATTATTAAAAACACGTTGTGAAATTGAAGTGGAGTGAAATTTTGATTGTAATGTGCAGTAGAATGTTTTTCAGCGATTTATAGGATACAGTTGGTGACACTGACTAAACAAAAGAATGACAAGGTCTATGAATGAAATAATGAATAGAGGTTATGTAAAATTCTCTCGGCGTATGGTTGTACTGTGTGACTGTTACACACTGTCTCGATATCACTGTTGTTATGTACAGTATACACTGTATTATCTCACGTCTCATTTGTTTCAGTTGGTAACTGAGAGTGAGTCACAACTCAGTTAATGCTGCATGTTTTGTAGAGTCTGTCATTCACTTACAGTCAGGGTCTAGCACACCAACCTCTTGGGGACACGTACAAAGAGTGACAAAGGTTATTTCACTGCACCTTATGTCACATTAGTTATTGTATGAAACCATGACCATTCCATTGGTGCTTTAGGCCACGTTGCAAAGCTTACATTAATCCTAACCAATAACCAGAACAAAGGTTACAAAATGGCGTACACGCGAACAGAGAAAACCACGAACAAATAAACAAATAACGAAAAATATTCCATTTCAATATTGGGGGGGGGGGGATTTTCTAGGAAACCTTCGTGCAACAATTATTTAACATCCTGAACGTAAATGTTCACACACGAACACATGCACACACACCCACATACACTAACACACATGAACGCACAGGCACACACATGAACACACACGCACGTAAAATAATGCACACGAACATATAAGAACACACACGAGTACACACACGCAGACACGGACACAGACAGGAACACACGCAGACACACGAACACATACACAGACTCACGAACATACACACACACGAACACACGTGCGCGCATACACATATACACAGAGACCTTTAGGTAAAAATGCCTTTGTTTATTCATGGAAGGTCAACATGTGTATAGAATTTTCGGTTGGAATGCAGTACTTCTCTATTTACTATAGCTAAACGTTAGAGAAAGCAATAAAAACATTATACGAAGTGTCAGAAGGTTAATGGGTTTTTGAAATATAGAATACGAAAACGTGGCGATGAAAACTCCACCCTTGGTTAAAAAGAAACAAAACGACTTGGAGTTACTAAAAGAATTTCTGGGGTTTTAAGAGATTGAGAGCAAATACAGGAAAGAAAACACGCAACAAAAATAAACAGCACAAAGCACTTTATAAACACAGCAGCACCAAACAGGAAAAAGGAAGAAGATACAACACGGGGAGGAAAAGTGAAAAGTAAATAAACAGTTGAAGAGCAAGCAAAAGGAGGCTGAAACAGAGTTACTCAAGAAAGTATCAGGTTGTTTTCCAACAGAAGAATAGCACGCTGGGATGGTAGTGTGTGTGTGTTCGTGTGTGTGTGTGTTCGTGTGTGTGTGTGTGCGCGCGCGCGTGCGTGTGTGACCAGCAAGAGGCCGATGGAAAACAGAGGTCGAGGTTCACCAGCCCATGGCCTTAGGAGAGATATCAGGCTTGGAATTGTTTTAACAATGTACGACCACCGGCTTTACTTCTCTTCTGTTTCCTCTTACCATGACTGAATGACAACTTGCGGAGGGGGACTTGGCACCTCGACCCAAAGACGATGTTTTGTGCCTATGTCCCTGACGGGTGAGTGAGTCCTGAGGACTGAACAGGTCCCAGTTAGAAGCACCCCGGTGGAGGCTGACTCCCGCCCCTAGGGGGTCCCGGGACTCGGAAGCTGACTCCCCTCTCCTCCCCTCCCTCAGACTTGTACCATACCATCACTAGGCTCGACTCCAATCCGGGGGACAAGATTTCCAGAGCGCATCGTTTTCCCCTTCGGTGCTGCTGCCACGACACTTCCGGCCCTTAAAGGAACCTAACGAGGTGAACTGATTTACGTAACGGGATATGGAAATCCTTCCCTGGCGGCCCAGGGTAACCTCCGAAAAACGCATGGTTGAGGAATGTCGGCCGCGAGGATCGAACCGGTGACCTCCCGAATGCGGGCCACAGCCTGAGCTATTCCGTTGGGTTACCTATTTACTATACAGATGGTGGAAGTGCCAATTTAGATGTATTAACATTCTATTGGAGATGTTTATCACGTGCTGGCAAGCATGGCCAAGTTGTTGGGATCACTCCTACAAGTGGCTTTATTTAAAATTCTGTAGTTGGCGTTATGTATGTCCGGGCTCGGGCGACAGGAAATCCCGCCTCATGTCTGCAGTTTCCACTTGGCTGCTCGTGAACCGTTACACACGTGTCTGCTCCAGTTTGTCACGGACACTCCATCTTACAACATCACTCTGCAAAATCACTCTTCTAATACAAACATTTCACTCAAAATACTCGTCTGTGTGTGTTTGTGTACATAGAACTCAAAAACGAAAAGTATGTTCCAAGGATGTTAAATTCTCTGAGAATAATCTCTGAAATTCTCTTTATTCGGAATTACTTTGGTACAACTGGCACTCTGTAACAGATAGATAAAATATTAGTACACAAAAACTGTACATCTCGTTAAAACACACAATTTGTGGAAGGTACTGTTTCGGACATAAGTTAACCAGGGATTCTACATAAGTGTAACAAATATCTATTATACCGTTTCACAAATAATAATAATAATAATAATAATAATAATAATAATAATAATAATAATAATAATAATAATAATAATAATAATAATAATAATAATAATAATAATAATAATAATAATAATAATAATAATAATAATAATAATAATAATAGTAATAGTAATAGTAATAGTAATAGTAATAGTAATAGTAATAGTAATAATAATAATAATAATAGTAATAATAATAGTAATAATAATAATAATAATAAATAATGACAAAATTTATGACAAGTATCAAAGAAGCACCACAACTATTAGCAACAAAGGATACAAAAATAAATAAAGTTCATAAATTCAAGTAGCTTGGTAAAATAATTCAAACTAATGGATAGGATAAGGAAGTAAATAAAGCAAGATTGAGAAAATGTAATTTGCATTATCAGGATGTTTACAATAAAAACATTTGAAATAAAACCAAAATCAGACACTATAACATAGTAACCAAACCAGAATGTCTATATGCTACAGAGTGTATGTTTTCCTTTAAAACAGCAGGAATAGAAGCATTAGAAAAGAAGGAAAGAAACATTTTTATGAAAATATTGGGTTTAATTCAAACTCAAAAAGGAGAGTTTAGACTCAGGAAAAATGAAGACGTATATAAAAGTAAAGAATGTGAAAAGATTTCAGATACAATCAGGATAATAAGAATAAGTTGGCACGGTCATTTAATGAGCATGGATAACAATAAACTTACAAAACAAATCACAGTAACAGGATGAAGAAATATTGCAAAGATAAAAAGGAATAAAGGAAAAGAAAAGAAGTGAATATAATTTTCATGGAAGTGCTTTCGAACATTTTTATTTTCTCAAAAATATCTGTAGCTATTTTTATTAAAATGGCACATGTTTAAGATTTTTTCATGGAAAATGTATATTTTGAATTTTCTGGCTATAGCTCCTGTAGTCCTATTTACTTTGGATGACTTTTGTATAACTGGTAAAACCATAAGATATAGACCGCATCTTACTATACAAAAATGTAGATATTGATAAAACATACAATTTATATTAAATGATCTTTTTGTGATGTGAACAATTTTGGAAATATTCCTTGTTATGTGTGAGAATTTTGCAATACAATCCTCAAATTGGGGGCCGTTTATAATTATTTTATCTCTTGGTCATGCCAAGAGAACGGAATTGCAAAGTCATAAAGTCTGCTATATTCCCCTTGTACCTGCAAGAAAATTAGCAATAAGATAATTTCTAAAATTTTTTATCTTTGTTAGCGTGAAGCAGATAGAATAATTGTTTGTAAGACTAGTTTTTAAATGTTTTTATTTATTGTTCTTTTTTAAATGTATTCTGTTGCTAATTGACGGAGTTGTATGGGTATATTTCCCTTGAGAACTCGGTATCGAATTTTCGGGTGGTAACACTGTATTTACGAGGAGTGAAGGTTTTCCAGATGTTTGTGCCGCAGTTTATGTACATATAAGCAAGAGTTGTTGCTGCTGCAGAGATGACCTTTAGTGGCGGTGTTTTGACACTAACCTTGTTGCTAACATTACCTCATCACGAGGAGCGAGCATGCTGCAATCTAGCGGTAAGAATCCATTACTACGGCACATTAAACTTACATACACAAACTCTGTACGTACGTAGCTACATTGCGTCTTTATTCTGTCGACACCTTCTTGGCAAGTGCGCTCTCTTCGTGCAGTGTCGCTGAAATTTCCATTCTCCAAACATTTCCTTATTTGCTCTTAAATAAATGAAAGAAATCCCAATATTGCAATACGCAAAGTAAGGTTCTATATTTTATAGACTTCAAAACATCATAAATATATGTTTTATTGAATTTCTTACATCTTTCTCTATTCGTCTACATAGTTGGCATATTTGTTTAAAAAATGTATCAAAATGTTCTACAAGTTTTGTATGCCGACGCCATGGAAGTCTGTGAGGATAACCGGTACTAGTGAAATCTTCTGTAATCATTGATGTCCGGTTCATTATCGACATTGCTCCGTCCGAACTTGAGAAGTCACAGTCACTTACGCACTTTGCTGTCACTCATCACATTGGAGTCATACACTCCTTGCTGTCAAAAACCGAATCACAGTTTGCGGGCCCATCGCAGTTTGAACCGACACTGTCAACAACACACTACAACACTACCAATGCAAATAACGCTGTTTTACGCACAAGACATGCGGCAGTCGCTGCGCATGCGTGTTTCAATGTACGCACGAAATTCGGACCTTACTTTCGAGTTACCCACCTAATTTGAATATTTAACCTTAATTGTACAAATTTTTCATTTGTAAAAAATATCCTTAAACTATACAACAGGGGGCAGCATTTAACTTCTTGGGATCAGAATTAATCGCTGTATTAGAAGAAAAAGATGTTGACAACAAATTAAAGAAATCCAGTCTCTCATGTGCGACACAGTAGAAGGAAAAGTAGCAGAGGAGCGGAAATTAAATATTGTAAGATAATGGTACTAGAGTATTCAACTGAAACATGCGCATTAAACAGAAAACAGAAAAGAAAAAATGAATCAGCGGAAATAAGATTTTTAAGATCACTAGCTAGATAGTCTCTTTTAGATAAAGAAATAAGAGAAAAAATGAACATTTTTTATTTAATAGAAAGGATTAAACAGAATAAAGAAGGCTGTTGACAGAGGCTGAACAAGGGCAGATTCCTTACAATAATGACCGATTACGTTACAATCGTTGAAAGAAACAGGAAGACTGAGGAAGAGATGATATTGATTGATGGGGACCAAAGAGATCCATGAGTCCATAACTTGAATAATGATAATAATGTTGATGATAAAATGTTCTTCTAATTGACTCCATCCAGTACTATTCAGCCCCGTCCTACATTAGGGGTGTGTTTTCGTGGTGAATGTCTATAAAATTGTCCATCTCCCATTAGCGCTCCTGCTGCAGGATGGGACACCCTTACCAGGGGACGAATTTTTACAGAGAGTATCCTTTATCCCTGCCATGCAACGCCGAGACACGTTGCAACTCAAAGAACCAAGCAGATAGTATGTAAGTTTGCATGGATGGTTTTTGACGTAATATTGCATGGTGTCACCCAGGATATTTAGCGAATTTCCATTAATATTCCAAAAGTATAGTATTCCTTCGAAGTTTTCTCGTAGTTTAATTAGTTTGCCCACCTTTGGTACGTCCGATTACTTCTGATAATTAGTTGAGCAGGGAGCGTGAGAATCCTCTGCGAACGAAACAGCTGTAAAATCTGCACTTCATAATATATTTGTGTAGTTCTACTCACATATAAAGGGCCCTATCTATCACCACAGCAACCCGGGTTCGGTCCCAGGCGCCCGCATGTGGGATATGTCGTGGACTTACCGGTGCAGAGTCGGGTTTTCTGCAGGTTCTCCGGTTTTCCCCGCCATCATTCCACCAGTTGCTTCATCATCACTTACATTTCATATCACCCACTTCGTCACTTCGACTTGACCACCCATCCTGGTTCCTCTGGAGGACTCAGGGCACTGACCATGTCCCAGTGGACCCCGCTCATGACGCCCGTAGTGGGCACATATGGGGGATCCAGCGACCGGGCGGTAGCCCAAGGCTACACTCAAAGGGTAATAGTGCTACAGGACAGGACAAAGGGCTTCATTTTTTATCACTGTTTTACAGTTCAGCCAATTATTGTGTGAATCATTTTAGACAAAGCTATTCTTCTCAAGTTGCTATTTATACGGCTAACATTGGAGGATCCACTTGCAAGGCTTCTAAATTTGGAAGTGTCCTAAGTAAAATAACAAGTGAGCTGAAATGAAGGGACAGGAAAGAAACGTTCCCAACATTCGCCTGCGACCTGGGGAAGCCTACGGGCTGCGAGGACGGAAGCCACGAGGAAGTCTCTGTCTCCTGCATCCAGGAACAAGTGAGCTGAAATGAAGGGACAGGAAAGAAACGTTCCCAGCATTCGCCTGCGACCTGGGGAAGCCTACGGGCTGCGAGGACGGAAGCCACGAGGAAGTCTCTGTCTCCTGCATCCAGGAACAAGTGAGCTGAAATGAAGGGACAGGAAAGAAACATTCCCAACATTCGCCTGCGACCTGGGGAAGCCTACGGGCTGCGAGGACGGAAGCCACGAGGAAGTCTCTGTCTCCTGCATCCAGGAACAAGTGAGCTGAAATGAAGGGACAGGAAAGAAACATTCCCAACATTCGCCTGCGACCTGGGGAAGCCTACGGGCTGCGAGGACGGAAGCCACGAGGAAGTCTCTGTCTCCTGCATCCAGGAACAAGTGAGCTGAAATGAAGGGACAGGAAAGAAACATTCCCAACATTCGCCTGCGACCTGGGGAAGCCTACGGGCTGCGAGGACGGAAGCCACGAGGAAGTCTCTGTCTCCTGCATCCAGGAACAAGTGAGCTGAAATGAAGGAACAGGAAAGAAACGTTCCCAGCATTCGCCTGCGACCTGGGGAAGCCTACGGGCTGCGAGGACGGAAGCCACGAGGAAGTCTCTGTCTCCTGCATCCAGGAACAAGTAAGCTGAAATGAAGGGATAGGAAAGAAACGTTCCCAGCATTCGCCTGCGACCTGGGGAAGCCTACGGGCTGCGAGGACGGAAGCCACGAGGAAGTCTCTGCCTCCTGCATCCAGGAACAAGTGAGCTGAAATGAAGGGACAGGAAAGAAACGTTCCCAGCATTCGCCTGCGACCTGGGGAAGCCTACGGGCTGCGAGGACGGAAGCCACGAGGAAGTCTCTGTCTCCTGCATCCAGGAGTAGTTTTGGAATGGGGAAGATGTGGTGGTATGTTCAAGTGAAGCAGTTTTCATGATGCACGGAAAGTGGGCCACTGCAGTGTAATATGTAGGTACCTGAGTCGAGTCGAGTCGAGTCGAGGGGCTGTGCTGATTTACTGCTTGGCATACACTCGCCCTCGCCCGCCTCTTTTTATGAGCCAGCACGCGCTGCTTTTATATCCAGCAGAGTTCACCTCAAATGGGACATTTCCAACTCTGTGATAACGGTACACAACTCCCAGCCTCTACACACTTCCAAAATGTCTTCTTTGTTACGTTCTTCTTATTATCACAGATTACATTTTCACAAAATCAACTAATATGTGACGTAATCGATAAATTCTCACATAAAACTATAGTCGCACCGTCGAATTATATTTATATGGTCTATTTCATAAATATAATATGAATTTAAATACCATATCTGACCAGAAACATTGAATTCTATTAAAAAAGGGAGATAAAAGCAAAAATATTTTAACAAAAGTAGAAAAATTCAGTCCAATTACTTCTTTTTTCGCTTTATTTTCTTCCAAAACCTTTGTGCAGTTACACAGTTATCTTTTACTGACGTTAATACACTACAGACTTTCGTAATATTACAACTCACAACTGTTTTCTTCTCTTAACTTTGACTCACTCCTTACACTGTGTTTCTTCAATTTTTCTGTGTCTGAAACATCTGACATTGACGATACAATCACTCAGCACTCATTAAATTCTTCGCTATCTCTTCGACACGCCGGTTCTCACATGCAGCTCTCTCTATCTGTCTCTCTCTCTCTCTCACACACACACGCGCGCGCGCAGACACTAGAACTAAAAACTTTTATGACTCCCTATTCTCGTTGCCTCGCCTCCTTATACAGCCAGGATGACGTAATAGGGACCTTTCTCGAACTTTTACAAATACGCCGGCCGCCAGACACTTCTCGAAAAATCTGAAAAACTCCCTTGACGTGCCGCACTCATTGTTGTCATATGTTCACAGACACTCGCGCCAAGCAGCCTCACCTTGAGCGTCGTTGTTGCACGCACCGCCAGTGATGTGAGGCAGCCCGGCCCCGAACCTTTGTTGTGTTACCGTTGTCGTCGGCCGGCGTCACAATATATTCATTACGATTAGTGTACTTCAGTACTGGCAATTGAGGGAACCGAAATACATGAATTACATTATTTTGATCTTCTGTTGTTATAACACAAAACCGGCTTATAAGTGTCTCAAATAAATATCACTTTATTTTTAACATTAACAACCTTTCTTCAGGAAAAATACATTAATTATTAAAAGAATTGAAATGGAGTGATATTTTAATTATAATCTGTAATAAATTGTTTTTCACTGATTTATGGGATGCAGTTGGCGACACTGACTAAATAAAAGGGTGGTCTAGTGATAATTTCTACTAAGTGTCTCTATGTGTCAGCACGAAATGAAAATCTAGAATGAAATGAATAATGAAACCCATACAGTATTTAATTGAAAAGTGATTTAAAGTACTTTTTAGAAACTTGCTTTAAAAAGTGCCTCTAATAACATGAGCTTTTCTTGATATCAAATAAATTAACTAAATTTCGAACGTTTACTTGCTCTATTATGATTTTACAGGAAGTTTAGTAAATACAGAATTGCAACCAAAAGTTCAATATCGAGATATAACTACAAATGCACGTTTTTTAGAATCCCTGGATCCAAAAAGACATTTTTAGAAAAAAAACTGTGTGTCTGTGAAGAGTGTGTGTGTAGTGTTTAACGCCCGCTTTTACTACTACGGCACCGCAGGCGGTGACACTGATACATGGAATGAAGATGGAGCACCGGTGGAATGAGATGGCGGGGGAAACCGGAGAACCCGGAGAAAACCCGCCCAGACGCCGCTTCGTCCACCACGAATACCACATGCGGGTCCCTGGGATGTCTGTGAAGAGGTAACTATAAACCAAACGATTGGGGAAATACTAAATTGGGTATTTAAGTTTGGAATTTTTCAAGGATACAACATAAAGATTTTGAAAATAAAGCTTCCCATTCAAACTTTCCTTCACATGAAAAATATTCTAAAAATAAATAGAAATTGCCGACAAGGCATGTTATTACGCAACAATGCAAACTTTTGCAATAACCACTTTTCCAGGAGGAATTGAAATCGATTTGAGTCCAATACCGTCATTAATACGGTTGATCTCATGTTGATCTCAATCCGGCGGGTCTCTCTTAAACTGAATTTTACAATTGAGGCGAGCGTGTATTTCCTCAATACCGAAGTAAGAATGAAGTGACTTGTGTTATCTCGAAAGTTGTGAAAACAAAGGTAGGGGTCTGTGTGACAGCTTTATCACGTGCTGGAAGGGACATCTTCCGTCCGGAGCTGCTATCAGACACTTCTGTCTGTGCTGGACATGTTCATTTCTGTCTCACCTTCCCATTGTGCGTAGAGCAGCTCTTGTATTGTATTGCATTCGACGTCTAGCCTGCCCAGTACTCTGGACATTCTCCACCCCAAAAGTAGGAAAAGCTCAGAAAAAAATATCTGAGGTGCTCCACTCAGGTTACCTTCTCTACTCTTGTACTAACCATTCTTACAAACTCTTATTCCTAAATCGTCTTGCTAGTTATGATAAACATTGGTGCAAATTATCTTATTGCTTATTTCCTTGTAGGTGCAAAGGGAATATTAGAATACAGTAGGCTTTGAGCGATAGTCATATCTTTTGAAGCCTTTGGATTCCTATCTCTTTGCACGGTAATATATACAAAAATGAATAGTTATCTTCCATTAGAAGAAAGTTTAAGTACTCCAAAACTCACACAAATAACAAGAATATCTCCGAAAAGGTTCACTCCTCAAACAATTTTATTCGGACATAAACTTTGTTTTTTCTTTTCAAGAAATCTGAAAATTAAGTACTTAAAAACCATCGATCTGGACCGGGTTTGAACCTGGGACCTTGGGATCAGTAGGCCAGTGTGTAACCAACTGAGCCATCCAGACCGACATTTCGTTTGAAGTGATACAAAATCGTTGCATAAAAATGTTCCCTCTGAATCTCCATTGCACTTGAAGAAACGTACACACTTTTCAGATTTCAAATACTAACTGGGAAAAAATGAATGACGCAACAATGGTCTGCCTGTTACCACTGCCAATGAGTCAGCTATTTTAACAAAGCAAGATGCTTTCCCCAGGGGTGGCCAGTTTTCCGTGTCTCAATATATTTCTAGTGACAGTGGTAGAAGTATGGACGTTATTAAGCATATTATTCTGTTTAACGTAGGTAATAGTATAGAAGAAGTCGTTGTTGAAACACGTCGAGGAAAGTGACCTTCGCGCTGCTACAGAAATAGAAAAGACGGAAAACGCTCAACTTTCTCCGCTGACGCAGCAAAAGCCACGCAGATCACGTTCTTTTGTTACTGTCCGAGCTTGACAATAAAACAGGATTAGCTCTCGACCCACTGCACCACCTTCTACTGTTTACCTCACCAGAAATACCTATATGCTCATGCAGTTGGTCCGAGGAACCCGGTTTATGCGCTGCGCATATCAAGGGGGAGGTAGCTCAGAATTACCGACTTACAAATGACATTTTCATAATGCATAATATCCTTTTTTAAAACAAAAGGCAATACAGTAGACCTACATGTGTAAAAGTTTACAAACAATGAAGATATGTACGAAAAAAACATTATTTTGAACTTGGTCTTGCTTTAAAGATTTCAGTTAATTTGGATTGTTTCACTTTTCTTGCATTAAGTGCATACACATCATTTTTGCTGATGACTAAGTCTGAAGTTTTGGTTTTCTGTGAATTAACTTCCACCTCTCACATAAATTTTACTCTCTGAACTGCTGTCTAACATTTCCTTTTTCTGTTCTCCATAACTGATTAAAGGATATTGAGAATTTAAAGACAAAACCCCTGTTCAACAGTGAATAACAGATGCCGAACATTTTTATCATTACTTTTCGTTTGTTGCTACGATATTGTCGCGCTGAAATCCGCCGATTCTACCGCCAAATGTCTTTGTCTTTTGTTTCCGCGACCGAAAGCCGCCCGCTCAGCTTGCTCCTTTGTCAACAGAGATAAGAAAAATACGCCTCGAATCTCTTTTAAGATGTGTATGACGTATTCTCAGTATAATTACGTAAAACTCAGTTTATTTACTGAAATTTAATATGTATAAATGCATTACGTATAAATAACGTCCTATTAACATATTTCTAAATTACATTTTGCTGGGAAATACAAAAATTTACTTATAAATACAAGAACTGGGTATGTATAAAGCATGTTCAACTGTATACCTAATGTGTTACATTTACATGACTTTCTCCACTCGTGTACTAACTATTCTTACGAACACTCATTCCTCTATTTACTCTATGTTAATTCAGATAAACATTTGTACAAATTATCTTATTACCCTTTTTATTGTAGGTACAAGGGAAATATAGGAAAAAGTAGGCCTTAAGTGTTACTCAAATATGTTAAGAACTGGTCATGTGATGGCTTTGAAGATCCATTGTCTTTCTACAGCCAAAACATAAACAAACTAATGACTACTCACTGTTTTAGAAAATATAAGAATTGCAAAATTCAAACCAATAGCAAGAAATGTTTCGAAAACTGTTAACCCCACGAAAAATATATCGCATTATATATTGGCAATCGTGGCAGTCTAAAAGCAGCTTCCAGATTTCTGTCACCAATTTTCTACCCACAAACAGCTTTGTATATAACTTGGCCTCATGGCATTAAAAGGTTATATACAAATTTTGAAGAGTCGTTTGTACACCTGTTAAAGTGAATTTGTATTCTTATTGCTATGAATCTTTATTTCCCATTATTATATTCTACCCTTTCTGTTTAAACATTTAATTTAAGTTACTATTCGATGTCATTTAATCATATTCACTTGTAGAGAGATTTGTTAAATAAATATGTGTGTTCACGAGATCTCTAGTTTGTTTCTTCTTCTTCTTCTTCTTCTTCTTCTTCTTCTTCTTCTTCTTCTTCTTTTATTTTCTTTTTGTGAGTAATAAAGTTTTGCGTTTCTCTTACAGTTTACCAGTCATACAAAGTTCATTCAGATTGAAGAGGACTTTCATATACATGAACTTAAACACTATATTTGACTAGAAAATATTAAATTATATAAAATTACGTAGAATATATTAATTTCGATTAGTGACTTCAGTACTGCCAACTGAGGAAAAGAAACCCAAGAATTATTTGAATTTCGACCTTCTCTAGTTGTTATAACAGAAAACCAGTTTATAATTTCAAATAAATCTCATTGTATTTTTAACATTAACAAATAACATTTCTTCTGGAAAAATATATTAATTATTAAAAGAACAATTGTTAAAAACACAGATGTCAAATTAGAATGGAGTGATATTTTAATTGCAATGCGTAATAAGTTGTTTTTCAACGATTTATGTTTATCGTAATTTTATTCAGCGCCTCTGTATATCAAATAGTCATACAAATGTCTTAAATATGTGGTATTTTAATCAAAATCGTTAAACCTATCTTTTTGAAAAACAACATTTTCGAAAAATGTTCCTTGTAAAGGGCAGGTAAGGGTGGGAGATTTTATTCAAATAACATCGTATAATTGGAACTTGCTACACTTAAATGCTAAGTTTGGAATTTAATGGAACTTTCGTTTTTGAGTTATGCTCTTGACAAGTCAAATGGACCGTTTTGGAGGGGGCTCAGGTGCCTCAAAACATGCATTTAGCATGAAATGTCGGTGTTGAATGCTTGAAGTGATTACCTGCTGCCAACTTGATGTGAATGGGGTAGCGGGCGGGCGGCAGTATCTGGGTTCGGGGTGTACCTGATCAATATGGCGGGGGAGGTCCCGTCGCTAACAGCTGCAAGCTTGGACCAGTTCACCTTACATAACTGGACTTGAACACGACCGCCGCCGGCCTGCAGTTCGACTCCCGCTAGAGCAACAGGTTTCTGTCACACTGCAACACACCAATTTCATTGGAATATTTCAGGAATAAAATTGTCCTATATTGCCATGCGTTAGTCCCGCGAAAACTCAAAAATGGCTGGATCGATTTCGGTAATTTTTTTTTTTTTGTTCGTCTTAATACCAGGGTGGGTTAGAAAAAAATCTGATGCGTTGCACTCACAATTATCTGCAGTGATAAGTAGTGTAGTTGGCACAGGTGGTATAAATAATAGAATGGAAGGATGCCTACATGGGATTCGAACCAAGTTCAGCGTATCATTTTGGGTCCGCGAGGAAGTGCCTTAACGCCTTCGGCTACTACTGAGTACAGGAAGCTTACGTTGGTAAGCAAAACGCTCAACACCGGCATCGTTGTTACCTCTAGTCCACTCTTTAATCAAAACTCAATAATCAAGTATTTTCTGCAGGTGTAGTAACGTTGAATTTTCAATCTTTGCAATGATTGCTGAAGTATTGCTTTTATAAGGTATATAAGTATTCTTCAATGGGCGACTGCAAAAGATCCATGCAATAGTTTCGAGGCGAAATGTTGGCATAATTATTATTTCTTAAATAAGCTAACAAGACGCGGCCCATACCGGAAACAGGAAACACGTAACGGACAAAGGCTGTGCAAGTCTACGTAATCATGACAAATTTTACTCGCATACCTACCATCTATTGAGGAACCCCTGTGGATTATGTGACACTTCGCACAGGTCTCACTGCAGTTGTGTGCGTATTTACTTTTATGAAAGATAGTAGCTAACCTATTTTCCTTTTTCTCTTTATTTTTTACGTTGATTTGCCTCAGTCTTTTTTGCATACCAATTTTTGTTTTTTCAAATTTTTCTTTCGCACTGTGTGACTACTACATCCCTTCAATTTGCTATATGTAATTACTTTCTCTGCTACGTATAATAATTAGGGGAAGTATATTCCACACAAAAATGAAATGTCCTGATTTCACCGGATATCATGTTTTGAGACCCCCTGAATCCACCCCCTCAAAAAAGGTATTTTTGGAAAAATATTTGTTTATATCGATTCTGTGACTAACTTAGGTAACTAAAAAATGAAGAGTTAGTGAAATACCAAACTTGATATTGAAGTTCAGAACCTTCCAAAGATGCGACACAAACATTTTCAAGAAAATCGTCCCACACCAGACTACCCTTTGCATGAAACATTTTTCGAAATTGTTGATTTTCTCAAAAATGACTCCAACGATTTTGATTAAAATAGCATATATTTAAAATATTGTCATAACAAATGAAAAGTGTATATCTTGAGTTTTGTGGGAATTTTCTCAGAAGTCCTCTATATTCTGGATGACTTTAATATAACTGGTAAACTGCAAGAGATAAATCAAATCTGAGTAAACAAAGATGTAGACCAAAACGTGACTGAAGACCAGGGTTGCCATAGTCACTAACTCACCTCCAGAAACTCACCCTTATCGCCTACCGGATCACATCTCCATCTTTTCATGTGAAGCTTGGGTCGTCCTCAAGGCAATGGGAATAAGAACTCTAAGTGACAATTATCCGCTAATCGTAATCCTTTCAGACTTTATGTCAACTATTGCTGATGTTGCAAATTAATTTTCTATAAATCCACTCACTCAACGAATTCAGGAACGTCTATTTTATCACTACAAGACCGGTGTTCAAATCTCTTTAGCATGCGTTCCGTCACATATACATAGGTATATCTGGAAATGAAAAAGCAGATGTGGCAGCTACAGCTGCAACAAACTGAAGCCGATGTGGATGGATCACTACAGGATGTCAAACAGACGTTTGTGAACCACTGGAATGAACAATTGAAATCGACCTCCTCAAAGTTGCAACAGTTAGGAAATCAGTTACAGAACCGCCTTTTCCAAATATTTATTTCCGCAGAAGACAACAAGTCCTGATTACCGGATTACGGATTGGTCACTTCAGCTTCAGCCATGGGTATCTGATGAACAAGACAAATAAAGATCCGTGCCCGAAATGTAGAGCTCAAGAAACATTTTTGAATGCCTCACATTAATGAATCACAGAAGTGCCTTAAATCTCAGTAGTTATCTGTGCTCTATATTTAACCCTTTCAGTTCCAGTGTCCATGATCATGGACATAGGCATTTTCCCTATTTGTACTAGTTTTAACTGTTTTTTCTGCTATATTCTTGTTATACTGTCTGTCACCAATTAAACATACGTATTTGAGACGTTTTGAAGTGTAAAAAATTATTTTTTTTTTACAATTTATATTGTAGTATTTTTTATAAGAAAAGATGCAAAATCCATGCAACCGAACTCAAATGATACCCCGTCATCATCCACGATTGCCAACACCGATTATTTTACGTAGGCCCTCCCCGTCCTTTACCACAGGCACATTTGACTGCGCTTGCCCAGACTCGAACTCGCGACCTCAGGCTTTGAGTGCATGGCCAGTGCACTACATGCTGCCAAGACACTACTACAGGTCACTTCAGTGGCTCACGTCATGGCACGACAATGGTTCACGTCACGCCAAGTCACTGGCTCACATTACACCAAGTCACCGGTTACATGCCACATCACGACACTGGGTCACGTCTCGTCAATACACACCCCTCCGACTCGTCAAACACTGCTCGTCACATTCCAAATCATACCGAATCTTCACACATCAACTCGTCACACTTCGACTCGTGTCGAATCGTCACACTTCGACTCGTGTCGACTCGCCACACTTAGACTCGTGTCGAATCGTCACACTTCGACTCGTATCGACTCGTCCCACATCGACTGCATACACCACCATCGTGGAACATCGTCAGGACAAACGTCAAAACCATCGTCTCGACCATGGTCACGACCATCGTCACGACCATCGTCTCGACCATTGTCACGACCATCGTCTCGACCGTCGTCACGACCCTCGTCTCGACCATTGTCACGACCATCGTCACGACCATCGTCTCGACCATGGTCACGACCATGGTCACGACCATCGTCACGACCATTGTCACGACCATCGTCACGACCATCGTCTCGACCATGGTCACGACCATCGTCTCGACCATCGTCACGACCATCGTCATGACCATCGTATCGACCATCGTATCGACCATCGTCACGACCATCGTCACGACCATCGTCACGACCATTGTCACGACCATCGTCATGACCATCGTCACGACCATCGTCTCGACCATCGTCACGACCATCGTGTCGACCATAGTCACGACCATTGTAACGACCATCGTCTCAACCATCGTCCCGACCATCGTCTCGACCATCGTCACGACCATCGTCACGACCAGCGTCTCGACCATCGTCACGACCATCGTCTCGAACACGTCACGACCATCGTCCCGACCATCGTCCCGACCATCGTCTCGACCATGGTCACGACCATCGTCACGACCATTGTCACGACCATCGTCACGACCATCGTCTCGACCATGGTCACGACCATCGTCACGACCATCGTCACGACCATTGTCACGACCATCGTCACGACCATCGTCACGACCATCGTCTCGACCATCGTCACGACCATCGTCACGACCACCGTCACGATCATCGTCTCCACCATCGTCATGACCATGGTCACGACCATCGTCACGACCATCGTCACGACAACCGTCACGACCATGGTCACGACCATCGTCACGACCATGGTCACAACCATCGTCACGACCATCGTCACGACCATGGTCACGACCATGGTCACGACCATCGTCACGACCATCGTCACGACCATCGTCACGACCATCGTCACGACCACCGTCACGACCACCGTCACGACCATCGTCACGACCATCGTCTCGACCATCGTCTCGACCATCGTCACGACCTTCGTCACGACCATCGTCTCGACCATGGTCACGACCATGGTCACGACCATCGTCACGACCATCGTCTCGACCATGGTCACGACCATCGTCACGACCATCGTCACGACCATCGTCACGACCATCGTCATGACCATCGTATCGACCATCGTCACGACCATCGTCACGACCATCGTCACGACCATCGTCACGACCATCGTCACGACCATCGTCACGACCATCGTCACGACCATCGTCACGACCATCGTCTCGACCATCGTCACGAACATCGTCACGACCATCGTCACGACCATCGTGTCGACCATAGTCACGACCATTGTCACGACCATCGTCTCGACCATCGTCCCGACCATCGTCTCGACCATCGTCACGACCAGCGTCTCGACCATCGTCACGACCATCGTCTCGAACACGTCACGACCATCGTCACGACCATCGTCACGAACATCGTCACGACCATCGTCACGACCATCGTCTCAACCATCGTCACGACCACCGTCTCAACCATTGTCACGACCATCGTCTCGACCATGGTCACGACCATCGTCACGACCATCGTCTCGACCATGGTCACGACCATCGTCTCGACCATCGTCACGACCAACGTCTCGACCATTGTCACGACCATCGTCACGACCATCGTCTCGATCATGGTCACGACCATCGTCACGACCATCGTCACGACCATCGTCACGACCATCGTCTCAACCATGGTCACGACCATCGTCACGACCATCGTCACGACCACCGTCACGACCATCGTCTCGACCATCGTCACGACCATGGTCACGACCATGGTCACGACCATCGTCACGACCATCGTCTCGACCATCGTCACGACACCGGTCACGACCATCGTCACGACCATGGTCACGACCATGGTCACGACCATCGTCACGACCATCGTCACGACCATCGTCACGACCATCGTCTCGACCATCGTCACGACCATCGTCACGACCATCGTCACGACCACCGTCTCGACCATCGTCACGACCATCGTCACGACCAGCGTCTCGACCATCGTCACGACCATCGTCTCGAACACGTCACGACCATCGTCCCGACCATCGTCTCGACCATTGTCACGACCATCGTCACGACCATGGTCACGACCATCGTCACGACCATCGTCTCGACCATGTTCACGACCATCGTCACGACCATCGTCACGACCATTGTCACGACCATCGTCACGACCATCGTCACGACCATCGTCTCGACCATGGTCACGACGATCGTCACGACCATCGTCACGACCACCGTCACGACCATCGTCTCCACCATCGTCATGACCATGGTCACGACCATCGTCACGACCATCGTCACGACCATCGTCACGACCATCGTCACGACCATCGTCACGACACCCGTCACGACCATCGTCACGACCATGGTCACGACCATCGTAACGACCATGGTCACGACCATGGTCACGACCATCGTCACGACCATCGTCTCGACCATCGTCACGACCATGGTCACGACCATGGTCACGACCATCGTCTCGACCATCGTCACGACACCCGTCACGACCATCGTCACGACCATGGTCACGACCATCGTCACGACCATCGTAACGACCATGGTCACGACCATCGTCACGACCATCGTCACGACCATGGTCACGACCATCGTCACGACCATCGTCACGACCATCGTCTCGACCATCGTCATGACCACTGTCACGACCATCGTCACGACCACCGTCTCGACCATCGTCACGACCATCGTCACGACCATCGTCACGACCACCGTCACGACCACCGTCACGACCATCGTCTCGACCATCGTCACGACCATCGTCACGACCATATCACGACCACCGTCACGACCATCGTCTCGACCATGGTCACGACCATCGTCACGACCATCGTGTCGACCATAGTCACGACCATCGTCACGACCATCGTCTCGACCATCGTCACGACCATCGTCTCTACCATCGTCACGACCATCGTCACGGCAAATCGTGTCGACCATAGTCACGACCATTGTCACGACCATCGTCTCGACCATCGTCCCGACCATCGTCTCGACCATCGTCACGACCATCGTCACGACCAGCGTCTCTACCATCGTCACGACCATCGTCACGACCATCGTCACGACCATCGTCACGTCCATCGTCTCGACCATCGTCCCGACCATCGTCTCGACCATCGTCACGACCATCGTCACGACCATCGTCACGACCATCGTCTCGACCATCGTCACGACCTTCGTCACGACCATCGTCTCGACCATGGTCACGACCATCGTCACGACCATCGTCACGACCATCGTATCGACCATCGTCACGACCATCGTCACGACCATCGTCACGACCATCGTCACGACCATCGTCACGACCATCGTCACGACCATCGTCAGGACCATCGTCTCGACCATCGTCACGACCATCGTCACGACCATCGTGTCGACCATAGTCACGACCATCGTCTCGACCATCGTCCCGACCATCGTCTCGACCATCGTCACGACCATCGTCACGACCAGCGTCTCTACCATCGTCACGACCATCGTCACGACCATCGTCACGACCATCGTCACGTCCATCGTCTCGACCATCGTCCCGACCATCGTCTCGACCATCGTCACGACCATCGTCACGACCATCGTCACGACCATCGTCTCGACCATCGTCACGACCATCGTCACGACCATCGTCACGACCATCGTCACGACCATCGTCACGACCACCGTCTCAACCATTGTCACGACCATCGTCTCGACCATGGTCACGACCATCGTCACGACCGTCGTCTCGACCATGGTCACGACCATCGTCTCGACCATCGTCACGACCAACGTCTCGACCATTGTCACGACCATCGTCACGACCATCGTCTCGACCATGGTCACGACCATCGTCACGACCATCGTCACGACCATCGTCTCAACCATGGTCACGACCATCGTCACGACCATCGTCACGACCACCGTCACGACCATCGTCTCGACCATCGTCACGACCATGGTCACGACCATGGTCACGACCATCGTCACGACCATCGTCTCGACCATCGTCACGACACCGGTCACGACCATCGTCACGACCATGGTCACGACCATGGTCACGACCATCGTCACGACCATCGTCACGACCATCGTCACGACCATCGTCACGACCACCGTCTCGACCATCGTCTCGAACACGTCACGACCATCGTCCCGACCATCGTCTCGACCATTGTCACGACCATCGTCACGACCATGGTCACGACCATCGTCACGACCATCGTCTCGACCATGTTCACGACCATCGTCACGACCATCGTCACGACCATTGTCACGACCATCGTCACGACCATCGTCTCGACCATGGTCACGACGATCGTCACGACCATCGTCACGACCACCGTCACGACCATCGTCTCCACCATCGTCATGACCATGGTCACGACCATCGTCACGACCATCGTCTCGACCATCGTCACGACAACCGTCACGACCATGGTCACGACCATCGTCACGACCATCGTCACGACCATGGTCACGACCATGGTCACGACCATCGTCACGACCATCGTTACGACCATCGTCACGACCATCGTCCCGACCGCCGTCTCGACCATCGTCACGACCATCGTCACGACCACCGTCACGACCACCGTCACGACCATCGTCACGACCATCGTCTCGACCATCGTCTCGACCATCGTCACGACCTTCGTCACGACCATCGTCTCGACCATGGTGACGACCATCGTCACGACCATCGTCTCGACCATGGTCACGACCATCGTATCGACCATCGTCACGACCATCGTCACGACCATCGTCACGACCATCGTCACGACCATCGTCACGACCATCGTCACGACCATCGTGTCGACCATAGTCACGACCATTGTCACGACCATCGTCTCGACCATCGTCCCGACCATCGTCTCGACCATCGTCACGACCAGCGTCTCGACCATCGTCACGACCATCGTCTCGAACACGTCACGACCATCGTCACGACCATCGTCACGACCATCGTCACGACCATCGTCTCGACCATCGTCACGACCACCGTCTCAACCATTGTCACGACCATCGTCACGACCATCGTCTCGACCATGGTCACGACCATCGTCACGACCATCGTCTCGACCATGGTCACGACCATCGTCTCGATCATCGTCACGACCCTCGTCTTGACCATTGTCACGACCATCGTCACGACCATCGTCTCGACCATGGTCACGACCATCGTCACGACCATCGTCACGACCATCGTCACGACACCCGTCACGACCATCGTCACGACCATGGTCACGACCATCGTAACGACCATGGTCACGACCATCGTAACGACCATGGTCACGACCATGGTCACGACCATCGTCACGACCATCGTCTCGACCATCGTCACGACCATGGTCACGACCATGGTCACGACCATCGTCTCGACCATCGTCACGACACCCGTCACGACACCCGTCACGACCATCGTCACGACCATGGTCACGACCATCGTCACGACCATCGTAACGACCATGGTCACGACCATGGTCACGACCATGGTCTCGACCATCGTCACGACCATCGTCACGACCATCGTCACGACCATCGTCTCGACCATCGTCATGACCACTGTCACGACCATCGTCACGACCACCGTCTCGACCATCGTCACGACCATCGTCACGACCATCGTCACGACCACCGTCACGACCACCGTCACGACCATCGTCTCGACCATCGTCACGACCATCGTCACGACCATAAAACGACCACCGTCACGACCATCGTCTCGACCATGGTCACGACCATCGTCTCTACCATCGTCACGACCATCGTCACGACCATCGTGTCGACCATAGTCACGACCATCGTCACGACCATCGTCTCGATCATCGTCACGACCATCGTCTCTACCATCGTCACGACCATCGTCACGGCAAATCGTGTCGACCATAGTCACGACCATTGTCACGACCATCGTCTCGACCATCGTCCCGACCATCGTCTCGACCATCGTCACGACCATCGTCACGACCAGCGTCTTTACCATCGTCACGACCATCGTCACGACCATCGTCACGACCATCGTCACGTCCATCGTCTCGACCATCGTCCCGACCATCGTCTCGACCATCGTCACGACCATCGTCACGACCATCGTCACGACCATCGTCTCGACCATCGTCACGACCTTCGTCACGACCATCGTCTCGACCATGGTCACGACCATGGTCACGACCATGGTCACGACCATCGTCACGACCATCGTCACGACCATCGTATCGACCATCGTCACGACCATCGTCACGACCATCGTCACGACCATCGTCACGACCATCGTCACGACCATCGTCACGACCATCGTCACGACCATCGTCACGACCATCGTGTCGACCATAGTCACGACCATTGTCACGACCATCGTCTCGACCATCGTCACGACCATCGTCACGACCAGCGTCTCTACCATCGTCACGACCATCGTCACGACCATCGTCACGACCACCGTCACGTCCATCGTCTCGACCATCGTCCCGACCATCGTCTCGACCATCGTCACGACCATCGTCACGACCATCGTCACGACCATCGTCTCGACCATCGTCACGACCATCGTCACGACCATCGTCACGACCATCGTCACGACCATCGTCACGACCACCGTCACGACCATCGTCTCGACCATCGTCTCGACCATCGTCACGACCTTCGTCACGACCATTGTCTCGACCATGGTCACGACCATCGTCACGACCATCGTCTCGACCATGGTCACGACCATCATCACGACCATCGTCACGACCATCGTCACGACCATCGTATCGACCATCGTCACGACCATCGTCACGACCATCGTCACGACCATCGTCACGACCATCGTCACGACCATCGTCACGACCATCGTCACGACCATCGTCACGACCATCGTCACGACCATCGTCACGACCTTCGTCAGGACCTTCGTCAGGACCATCGTCTCGACCATCGTCACGACCATCGTGTCGACCATAGTCACGACCATAGTCACGACCATTGTCACGACCATCGTCTCGACCATCGTCCCGACCATCGTCTCGACCATCGTCACGACCATCGTCACGACCGTCGTCACGAACAGCGTCTCGACCATCGTCACGACCATCGTCTCGAACACGTCACGACCATCGTCACGACCATCGTCACGACCATCGTCACGACCATCGTTACGACCATCGTCACGACCATCGTCTCGACCATCGTCACGACCACCGTCTCCACCATTGTCACGACCATCGTCACGACCATCGTCTCGACCATGGTCACGACCATCGTCACGACCATCGTCTCGACGATGGTCACGACCATCGTCTCGACCATCGTCACGACCCTCGTCTCGACCATTGTCACGACCATCGTCACGACCATCGTCTCGACCATGGTCACGACCATCGTCACGACCATCGTCACGACCATCGTATCAACCATGGTCACGACCATCGTCACGACCATCGTCACGACCACCGTCACGACCATCGTCTCGACCATCGTCACGACCATGGTCACGACCATGGTCACGACCATCGTCTCGACCATCGTCACGACAACCGTCACGACCATCGTCACGACCATGGTCACGACCATGGTCACGACCATCGTCACGACCATCGTCACGACCATCTTCACGACCATCGTCACTTCCACCGTCTCGACCATCGTCACGACCACCGTCACGACCATCGTCACGACCATCGTCACGACCATCGTCACGATCACCGTCACGACCATCGTCACGATCACCGTCACGACCATCGTCTCGACCATGGTCACGACCATCGTCTCGACCATCGTCACGACAACCGTCACGACCATCGTCACGACCATGGTCACAACCATCGTCACGACCATCGTCACGACCATGGTCACGACCATGGTCACGACCATCGTCACGACCATCGTCACGACCATCGTCACGACCATCGTCGCGACCATCGTCACGACCATCGTCACGACCACCGTCTCGACCATCGTCACGACCATCGTCACGACGATCGTCACGACCATCGTCACGACCATCGTCACGACCACCGTCACGACCACCGTCACGACCATCGTCTCGACCATCGTCACGACCTTCGTCACGACCATGGTCACGACCATCGTCACGACCATCGTCTCGACCATGGTCACGACCATCGTCACGACCATCGTCACGACCATCGTCACGACCATCGTCACGGCCATCGTCACGACCATCGTATCGACCATCGTCACGACCATCGTCACGACCATCGTCACGACCATTGTCACGACCATCGTCACGACCATCGTCACGACCATCGTCACGAACATCGTCACGACCATCGTGTCGACCATAGTCACGACCATCGTCTCGACCATCGTCCCGACCATCGTCTCGACCATCGTCACGACCATCGTCACGACCAGCGTCTCGACCATCGTCACGACCATCGTCTCGAACACGTCACGACCATCGTCACGACCATCGTTACGACCATCGTCACGACCATCGTCTCGACCATCGTCTCGACCATCGTCTCGACCATCGTCACGACCACCGTTTCAACCATTGTCACGACCATCGTCACGACCATCGTCTCGACCATGGTCACGACCACCGTCACGACCACCGTCACGACCATCGTCACGACCATCGTCACGACCATCGTCACGATCACCGTCACGACCATCGACTCGACCATGGTCTCGACCATCGTCACGACAACCGTCACGACCATCGTCACGACCATGGTCACAACCATCGTCACGACCATCGTCACGACCATGGTTAGGACCATGGTCACGACCATCGTCACGACCATCGTCACGACCATCGTCACGACCATCGTCGCGACCATCGTCACGACCATCGTCGCGACCATCGTCACGACCATCGTCACGATCATCGTCACGACCACCGTCTCGTTCATCGTCACGACCATCGTCACGACGATCGTCACGACCATCGTCACGACCATCGTCACGACCACCGTCACGACCACCGTCACGACCATCGTCTCGACCATCGTCACGACCTTCGTCACGACCATGGTCACGACCATCGTCACGACCATCGTCTCGACCATCGTCTCGACCATGGTCACGACCATCGTCACGACCATCGTCACGACCATCGTCACGGCCATCGTCATGACCATCGTATCGACCATCGTCACGACCATCGTCACGACCATTGTCACGACCATTGTCACGACCATCGTCACGACCATCGTCACGACCATCGTCTCGACCATCGTCACGAACATCGTCACGACCATCGTGTCGACCATAGTCACGACCATCGTCTCGACCATCGTCCCGACCATCGTCTCGACCATCGTCACGACCATCGTCACGACCATCGTCACGACCAGCGTCTCGACCATCGTCACGACCATCGTCTCGAACACGTCACGACCATCGTTACGACCATCGTCACGACCATCGTCTCGACCATCGTCTCGACCATCGTCACGACCACCGTCTCAACCATTGTCACGACCATCGTCACGACCATGGTCACGACCATCGTCACGTCCATCGTCTCGACCATGGTCACGACCAACGTCTCGACCATCGTCACGACCCTCGTCTCGACAATTGTCACGACCATCGTCACGACCATCGTCTCGACCATGGTCACGACCATCGTCACGATCATCGTCTCAACCATGGTCACGACCATGGTCACGACCATCGTCACGACCATCGTCTCGACCATCGTCACGACCATGGTCACGACCATGGTAACGTCCATCGTCTCGACCATCGTCACGACACCCGTCACGACCATCGTCACGACCATGGTCACGACCATCGTCACGGCCATCGTAACGACCATGGTCACGACCATGGTCACGACCATGGTCACGACCATCGTCACGACCATGGTCACGACCATGGTCACGACCATCGTCACGACCATCGTCACGACCATCGTCACGACCATCGTCTCGACCATCGTCACGACCATCGTCACGACCATCGTCACGACCACCGTCTCGACCATCGTCACGACCATCGTCACGACCATCGTCACGACCATCGTCACGACCATCGTCACGACCATCGTCACGACCACCGTCACGACCACCGTCACGACCATCGTCTCGACCATCGTCACGACCATCGTCACGACCATATCACGACCACCGTCACGTCCATCGTCTCGACCATGGTCACGACCATCGTCTCTACCATCGTCACGACCATCGTGTCGACCATAGTCACGACCATCGTCACGACCATCGTCTCGACCATCGTCACGACCATCGTCTCTACCATCGTCACGACCATCGTCACGACCATAGTCACGACCATTGTCACGACCATCGTCCCGACCATCGTCTCGACCATCGTCACGACCATCGTCACGACCAGCGTCTCTACCATCGTCACGACCATCGTCACGACCATCGTCACGACCATCGTCACGTCCATCGTCTCGACCATCGTCCCGACCATCGTCTCGCCCATCGTCACGACCATCGTCACGACCATCGTCACGACCATCGTCTCGACCATCGTCACGACCTTCGTCACGACCATCGTCTCGACCATGGTCACGACCATGGTCACGACCATCGTCACGACCATAGTCACGACCATGGTCACGACCATCGCATCGACCATCGTCACGACCATCGTCACGACCATCGTCACGACCATCGTCAGGACCATCGTCTCGACCATCGTCACGACCATCGTGTCGACCATAGTCACGACCATTGTCACGACCATCGTCTCGACCATCGTCCCGACCATCGTCTCGACCATCGTCACGACCATCGTCACGACCAGCGTCTCTACCATCGTCACGACCATCGTCACGACCATCGTCACGTCCATCGTCTCGACCATCGTCCCGACCATCCTCTCGACCATCGTCACGACCATCGTCACGACCATCGTCACGACCATCGTCTCGACCATCGTCACGACCATCGTCACGACCATCGTCACGACCATCGTCACGACCATCGTCACGACCATCGTCACGACCACCCTCTCGACCATCGTCACGACCATCGCCACGACCATCGTCACGACCATCGTCACGACCACCGTCACGACCATCGTCACGACCACCGTCACGACCATCGTCTCGAACACGTCACGACCATCGTCCCGACCATCGTCTCGACCATTGTCACGACCATCGTCACGACCATGGTCACGACCATCGTCACGACCATCGTCTCGACCATGGTCACGACCATCGTCACGACCATCGTCACGACCATTGTCACGACCATCGTCACGACCATCGTCACGACCATCGTCTCGACCATGGTCACGACCATCGTCACGACCATCGTCACGACCACCGTCATGACCATCGTCTCCACCATCGTCATGACCATCGTCTCGAACACGTCACGACCATCGTCACGACAACCGTCACGACCATGGTCACGACCATCGTCACGACCATCGTCACGACCATGGTCACGACCATCGTCACGACCATCGTCACGACCATCGTCCCGACCGCCGTCTCGACCATCGTCACGACCATCGTCACGACCACCGTCACGACCATCGTCACGACCATCGTCTCCACCATCGTCTCGACCATCGTCACGACCTTCGTCACGACCATCGTCTCGACCATGGTCACGACCATCGTCACGACCATCGTCTCGACCATGGTCCCGACCATCGTCACGACCATCGTATCGACCATCGTCACGACCATCGTCACGACCATCGTCACGACCATCGTCACGACCATCGTGTCGACCATAGTCACGACCATTGTCACGACCATCGTCTCGACCATCGTCCCGACCATCGTCTCGACCTTCGTCACGACCAGCGTCTCGACCATCGTCACGACCATCGTCTCGAACACGTCACGACCATCGTCACGACCATCGTCACGACCATCGTCACGACCATCGTCTCAACCATCGTCACGACCACCGTCTCAACCATTGTCACGACCATCGTCACGACCATCGTCTCGACCATGGTCACGACCATCGTCACGACCATCGTCTCGACCATGGTCACGACCATCGTCTCGACCATCGTCACGACCCTCGTCTCGACCATTGTCACGACCATCGTCACGACCATCGTCTCGACCATGGTCACGACCATCGTCACGACCATCGTCACGACCATCGTCACGACCATCGTCACGACACCCGTCACGACCATCGTCACGACCATGGTCACGACCATCGTAACGACCATGGTCACGACCATCGTCACGACCATCGTCTCGACCATCGTCACGACCATGGTCACGACCATGGTCACGACCATCGTCTCGACCATCGTCACGACACCCGTCACGACACCAGTCACGACCATCGTCACGACCATGGTCACGACCATCGTCACGACCATCGTAACGACCATGGTCACGACCATGGTCACGACCATGGTCACGACCATGGTCACGACCATCGTCACGACCATCGTCACGACCATCGTCACGACCATCGTCTCGACCATCGTCACGACCATCGTCACGACCAGCGTCACGACCATCGTCACGACCATCGTCACGACCATCGTCACGACCATCGTCACGACCACCGTCACGACCACCGTCACGACCATCGTCTCGACCATCGTCACGACCATCGTCACGACCATATCACGACCACCGTCACGACCATCGTCTCGACCATGGTCACGACCATCGTCTCTACCATCGTCCCGACCATCGTCACGACCATCGTGTCGACCATAGTCACGACCATCGTCACGACCATCGTCTCGACCATCGTCACGACCTTCGTCACGACCATCGTCTCGACCATGGTCACGACCATCGTCACGACCATCGTCACGACCATCGTCACGACCATCGTATCGACCATCGTCACGACCATCGTCACGACCATCGTCACGACCATCGTCAGGACCATCGTCTCGACCATCGTCACGACCATCGTGTCGACCATAGTCACGACCATTGTCACGACCATCGTCACGACCATCGTCCCGACCATCGTCTCGACCATCGTCACGACCATCGTCACGACCATCGTCTCGACCATCGTCACGACCATCGTCACGACCATAGTCACGACCATCGTCTCGACCATCGTCCCGACCATCGTCTCGACCATCGTCACGACCAGCGTCTCGACCATAGTCACGAAAATCGTCTCGAACACGTCACGACCATCGTCACGACCATCGTTACGACCATCGTCACGACCATCGTCTCGACCATCGTCTCGACCATCGTCACGACCACCGTCTCAACCATTGTCACGACCATCGTCACGACCATCGTCTCGACCATGGTCACGACCATCGTCACGACCATCGTCACGACCATCGTCACGATCACCGTCACGACCATCGACTCGACCATGGTCACGACGATCGTCTCGACCATCGTCACGACAACCGTCACGACCATCGTCACGACCATGGTCACAACCATCGCCACGACCATCGTCACGACCATGGTCACGACCATCGTCACGACCATGGTCACGACCATCGTCACGACCATCGTCACGACCATCGTCGCGACCATCGTCACGACCATCGTCACGATCATCGTCACGACCACCGTCTCGTTCATCGTCACGACCATCGTCACGACGATCGTCACGACCATCGTCACGACCATCGTCACGACCATATCACGACCACCGTCACGACCATCGTCTCGACCATGGTCACGACCATCGTCTCTACCATCGTCACGACCATCGTCACGACCATCGTGTCGACCATAGTCACGACCATGTTCACGACCATCGTCTCGACCATCGTCACGACCATCGTCTCTACCATCGTCACGACCATCGTCACGGCAAATCGTGTCGACCATAGTCACGACCATTGTCACGACCATCGTCTCGACCATCGTCCCGACCATCGTCTCGACCATCGTCACGACCATCGTCACGACCAGCGTCTCTACCATCGTCACGACCATCGTCACGACCATCGTCACGACCATCGTCTCGACCATCGTCCCGACCATCGTCTCGACCATCGTCACGACCATCGTCACGACCATCGTCACGACCATCGTCTCGACCATCGTCACGACCTTCGTCACGACCATCGTCTCGACCATGGTCACGACCATGGTCACGACCATGGTCACGACCATCGTCACGACCATCGTCACGACCATCGTATCGACCATCGTCACGACCATCGTCACGACCATCGTCACGACCATCGTCACGACCATCGTCACGACCATCGTCAGGACCATCGTCTCGACCATCGTCACGACCATCGTGTCGACCATAGTCACGACCATTGTCACGACCATCGTCTCGACCATCGTCCCGACCATCGTCTCGACCATCGTCACGACCATCGTCACGACCATCGTCACGACCAGCGTCTCTACCATCGTCACGACCATCGTCACGACCATCGTCACGACCATCGTCACGTCCATCGTCTCGACCATCGTCCCGACCATCGTCTCGACCATCGTCACGACCATCGTCACGACCATCGTCACGACCATCGTCTCGACCATCGTCACGACCATCGTCACGACCATCGTATCGACCATCGTCACGACCATCGTCACGACCATCGTCACGACCATCGTCACGACCATCGTCACGACCATCGTCACGACCATCGTCACGACCATCGTCACGACCATCGTCAGGACCATCGTCTCGACCATCGTCACGACCATCGTCACGACCATCGTGTCGACCATAGTCACGACCATTGTCACGACCATCGTCTCGACCATCGTCCCGACCATCGTCTCGACCATCGTCACGACCATCGTCACGACCGTCGTCACGAACAGCGTCTCGACCATCGTCACGACCATCGTCTCGAACACGTCACGACCATCGTCACGACCATCGTCACGACCATCGTTACGACCATCGTCACGACCATCGTCTCGACCATCGTCACGACCACCGTCTCAACCATTGTCACGACCATCGTCACGACCATCGTCTCGACCATGGTCACGACCATCGTCACGACCATCGTCTCGACGATGGTCACGACCATCGTCTCGACCATCGTCACGACCCTCGTCTCGACCATTGTCACGACCATCGTCACGACCATCGTCTCGACCATGGTCACGACCATCGTCACGACCATCGTCACGACCATCGTATCAACCATGGTCACGACCATCGTCACGACCATCGTCACGACCACCGTCACGACCATCGTCTCGACCATCGTCACGACCATGGTCACGACCATGGTCACGACCATCGTCTCGACCATCGTCACGACAACCGTCACGACCATCGTCACGACCATGGTCACGACCATCGTCACGACCATCGTCACGACCATCTTCACGACCATCGTCACGACCACCGTCTCGACCATCGTCACGACCACCGTCACGACCACCGTCACGACCATCGTCACGACCATCGTCACGACCATCGTCACGATCACCATCACGACCATCGTCTCGACCATGGTCACGACCATCGTCTCGACCATCGTCACGACAACCGTCACGACCATCGTCACGACCATGGTCACAACCATCGTCACGACCATCGTCACGACCATGGTCACGACCATGGTCACGACCATGGTCACGACCATCGTCACGACCATCGTCGCGACCATCGTCACGACCATCGTCACGATCATCGTCACGACCACCGTCTCGACCATCGTCACGACCATCGTCACGACGATCGTCACGACCATCGTCACGACCATCGTCACGACCACCGTCACGACCACCGTCACGACCATCGTCTCGACCATCGTCACGACCATCGTCACGACCTTCGTCACGACCATGGTCACGACCATCGTCACGACCATCGTCTCGACCATGGTCACGACCATCGTCACGACCATCGTCACGACCATCGTCACGGCCATCGTCATGACCATCGTATCGACCATCGTCACGACCATCGTCACGACCATTGTCACGACCATTGTCACGACCATCGTCACGACCATCGTCACGACCATCGTCTCGACCATCGTCACGAACATCGTCACGACCATCGTGTCGACCATAGTCACGACCATCGTCTCGACCATCGTCCCGACCATCGTCTCGACCATCGTCACGACCATCGTCACGACCAGCGTCTCGACCATCGTCACGACCATCGTCTCGAACACGTCACGACCATCGTTACGACCATCGTCACGACCATCGTCTCGACCATCGTCTCGACCATCGTCTCGACCATCGTCACGACCACCGTCTCAACCATTGTCACGACCATCGTCACGACCATCGTCTCGACCATGGTCACGACCACCGTCACGACCACCGTCACGACCATCGTCACGACCATCGTCACGATCACCGTCACGACCATCGACTCGACCATGGTCACGACCATCGTCTCGACCATCGTCACGACAACCGTCATGACCATCGTCACGACCATGGTCACAACCATCGTCACGACCATCGTCACGACCATGGTCAGGACCATGGTCACGACCATCGTCACGACCATCGTCGCGACCATCGTCACGACCATCGTCACGATCATCGTCACGACCACCGTCTCGTTCATCGTCACGACCATCGTCACGACGATCGTCACGACCATCGTCACGACCATCGTCACGACCACCGTCACGACCACCGTCACGACCATCGTCACGACCTTCGTCACGACCATCGTCACGACCATCGTCACGACCATCGTCTCGACCATCGTCACGACCATCGTCACGACCATCGTCACGACCATCGTCACGGCCATCGTCATGACCATCGCATCGACCATCGTCACGACCATCGTCACGACCATTGTCACGACCAATGTCACGACCATCGTCACGACCATCGTCACGACCATCGTCTCGACCATCGTCACGAACATCGTCACGACCATCGTGTCGACCATAGTCACGACCATCGTCTCGACCATCGTCCCGACCATCGTCTCGACCATCGTCACGACCATCGTCACGACCATCGTCACGACCAGCGTCTCGACCATCGTCACGACCATCGTCTCGAACACGTCACGACCATCGTTACGACCATCGTCACGACCATCGTCTCGACCATCGTCTCGACCATCGTCACGACCACCGTCTCAACCATTGTCACGACCATCGTCACGACCATCGTCTCGACCATGGTCACGACCATCGTCACGTCCATCGTCTCGACCATGGTCACGACCAACGTCTCGACCATCGTCACCACCCTCGTCTCGACAATTGTCACGACCATCGTCTCGACCATGGTCACGACCATCGTCACGACCATCGTCTCAACCATGGTCACGACCATGGTCACGACCATCGTCACGACCATCGTCTCGACCATCGTCACGACCATGGTCACGACCATGGTCACGACCATCGTCTCGACCATCGTCACGACACCCGTCACGACCATCGTCACGACCATGGTCACGACCATCGTCACGGCCATCGTAACGACCATGGTCACGACCATGGTCACGACCATGGTCACGACCATCGTCACGACCATGGTCACGACCATGGTCACGACCATCGTCACGACCATCGTCACGACCATCGTCACGACCATCGTCTCGACCATCGTCACGACCACCGTCTCGACCATCGTCACGACCATCGTCACGACCATCGTCACGACCATCGTCACGACCATCGTCACGACCATCGTCACGACCACCGTCACGACCACCGTCACGACCATCGTCTCGACCATCGTCACGACCATCGTCACGACCATATCACGACCACCGTCACGACCATCGTCTCGACCATGGTCACGACCATCGTCTCTACCATCGTCACGACCATCGTGTCGACCATAGTCACGACCATCGTCACGACCATCGTCTCGACCATCGTCACGACCATCGTCTCTACCATCGTCACGACCATCGTCACGACCATAGTCACGACCATTGTCACGACCATCGTCTCGACCATCGTCCCGACCATCGTCTCGACCATCGTCACGACCATCGTCACGACCAGCGTCTCTACCATCGTCACGACCATCGTCACGACCATCGTCACGACCATCGTCACGTCCATCGTCTCGACCATCGTCCCGACCATCGTCTCGCCCATCGTCACGACCATAGTCACGACCATCGTCTCGACCATCGTCACGACCTTCGTCACGACCATCGTCTCGACCATGGTCACGACCATGGTCACGACCATCGTCACGACCATAGTCACGACCATGGTCACGACCATCGCATCGACCATCGTCACGACCATCGTCACGACAATCGTCACGACCATCGTATGACCATCGTCAGGACCATCGTCTCGACCATCGTCAGGACCATCGTCTCGACCATCGTCACGACCATCGTGTCGACCATAGTCACGACCATTGTCACGACCATCGTCTCGACCATCGTCCCGACCATCGTCTCGACCATCGTCACGACCATCGTCACGACCAGCGTCTCTACCATCGTCACGACCATCGTCACGACCATCGTCACGACCATCGTCACGTCCATCGTCTCGACCATCGTCCCGACCATCGTCTCGACCATCGTCACGACCATCGTCACGACCATCGTCACGACCATCGTCTCGACCATCGTCACGACCATCGTCACGACCATCGTATCGACCATCGTCACGACCATCGTCACGACCATCGTCACGACCATCGTCACGACCATCGTCACGACCATCGTCACGACCATCGTCACGACCATCGTCACGACCATCGTCACGACCTTCGTCAGGACCATCGTCTCGACCATCGTCACGACCATGGTCACGACCATCGTCACGACCATAGTCACGACCATGGTCACGACCATCGCATCGACCATCGTCACGACCATCGTCACGACAATCGTCACGACCATCGTATGACCATCGTCACGACCATCGTCACGACCATCGTCAGGACCAGCGTCTCTACCATCGTCACGACCATCGTCACCACCATCGTCACGACCATCGTCACGTCCATCGTCTCGACCATCGTCCCGACCATCGTCTCGACCATCGTCACGACCATCGTCACGACCATCGTCTCGACCATCGTCACGACCATCGTCACGACCATCGTATCGACCATCGTCACGACCATCGTCACGACCATCGTCACGACCATCGTCACGACCATCGTCACGACCATCGTCACGACCATCGTCACGACCATCGTCACGACCATCGTCACGACCTTCGTCAGGACCATCGTCACGACCATCGTCACGACCATCGTGTCGACCATAGTCACGACCATTGTCACGACCATCGTCTCGACCATCGTCCCGACCATCGTCTCGACCATCGTCACGACCATCGTCACGACCGTCGTCACGAACAGCGTCTCGACCATCGTCACGACCATCGTCTCGAACACGTCACGACCATCGTCACGACCATCGTCACGACCATCGTTACGACCATCGTCACGACCATCGTCTCGACCATCGTCACGACCACCGTCTCAACCATTGTCACGACCATCGTCACGACCATCGTCTCGACCATGGTCACGACCATCGTCACGACCATCGTCTCGACGATGGTCACGACCATCGTCTCGACCATCGTCACGACCCTCGTCTCGACCATTGTCACGACCATCGTCACGACCATCGTCTCGACCATGGTCACGACCATCGTCACGACCATCGTCACGACCATCGTATCAACCATGGTCACGACCATCGTCACGACCATCGTCACGACCACCGTCACGACCATCGTCTCGACCATCGTCACGACCATGGTCACGACCATGGTCACGACCATCGTCTCGACCATCGTCACGACAACCGTCACGACCATCGTCACGACCATGGTCACGACCATCGTCACGACCATCGTCACGACCATCTTCACGACCATCGTCACGACCACCGTCTCGACCATCGTCACGACCACCGTCACGACCACCGTCACGACCATCGTCACGACCATCGTCACGACCATCGTCACGATCACCGTCACGACCATCGTCTCGACCATGGTCACGACCATCGTCTCGACCATCGTCACGACAACCGTCACGACCATCGTCACGACCATGGTCACAACCATCGTCACGACCATCGTCACGACCATGGTCACGACCATGGTCACGACCATGGTCACGACCATCGTCACGACCATCGTCACGACCATCGTCGCGACCATCGTCACGACCATCGTCACGATCATCGTCACGACCACCGTCTCGACCATCGTCACGACCATCGTCACGACGATCGTCACGACCATCGTCACGACCATCGTCACGACCACCGTCACGACCACCGTCACGACCATCGTCTCGACCATCGTCACGACCTTCGTCACGACCATGGTCACGACCATCGTCACGACCATCGTCTCGACCATGGTCACGACCATCGTCACGACCATCGTCACGACCATCGTCACGGCCATCGTCATGACCATCGTATCGACCATCGTCACGACCATCGTCACGACCATTGTCACGACCATTGTCACGACCATCGTCACGACCATCGTCACGACCATCGTCACGACCATCGTCTCGACCATCGTCACGAACATCGTCACGACCATCGTGTCGACCATAGTCACGACCATCGTCTCGACCATCGTCCCGACCATCGTCTCGACCATCGTCACGACCATCGTCACGACCAGCGTCTCGACCATCGTCACGACCATCGTCTCGAACACGTCACGACCATCGTTACGACCATCGTCACGACCATCGTCTCGACCATCGTCTCGACCATCGTCTCGACCATCGTCACGACCACCGTCTCAACCATTGTCACGACCATCGTCACGACCATCGTCTCGACCATGGTCACGACCACCGTCACGACCACCGTCACGACCATCGTCACGACCATCGTCACGATCACCGTCACGACCATCGACTCGACCATGGTCACGACCATCGTCTCGACCATCGTCACGACAACCGTCATGACCATCGTCACGACCATGGTCACAACCATCGTCACGACCATCGTCACGACCATGGTCAGGACCATGGTCACGACCATCGTCACGACCATCGTCGCGACCATCGTCACGACCATCGTCACGATCATCGTCACGACCACCGTCTCGTTCATCGTCACGACCATCGTCACGACGATCGTCACGACCATCGTCACGACCATCGTCACGACCACCGTCACGACCACCGTCACGACCATCGTCACGACCTTCGTCACGACCATCGTCACGACCATCGTCACGACCATCGTCTCGACCATCGTCACGACCATCGTCACGACCATCGTCACGACCATCGTCACGACCATCGTCATGACCATCGCATCGACCATCGTCACGACCATCGTCACGACCATTGTCACGACCAATGTCACGACCATCGTCACGACCATCGTCACGACCATCGTCTCGACCATCGTCACGAACATCGTCACGACCATCGTGTCGACCATAGTCACGACCATCGTCTCGACCATCGTCCCGACCATCGTCTCGACCATCGTCACGACCATCGTCACGACCATCGTCACGACCAGCGTCTCGACCATCGCCACGACCATCGTCTCGAACACGTCACGACCATCGTTACGACCATCGTCACGACCATCGTCTCGACCATCGTCTCGACCATCGTCACGACCACCGTCTCAACCATTGTCACGACCATCGTCACGACCATCGTCTCGACCATGGTCACGACCATCGTCACGTCCATCGTCTCGACCATGGTCACGACCAACGTCTCGACCATCGTCACCACCCTCGTCTCGACAATTGTCACGACCATCGTCACGACCATCGTCTCGACCATGGTCACGACCATCGTCACGACCATCGTCTCAACCATGGTCACGACCATGGTCACGACCATCGTCACGACCATCGTCTCGACCATCGTCACGACCATGGTCACGACCATGGTCACGACCATCGTCTCGACCATCGTCACGACACCCGTCACGACCATCGTCACGACCATGGTCACGACCATCGTCACGGCCATCGTAACGACCATGGTCACGACCATGGTCACGACCATGGTCACGACCATCGTCACGACCATGGTCACGACCATGGTCACGACCATCGTCACGACCATCGTCACGACCATCGTCACGACCATCGTCTCGACCATCGTCACGACCACCGTCTCGACCATCGTCACGACCATCGTCACGACCATCGTCACGACCATCGTCACGACCATCGTCACGACCATCGTCACGACCACCGTCACGACCACCGTCACGACCATCGTCTCGACCATCGTCACGACCATCGTCACGACCATATCACGACCACCGTCACGACCATCGTCTCGACCATGGTCACGACCATCGTCTCTACCATCGTCACGACCATCGTGTCGACCATAGTCACGACCATCGTCACGACCATCGTCTCGACCATCGTCACGACCATCGTCTCTACCATCGTCACGACCATCGTCACGACCATAGTCACGACCATTGTCACGACCATCGTCTCGACCATCGTCCCGACCATCGTCTCGACCATCGTCACGACCATCGTCACGACCAGCGTCTCTACCATCGTCACGACCATCGTCACGACCATCGTCACGACCATCGTCACGTCCATCGTCTCGACCATCGTCCCGACCATCGTCTCGCCCATCGTCACGACCATAGTCACGACCATCGTCTCGACCATCGTCACGACCTTCGTCACGACCATCGTCTCGACCATGGTCACGACCATGGTCACGACCATCGTCACGACCATAGTCACGACCATGGTCACGACCATCGCATCGACCATCGTCACGACCATCGTCACGACAATCGTCACGACCATCGTATGACCATCGTCAGGACCATCGTCTCGACCATCGTCACGACCATCGTGTCGACCATAGTCACGACCATTGTCACGACCATCGTCTCGACCATCGTCCCGACCATCGTCTCGACCATCGTCACGACCATCGTCACGACCAGCGTCTCTACCATCGTCACGACCATCGTCACGACCATCGTCACGTCCATCGTCTCGACCATCGTCCCGACCATCGTCTCGACCATCGTCACGACCATCGTCACGACCATCGTCACGACCATCGTCACGACCATCGTCTCGACCATCGTCACGACCATCGTCACGACCATCGTCACGACCATCGTCACGACCATCGTCACGACCACCCTCTCGACCATCGTCACGACCATCGCCACGACCATCGTCACGACCATCGTCACGACCACCGTCACGACCATCGTCTCGAACACGTCACGACCATCGTCCCGACCATCGTCTCGACCATTGTCACGACCATCGTCACGACCATGGTCACGACCATCGTCACGACCATCGTCTCGACCATGGTCACGACCATCGTCACGACCATCGTCACGACCATTGTCACGACCATCGTCACGACCATCGTCACGACCATCGTCTCGACCATGGTCACGACCATCGTCACGACCATCGTCACGACCACCGTCACGACCATCGTCTCCACCATCGTCATGACCATCGTCTCGAACACGTCACGACCATCGTCACGACAACCGTCACGACCATGGTCACGACCATCGTCACGACCATCGTCACGACCATCGTCCCGACCGCCGTCTCGACCATCGTCACGACCATCGTCACGACCATCGTCACGACCACCGTCACGACCACCGTCACGACCATCGTCACGACCATCGTCTCGACCATCGTCTCGACCATCGTCACGACCTTCGTCACGACCATCGTCTCGACCATGGTCACGACCATCGTCACGACCATCGTCTCGACCATGGTCACGACCATCGTCACGACCATCGTATCGACCATCGTCACGACCATCGTCACGACCATCGTCACGACCATCGTCACGACCATCGTGTCGACCATAGTCACGACCATTGTCACGACCATCGTCTCGACCATCGTCCCGACCATCGTCTCGACCATCGTCACGACCAGCGTCTCGACCATCGTCACGAACATCGTCTCGAACACGTCACGACCATCGTCACGACCATGGTCACGACCATCGTCACGACCATCGTCACGACCATCGTCTCAACCATCGTCACGACCACCGTCTCAACCATTGTCACGACCATTGTCACGACCATCGTCTCGACCATGGTCACGACCATCGTCACGACCATCGTCTCGACCATGGTCACGACCATCGTCTCGACCATCGTCACGACCCTCGTCTCGACCATTGTCACGACCATCGTCACGACCATCGTCTCGACCATGGTCACGACCATCGTCTCGAACACGTCACGACCATCGTCACGACCATCGTCACGACCATCGTCACGACCATCGTCTCAACCATCGTCACGACCACCGTCTCAACCATTGTCACGACCATTGTCACGACCATCGTCACGACCATCGTCTCGACCATCGTCACGACCTTCGTCACGACCATCGTCTCGACCATGGTCACGACCATGGTCACGACCATCGTCACGACCATAGTCACGACCATGGTCACGACCATCGCATCGACCATCGTCACGACCATCGTCACGACCATCGTCAGGACCATCGTCTCGACCATCGTCACGACCATCGTGTCGACCATAGTCACGACCATTGTCACGACCATCGTCTCGACCATCGTCCCGACCATCGTCTCGACCATCGTCACGACCATCGTCACGACCAGCGTCTCTACCATCGTCACGACCATCGTCACGACCATCGTCACGTCCATCGTCTCGACCATCGTCCCGACCATCGTCTCGACCATCGTCACGACCATCGTCACGACCATCGTCACGACCATCGTCTCGACCATCGTCACGACCATCTTCACGACCATCGTCACGACCATCGTCATGACCATCGTCACGACCACCGTCACGACCATCGTCTCCACCATCGTCATGACCATCGTCTCGAACACGTCACGACCATCGTCACGACAACCGTCACGACCATGGTCACGACCATCGTCACGACCATCGTCACGACCATCGTCCCGACCGCCGTCTCGACCATCGTCACGACCATCGTCACGACCATCGTCACGACCACCGTCACGACCACCGTCACGACCATCGTCACGACCATCGTCTCGACCATCGTCTCGACCATCGTCACGACCTTCGTCACGACCATCGTCTCGACCATGGTCACGACCATCGTCACGACCATCGTCTCGACCATGGTCACGACCATCGTCACGACCATCGTATCGACCATCGTCACGACCATCGTCACGACCATCGTCACGACCATCGTCACGACCATCGTGTCGACCATAGTCACGACCATTGTCACGACCATCGTCTCGACCATCGTCCCGACCATCGTCTCGACCATCGTCACGACCAGCGTCTCGACCATCGTCACGAACATCGTCTCGAACACGTCACGACCATCGTCACGACCATGGTCACGACCATCGTCACGACCATCGTCACGACCATCGTCTCAACCATCGTCACGACCACCGTCTCAACCATTGTCACGACCATTGTCACGACCATCGTCTCGACCATGGTCACGACCATCGTCACGACCATCGTCTCGACCATGGTCACGACCATCGTCTCGACCATCGTCACGACCCTCGTCTCGACCATTGTCACGACCATCGTCACGACCATCGTCTCGACCATGGTCACGACCATCGTCTCGAACACGTCACGACCATCGTCACGACCATCGTCACGACCATCGTCACGACCATCGTCTCAACCATCGTCACGACCACCGTCTCAACCATTGTCACGACCATTGTCACGACCATCGTCACGACCATCGTCTCGACCATCGTCACGACCTTCGTCACGACCATCGTCTCGACCATGGTCACGACCATGGTCACGACCATCGTCACGACCATGGTCACGACCATCGTCACGACCATAGTCACGACCATGGTCACGACCATCGCATCGACCATCGTCACGACCATCGTCACGACCATCGTCAGGACCATCGTCTCGACCATCGTCACGACCATCGTGTCGACCATAGTCACGACCATTGTCACGACCATCGTCTCGACCATCGTCCCGACCATCGTCTCGACCATCGTCACGACCATCGTCACGACCAGCGTCTCTACCATCGTCACGACCATCGTCACGACCATCGTCACGTCCATCGTCTCGACCATCGTCCCGACCATCGTCTCGACTATCGTCACGACCATCGTCACGACCATCGTCACGACCATCGTCTCGACCATCGTCACGACCATCTTCACGACCATCGTCACGACCATCGTCATGACCATCGTCACGACCACCCTCTCGACCATCGTCACGACCATCGCCACGACCATCATCACGACCATCGTCACGACCACCGTCACGACCATCGTCTCGAACACGTCACGACCATCGTCCCGACCATCGTCTCGACCATTGTCACGACCATCGTCACGACCATGGTCACGACCATCGTCACGACCATCGTCTCGACCATGGTCACGACCATCGTCACGACCATCGTCACGACCATTGTCACGACCATCGTCACGACCATCGTCACGACCATCGTCTCGACCATGGTCACGACCATCGTCACGACCATCGTCACGACCACCGTCACGACCATCGTCTCCACCATCGTCATGACCATGGTCACGACCATGGTCACGACCATCGTCACGACCATCGTCTCGACCATCGTCACGACAAACGTCACGACCATGGTCACGACCATCGTCACGACCATCGTCACGACCATGGTCACGACCATGGTCACGACCATCGTCACGACCATCGTCACGACCATCGTTACGACCATCGTCACGACCATCGTCCCGACCGCCGTCTCGACCATCGTCACGACCATCGTCACGACCATCGTCTCGACCATCGTCTCGACCATCGTCACGACCATCGTCACGACCATCGTCACGACCACCGTCACGACCACCGTCACGACCATCGTCTCGACCATCGTCACGACCATCGTCACGACCACCGTCACGACCATCGTCTCGACAATAGTCACGGCCATCGTCACGACCATCGTCACGACCATCGTCACGACCATCGTCACGACCATCGTCACGACCATCGTCTCGACCATCGTCTCGACCATCGTCACGACCATCGTCACGATCAGCGTCTCTACCATTGTCACGATCATCGTCTCGAACACGTCACGACCATCGTCACGACCATCGTCACGGCCATCGTCACGTCCATCGTCTCGACCATCGTCCCGACCATCGTCTCGACCATGGTCACGACCATCGTCACGAAAATTGTCACGACCATCGTCACGACCATCGTCTCGACCATGGTCACGACCATCGTCTCGACCATCGTCACGACCCTCGTCTCGACCATTGTCACGACCATCGTCACGACCATCGTAACGACCATCGTCTCGACCATCGTGTGAACCATGGTCACGACCATCGTCACGACCATCGTCACGACCGTCGTCACGACCATCGTCTCGACCATCGTCACGACCATGGTCACGACCATGGTCACGACCATCGTCTCGACCATCGTCACGACAACCGTCACGACCATGGTCACGACCATGGTCACGACCATGGTCACGACCATCGTCACGACCATCGTCACGACCATCGTCTCGACCATCGTCACGACCATCGTCACGACCATCGTCACGACCACCGTCTCGACCATCGTCACGACCATCGTCATGACCATCGTCACGACCATCGTCTGGACCATCGTCACGACCATCGTAACGACCTTCGTCACGACCATCGTCTCGACCATCGTCACGACCATCGTCATGACCATCGTATCGACCATCGTCACGACCATCGTCACGACCATCGTCACGACCATTGTCACGACCATCGTCGCGACCATCGTCCCGACCATCGTCTCGACCATCGTCACGACCATCGTCACGACCAGCGTCTCGACCATCGTCACGGCTATCGTCTCGAACACGTCACGACCATCGTCACGACCATCGTCACGACCATCGTTACGACCATCGTCACGACCATCGTCTCGACCATCGTCGCAACCATCGTCACGACCACCGTCTCAACCATTGTCACGAACATCGTCACGACCATCGTCACGACCATCGTCACGACCATCGTCACGACCATCGTCACGACCATCGTCACGACCATCGTCTCGACCATCGTCACGACCATCGTCACGACCATCGTGTCGACCATAGTCACGACCATTGTCTCGACCATCGTCCCGACCATCGTCTCGACCATCGTCACGACCATCGTCACGACCAGCGTCTCTACCATCGTCACGACCATCGTCTCGAACATGTGACGACCATCGTCACGACCATCGTCACGACCATCGTTACGTCCATCGTCTCGACCATCGCCCGACCATCGTCTCGACCATCGTCTCGACCATCGTCACGACCATCGTCACGACCATCGTCTCGACCACCGTCACGACCATCGTCACGACCATCGTCTCGACCATCGTCTCGACCATCGTCACGACCTTCGTCACGACCATCGTCTCGACCATGGTCACGACCATCGTCACGACCATCCTCTCGACCATGGTCACGACCATCGTCACGACCATCGTCACGACCATCGTCATGACCATCGTATCGACCATCGTCACGAACATCGTCACGACCATCGTGTCGACCATAGTCACGACCATTGTCATGACCATCGTCTCGACCATCGTCCCGACCATCGTCTCGACCATCGTCACGACCAGCGTCTCGACCATCGTCACGACCGTCGTCTCGAACACGTCACGACCATCGTCACGACCATCGTTACGACCATCGTCACGACCATCGTCTCGACCATCGTCTCGACCATCGTCACGACCACCGTCTCAACCATTGTCACGAACATCGTCACGACCATCGTCTCGACCATGGTCACGACCATCGTCACGACCATCGTCTGGACCTAGGTCACGACCATCGTCTCGGCCATCGTCACGACCCTCGTCTCGACCATTGTCACGACCATCGTCACGACCATCGTCTCGACCACGGTCACGACCATCGTCACGACCATTGTCACGACCATCGTCTCAACCATGGTCACGACCATCGTCACGACCATCGTCACGACCACCGTCACGACCATCGTCTCGACAATCGTCACGACCATGGTCACGACCATCGTCACGACCACCGTCACGACCATCGTCTCGACCATCGTTACGACCATCGTCACGACCATCGTCACGACCACCGTCACGACCATCGTCTCGACAATGGTCACGACCATCGTCACGACCATCGTCACGACCATCGTCACGACCATCGTCTCGACCATCGTCACGACCATCGTGTCGACCATAGTCACGACCATAGTCACGACCATTTACACGACCATCGTCTCGACCATCGTCACGACCATCGTCACTATCAGCGTCGCTACCATCGTCACGACCATCGACTCGAACACGTCACGACCATCGTCACGACCATCGTCACGACCATCGTCACGTCCATCGTCTCGACCATCGTCCCGACCATCGTCTCGACCATGGTCACGACCATCGTCACGACCATTGTCACGACCATCGTCACGACTATCGTCTCGACCATGGTCACGACCATCGTCTCGACCATCGTCACGACCATCGTCTCGACCATTGTCACGACCATCGTCACGACCATCGTCTCGACCATGGTCACGACCATCGTCACGACCATCGTCTCAACCATGGTCACGACCATCGTCACGACCATCGTCTCGACCATCGTCACGACAACCGTCACGACCATGGTCACGACCATCGTCACGACCATGGTCACGACCATGGTCACGACCATGGTCACGACCATCGTCACGACCAAAGTCACGACCATCGTCACGACCATCGTCTCGACCATCGTCACGACCATCGTCACGACCATCGTCACGACCATCGTCTCGACCATCGTCACGACCTTCGTCACAACCATCGTCTCGACCATGGTCACGACCATCGTCACGACCATCGTCTCAACCATGGTCACGACCATCGTCACGACCATCGTCACGACCATCGTATCGACCATCGTCACGACCATCGTCACGACCATCGTCACGACCATCGTCACGACCATCGTCACGACCATCGTCTCGACCATCGTCAAGAACCATCGTGTCGACCATAGTCACGACCATTGTCACGACCATAGTCACGACCATTGTCACGACCATCGTCTCGACCATCGTCCCGACCATCGTCTCGACCATCGTCACGACCATCGTCACGACCAGCGTCTCTACCATCGTCACGACCATCGTCTCGAACACGTCACGACCATCGTCATGACCATCGTCACGACCATCGTCTCGACCATCGTCCCGACCATCGTCTCGACCATGGTCACCACCATCGTCACGACCATTGTCACGACCATCGTCACGACCATCGTCTCGACCATGGTCACGACCATCGTCACGAACAGCGTCTCGACCATCTTCACGACCATCGTCTCGAACACGTCACGACCATCGTCACGACCATCGTCACGACCATCGTTACGACCATCGTCACGACCATCGTCTCGACCATCGTCACGACCATCGTCTCGACCATCGTCACGACCACCGTCTCAACCATTGTCACGACCATCGTCTCGACCATGGTCACGACCATCGTCACGACCATCGTCTCGACCATGGTCACGACCATCGTCTCGACCATCGTCACGACCCTCGTCTCGACCATTGTCACGACCATCGTCACGACCATCGTCTCGACCATGGTCACGACCATCGTCACGACCATCGTCACGACCAACGTCACGACCATCGTATCAACCATGGTCACGACCATCGTCACGACCATCGTCACGACCACCGTCACGACCATCGTCTCGACCATCGTCACGACCATGGTCACGACCATGGTCACGACCATCGTCTCGACCATCGTCACGACAACCGTCACGACCATCGTCACGACCATGGTCACGACCATCGTGTCAACCATGGTCACGACCATCGTCACGACCATCGTCACGACCGTCGTCACGACCATCGTCTCGACCATCGTCACGACCATGGTCACGACCATGGTCACGACCATGGTCACGACCATCGTCTCGACCATCGTCACGACAACCGTCACGACCATGGTCACGACCATGGTCACGACCATGGTCACGACCATCGTCACGACCATCGTCACGACCATCGTCACGACCATCGTCACGACCACCGTCTCGACCATCGTCACGACCATCGTCATGACCATCGTCACGACCATCGTCTGGACCATCGTCACGACCATCGTCACGACCTTCGTCACGACCATCGTCTCGACCATCGTCACGACCATCGTCATGACCATCGTATCGACCATCGTCACGACCATCGTCACGACCATCGTCACGACCATTGTCACGACCATCGTCGCGACCATCGTCCCGACCATCGTCTCGACCATCGTCACGACCATCGTCACGACCAGCGTCTCGACCATCGTCACGGCTATCGTCTCGAACACGTCACGACCATCGTCACGACCATCGTCACGACCATCGTTACGACCATCGTCACGACCATCGTCTCGACCATCGTCTCGACCATCGTCACGACCACCGTCTCAACCATTGTCACGAACATCGTCACGACCATCGTCACGACCATCGTCACGACCATCGTCACGACCATCGTCACGACCATCGTCACGACCATCGTCTCGACCATCGTCACGACCATCGTCACGACCATCGTGTCGACCATAGTCACGACCATTGTCTCGACCATCGTCCCGACCATCGTCTCGACCATCGTCACGACCATCGTCACGACCAGCGTCTCTACCATCGTCACGACCATCGTCTCGAACATGTGACGACCATCGTCACGACCATCGTCACGACCATCGTCACGTCCATCGTCTCGACCATCGTCCCGACCATCGTCTCGACCATCGTCTCGACCATCGTCACGACCATCGTCACGACCATCGTCTCGACCACCGTCACGACCATCGTCACGACCATCGTCTCGACCATCGTTTCGACCATCGTCACGACCTTCGTCACGACCATCGTCTCGACCATGGTCACGACCATCGTCACGACCATCCTCTCGACCATGGTCACGACCATCGTCACGACCATCGTCACGACCATCGTCATGACCATCGTATCGACCATCGTCACGAACATCGTCACGACCATCGTGTCGACCATAGTCACGACCATTGTCATGACCATCGTCTCGACCATCGTCTCGACCATCGTCACGACCAGCGTCTCGACCATCGTCACGACCATCGTCTCGAACACGTCACGACCATCGTCACGACCATCGTTACGACCATCGTCACGACCATCGTCTCGACCATCGTCTCGACCATCGTCACGACCACCGTCTCAACCATTGTCACGAACATCGTCACGACCATCGTCTCGACCATGGTCACGACCATCGTCACGACCATCGTCTGGACCATGGTCACGACCATCGTCTCGACCATCGTCACGACCCTCGTCTCGACCATTGTCACGACCATCGTCACGACCATCGTCTCGACCACGGTCACGACCATCGTCACGACCATTGTCACGACCATCGTCTCAACCATGGTCACGACCATCGTCACGACCATCGTCACGACCACCGTCACGACCATCGTCTCGACAATCGTCACGACCATGGTCACGACCATCGTCACGACCATCGTCACGACCATGGTCACGACCATGGTCACGACCATGGTCACGACCATCGTCACGACCATCGTCACGACCATCGTCACGACCATCGTTTCGACCATCGTCACGACCATCGTCACGACCACCGTCTCGACCATCGTCACGACCATCGTCACGACCATCGTCACGACCACCGTCACGACCACTGTCACGACCATCGTCTCGACCATCGTTACGACCATCGTCACGACCATCGTCACGACCACCGTCACGACCATCGTCTCGACAATGGTCACGACCATCGTCACGACCATCGTCACGACCATCGTCACGACCATCGTCACGACCATCGTCTCGACCATCGTCACGACCATCGTGTCGACCATAGTCACGACCATAGTCACGACCATTTACACGACCATCGTCTCGACCATCGTCACGACCATCGTCACGATCAGCGTCGCTACCATCGTCACGACCATCGTCTCGAACACGTCACGACCATCGTCACGACCATCGTCACGACCATCGTCACGTCCATCGTCTCGACCATCGTCCCGACCATCGTCTCGACCATGGTCACGACCATCGTCACGACCATTGTCACGACCATCGTCACGACTATCGTCTCGACCATGGTCACGACCATCGTCTCGACCATCGTCACGACCATCGTCTCGACCATTGTCACGACCATCGTCACGACCATCGTCTCGACCATGGTCACGACCATCGTCACGACCATCGTCTCAACCATGGTCACGACCATCGTCACGACCATCGTCACGACCATCGTCTCGACCATCGTCACGACAAACGTCACGACCATGGTCACGACCATGGTCACGACCATGGTCACGACCATCGTCACGACCAACGTCACGACCATCGTCACGACCATCGTCTCGACCATCGTCACGACCATCGTCACGACCATCGTCACGACCATCGTCACGACCATCGTCACGACCATCGTCTCGACCATCGTCACGACCTTCGTCACAACCATCGTCTCGACCATGGTCACGACCATCGTCACGACCATCGTCTCAACCATGGTCACGACCATCGTCACGACCATCGTCACGACCATCGTATCGACCATCGTCACGACCATCGTCACGACCATCGTCACGACCATCGTCACGACCATCGTCTCGACCATCGTCAAGAACCATCGTGTCGACCATAGTCACGACCATTGTCACGACCATAGTCACGACCATTGTCACGACCATCGTCTCGACCATCGTCCCGACCATCGTCTCGACCATCGTCACGACCATCGTCACGACCAGCGTCTCTACCATCGTCACGACCATCGTCTCGAACACGTCACGACCATCGTCACGACCATCGTCACGACCATCGTCTCGACCATCGTCCCGACCATCGTCTCGACCATGGTCACGACAACCGTCACGACCATTGTCACGACCATCGTCACGACCATCGTCTCGACCATGGTCACGACCATCGTCACGAACAGCGTCTCGACCATCTTCACGACCATCGTCTCGAACACGTCACGACCATCGTCACGACCATCGTCTCGACCATGGTCACGACCATCGTCACGACCATCGTCACGACCATTGTCACGACCATCGTCACGACCATCGTCACGACCATCGTCTCGACCATGGTCACGACCATCGTCACGACCATCGTCACGACCACCGTCACGACCATCGTCTCCACCATCGTCATGACCATGGTCACGACCATGGTCACGACCATCGTCACGACCATCGTCTCGACCATCGTCACGACAAACGTCACGACCATGGTCACGACCATCGTCACGACCATCGTCACGACCATGGTCACGACCATGGTCACGACCATCGTTACGACCATCGTTACGACCATCGTCACGACCATCGTCCCGACCGCCGTCTCGACCATCGTCACGACCATCGTCACGACCATCGTCTCGACCATCGTCTCGACCATCGTCACGACCATCGTCACGACCATCGTCACGACCACCGTCACGACCACCGTCACGACCATCGTCTCGACCATCGTCACGACCATCGTCACGACCACCGTCACGACCATCGTCTCGACAATAGTCACGGCCATCGTCACGACCATCGTCACGACCATCGTCACGACCATCGTCACGACCATCGTCACGACCATCGTCTCGACCATCGTCTCGACCATCGTCACGACCATCGTCACGATCAGCGTCTCTACCATTGTCACGATCATCGTCTCGAACACGTCACGACCATCGTCACGACCATCGTCACGGCCATCGTCACGTCCATCGTCTCGACCATCGTCCCGACCATCGTCTCGACCATGGTCACGACCATCGTCACGACCATTGTCTATACCATCGTCACGACCATCGTCTCGACCATGGTCACGACCATCGTCTCGACCATCGTCACGACCCTCGTCTCGACCATTGTCACGACCATCGTCACGACCATCGTCACGACCATCGTCTCGACCATGGTCACGACCATCGTGTCAACCATGGTCACGACCATCGTCACGACCATCGTCACTACCGTCGTCACGACCATCGTCTCGACCATCGTCACGACCATGGTCACGACCATGGTCACGACCATCGTCTCGACCATCGTCACGACAACCGTCACGACCATGGTCACGACCATGGTCACGACCATGGTCACGACCATGGTCACGACCATCGTCACGACCATCGTCACGACCATCGTCTCGACCATCGTCACGACCATCGTCACGACCACCGTCTCGACCATCGTCACGACCATCGTCATGACCATCGTCACGACCATCGTCTGGACCATCGTCACGACCATCGTCACGACCTTCGTCACGACCATCGTCTCGACCATCGTCACGACCATCGTCATGACCATCGTATCGACCATCGTCACGACCATCGTCACGACCATCGTCACGACCATTGTCACGACCATCGTCGCGACCATCGTCCCGACCATCGTCTCGACCATCGTCACGACCATCGTCACGACCAGCGTCTCGACCATCGTCACGGCTATCGTCTCGAACACGTCACGACCATCGTCACGACCATCGTCACGACCATCGTTACGACCATCGTCACGACCATCGTCTCGACCATCGTCGCAACCATCGTCACGACCACCGTCTCAACCATTGTCACGAACATCGTCACGACCATCGTCACGACCATCGTCACGACCATCGTCACGACCATCGTCACGACCATCGTCTCGACCATCGTCACGACCATCGTCACGACCATCGTGTCGACCATAGTCACGACCATTGTCTCGACCATCGTCCCGACCATCGTCTCGACCATCGTCACGACCATCGTCACGACCAGCGTCTCTACCATCGTCACGACCATCGTCTCGAACATGTGACGACCATCGTCACGACCATCGTCACGACCATCGTCACGTCCATCGTCTCGACCATCGTCCCGACCATCGTCTCGACCATCGTCTCGACCATCGTCACGACCATCGTCACGACCATCGTCTCGACCACCGTCACGACCATCGTCACGACCATCGTCTCGACCATCGTCTCGACCATCGTCACGACCTTCGTCACGACCATCGTCTCGACCATGGTCACGACCATCGTCACGACCATCCTCTCGACCATGGTCACGACCATCGTCACGACCATCGTCACGACCATCGTCATGACCATCGTATCGACCATCGTCACGAACATCGTCACGACCATCGTGTCGACCATAGTCACGACCATTGTCATGACCATCGTCTCGACCATCGTCCCGACCATCGTCTCGACCATCGTCACGACCAGCGTCTCGACCATCGTCACGACCGTCGTCTCGAACACGTCACGACCATCGTCACGACCATCGTTACGACCATCGTCACGACCATCGTCTCGACCATCGTCTCGACCATCGTCACGACCACCGTCTCAACCATTGTCACGAACATCGTCGAGACCATGGTCACGACCATCGTCACGACCATCGTCTGGACCATGGTCACGACCATCGTCTCGACCATCGTCACGACCCTCGTCTCGACCATTGTCACGACCATCGTCACGACCATCGTCTCGACCACGGTCACGACCATCGTCACGATCATTGTCACGACCATCGTCTCAACCATGGTCACGACCATCGTCACGACCATCGTCACGACCATCGTCACGACCACCGTCACGACCATCGTCTCGACAATCGTCACGACCATGGTCACGACCATCGTCACGACCATCGTCACGACCATGGTCACGACCATGGTCACGACCATCGTCACGACCATCGTCACGACCATCGTCACGACCATCGTCTCGACCATCGTCACGACCATCGTCACGACCACCGTCTCTACCATCGTCACGACCATCGTCACGACCACCGTCACGACCACCGTCACGACCATCGTCTCGACCATCGTTACGACCATCGTCACGACCATCGTCACGACCATCGTCACGACCATCGTCACGACCATCGTCTCGACCATCGTCACGACCATCGTGTCGACCATAGTCACGACCATAGTCACGACCATTTACACGACCATCGTCTCGACCATCGTCACGACCATCGTCACGATCAGCGTCGCTACCATCGTCACGACCATCGTCTCGAACACGTCACGACCATCGTCACGACCATCGTCACGACCATCGTCACGTCCATCGTCTCGACCATCGTCCCGACCATCGTCTCGACCATGGTCACGACCATCGTCACGACCATTGTCACGACCATCGTCACGACTATCGTCTCGACCATGGTCACGACGATCGTCTCGACCATCGTCACGACCATCGTCTCGACCATTGTCACGACCATCGTCACGACCATCGTCTCGACCATGGTCACGACCATCGTCACGACCATCGTCTCAACCATGGTCACGACCATCGTCACGACCATCGTCTCGACCATCGTCACGACAACCGTCACGACCATTGTCACGACCATCGTCACGACCATGGTCACGACCATGGTCACGACCATGGTCACGACCATCGTCACGACCAACGTCACGACCATCGTCACGACCATCGTCTCGACCATCGTCACGACCATCGTCACGACCATCGTCACGACCATCGTCACGACCATCGTCTCGACCATCGTCACGACCTTCGTCACAACCATCGTCTCGACCATGGTCACGACCATCGTCACGACCATCGTCTCAACCATGGTCACGACCATCGTCACGACCATCGTCACGACCATCGTATCGACCATCGTCACGACCATCGTCACGACCATCGTCACGACCATCGTCACGACCATCGTCTCGACCATCGTCAAGAACCATCGTGTCGACCATAGTCACGACCATTGTCACGACCATAGTCACGACCATTGTCACGACCATCGTCTCGACCATCGTCCCGACCATCGTCTCGACCATCGTCACGACCATCGTCACGACCAGCGTCCTTACCATCGTCACGACCATCGTCTCGAACACGTCACGACCATCGTCACGACCATCGTCACGACCATCGTCTCGACCATCGTCCCGACCATCGTCTCGACCATGGTCACCACCATCGTCACGACCATTGTCACGACCATCGTCACGACCATCGTCTCGACCATGGTCACGACCATCGTCACGAACAGCGTCTCGACCATCTTCACGACCATCGTCTCGAACACGTCACGACCATCGTCACGACCATCGTCACGACCATCGTTACGACCATCGTCACGACCATCGTCTCGACCATCGTCACGACCATCGTCTCGACCATCGTCACGACCACCGTCTCAACCATTGTCACGACCATCTCGACCATGGTCACGACCATCGTCACGACCATCGTCTCGACCATGGTCACGACCATCGTCTCGACCATCGTCACGACCCTCGTCTCGACCATTGTCACGACCATCGTCACGACCATCGTCTCGACCATGGTCACGACCATCGTCACGACCATCGTCACGACCAACGTCACGACCATCGTATCAACCATGGTCACGACCATCGTCACGACCATCGTCACGACCACCGTCACGACCATCGTCTCGACCATCGTCACGACCATGGTCACGACCATGGTCACGACCATCGTCTCGACCATCGTCACGACAACCGTCACGACCATCGTCACGACCATGGTCACGACCATCGTGTCAACCATGGTCACGACCATCGTCACGACCATCGTCACGACCGTCGTCACGACCATCGTCTCGACCATCGTCACGACCATGGTCACGACCATGGTCACGACCATGGTCACGACCATCGTCTCGACCATCGTCACGACAACCGTCACGACCATGGTCACGACCATGGTCACGACCATGGTCACGACCATCGTCACGACCATCGTCACGACCATCGTCTCGACCATCGTCACGACCATCGTCACGACCATCGTCACGACCACCGTCTCGACCATCGTCACGACCATCGTCATGACCATCGTCACGACCATCGTCTGGACCATCGTCACGACCATCGTGACGACCTTCGTCACGACCATCGTCTCGACCATCGTCACGACCATCGTCATGACCATCGTCACGACCATCGTCACGACCATCGTCACGACCATTGTCACGACCATCGTCGCGACCATCGTCCCGACCATCGTCTCGACCATCGTCACGACCATCGTCACGACCAGCGTCTCGACCATCGTCACGGCTATCGTCTCGAACACGTCACGACCATCGTCACGACCATCGTCACGACCATCGTTACGACCATCGTCACGACCATCGTCTCGACCATCGTCTCGACCATCGTCACGACCACCGTCTCAACCATTGTCACGAACATCGTCACGACCATCGTCACGACCATCGTCACGACCATCGTCACGACCATCGTCACGACCATCGTCTCGACCATCGTCACGACCATCGTCACGACCATCGTGTCGACCATAGTCACGACCATTGTCTCGACCATCGTCCCGACCATCGTCTCGACCATCGTCACGACCATCGTCACGACCAGCGTCTCTACCATCGTCACGACCATCGTCTCGAACATGTGACGACCATCGTCACGACCATCGTCACGACCATCGTCACGTCCATCGTCTCGACCATCGTCCCGACCATCGTCTCGACCATCGTCTCGACCATCGTCACGACCATCGTCACGACCATCGTCTCGACCACCGTCACGACCATCGTCACGACCATCGTCTCGACCATCGTCTCGACGATCGTCACGACCTTCGTCACGACCATCGTCTCGACCATGGTCACGACCATCGTCACGACCATCGTCTGGACCATGGTCACGACCATCGTCTCGACCATCGTCACGACCCTCGTCTCGACCATTGTCACGACCATCGTCACGACCATCGTCTCGACCACGGTCACGACCATCGTCACGACCATTGTCACGACCATCGTCTCAACCATGGTCACGACCATCGTCACGACCATCGTCACGACCACCGTCACGACCATCGTCTCGACAATCGTCACGACCATGGTCACGACCATCGTCACGACCATCGTCACGACCATGGTCACGACCATCGTCACGACCATCGTCACGACCATCGTCACGACCATCGTCTCGACCATCGTCACGACCATTGTCACGACCATAGTCACGACCATTGTCACGACCATCGTCTCGACCATCGTCCCGACCATCGTCTCGACCATCGTCACGACCATCGTCACGACCAGCGTCCTTACCATCGTCACGACCATCGTCTCGAACACGTCACGACCATCGTCACGACCATCGTCACGACCATCGTCTCGACCATCGTCCCGACCATCGTCTCGACCATGGTCACCACCATCGTCACGACCATTGTCACGACCATCGTCACGACCATCGTCTCGACCATGGTCACGACCATCGTCACGAACAGCGTCTCGACCATCTTCACGACCATCGTCTCGAACACGTCACGACCATCGTCACGACCATCGTTACGACCATCGTCACGACCATCGTCTCGACCATCGTCACGACCATCGTCTCGACCATCGTCACGACCACCGTCTCAACCATTGTCACGACCATCTCGACCATGGTCACGACCATCGTCACGACCATCGTCTCGACCATGGTCACGACCATCGTCTCGACCATCGTCACGACCCTCGTCTCGACCATTGTCACGACCATCGTCACGACCATCGTCTCGACCATGGTCACGACCATCGTCACGACCATCGTCACGACCAACGTCACGACCATCGTATCAACCATGGTCACGACCATCGTCACGACCATCGTCACGACCACCGTCACGACCATCGTCTCGACCATCGTCACGACCATGGTCACGACCATGGTCACGACCATCGTCTCGACCATCGTCACGACAACCGTCACGACCATCGTCACGACCATGGTCACGACCATCGTGTCAACCATGGTCACGACCATCGTCACGACCATCGTCACGACCGTCGTCACGACCATCGTCTCGACCATGGTCACGACCATGGTCACGACCATGGTCACGACCATCGTCTCGACCATCGTCACGACAACCGTCACGACCATGGTCACGACCATGGTCACGACCATGGTCACGACCATCGTCACGACCATCGTCACGACCATCGTCTCGACCATCGTCACGACCATCGTCACGACCATCGTCACGACCACCGTCTCGACCATCGTCACGACCATCGTCATGACCATCGTCACGACCATCGTCTGGACCATCGTCACGACCATCGTCACGACCTTCGTCACGACCATCGTCTCGACCATCGTCACGACCATCGTCATGACCATCGTATCGACCATCGTCACGACCATCGTCACGACCATCGTCACGACCATTGTCACGACCATCGTCGCGACCATCGTCCCGACCATCGTCTCGACCATCGTCACGACCATCGTCACGACCAGCGTCTCGACCATCGTCACGGCTATCGTCTCGAACACGTCACGACCATCGTCACGACCATCGTCACGACCATCGTTACGACCATCGTCACGACCATCGTCTCGACCATCGTCTCGACCATCGTCACGACCACCGTCTCAACCATTGTCACGAACATCGTCACGACCATCGTCACGACCATCGTCACGACCATCGTCACGACCATCGTCACGACCATCGTCTCGACCATCGTCACGACCATCGTCACGACCATCGTGTCGACCATAGTCACGACCATTGTCTCGACCATCGTCCCGACCATCGTCTCGACCATCGTCACGACCATCGTCACGACCAGCGTCTCTACCATCGTCACGACCATCGTCTCGAACATGTGACGACCATCGTCACGACCATCGTCACGACCATCGTCACGTCCATCGTCTCGACCATCGTCACGACCATCGTCACGACCACCGTCACGACCATCGTCTCGACAATCGTCTCGACCATCGTCTCGACCATCGTCACGACCATCGTCACGACCATCGTCTCGACCACCGTCACGACCATCGTCACGACCATCGTCTCGACCATCGTCTCGACCATCGTCACGACCTTCGTCACGACCATCGTCTCGACCATGGTCACGACCATCGTCACGACCATCGTCTGGACCATGGTCACGACCATCGTCTCGACCATCGTCACGACCCTCGTCTCGACCATTGTCACGACCATCGTCACGACCATCGTCTCGACCACGGTCACGACCATCGTCACGACCATTGTCACGACCATCGTCTCAACCATGGTCACGACCATCGTCACGACCATCGTCACGACCACCGTCACGACCATCGTCTCGACAATCGTCACGACCATGGTCACGACCATCGTCACGACCATCGTCACGACCATGGTCACGACCATCGTCACGACCATCGTCACGACCATCGTCACGACCATCGTCTCGACCATCGTCACGACCATCGTCACGACCACCGTCTCGACCATCGTCACGACCATCGTCACGACCATCGTCACGACCACCGTCACGACCACTGTCACGACCATCGTCTCGACCATCGTTACGACCATCGTCACGACCATCGTCACGACCACCGTCACGACCATCGTCTCGACAATGGTCACGACCATCGTCACGACCATCGTCACGACCATCGTCACGACCATCGTCACGACCATCGTCTCGACCATCGTCACGACCATCGTGTCGACCATAGTCACGACCATAGTCACGACCATTTACACGACCATCGTCACGACCATCGTCACGATCAGCGTCGCTACCATCGTCACGACCATCGTCTCGAACACGTCACGACCATCGTCACGACCATCGTCACGACCATCGTCACGTCCATCGTCTCGACCATCGTCCCGACCATCGTCTCGACCATGGTCACGACCATCGTCACGACCATTGTCACGACCATCGTCACGACTATCGTCTCGACCATGGTGACGACCATCGTCTCGACCATCGTCACGACCATCGTCTCGACCATTGTCACGACCATCGTCACGACCATCGTCTCGACCATGGTCACGACCATCGTCACGACCATCGTCTCAACCATGGTCACGACCATCGTCTCGACCATCGTCACGACAACCGTCACGACCATGGTCACGACCATCGTCACGACCATGGTCACGACCATGGTCACGACCATGGTCACGACCATCGTCACGACCAACGTCACGACCATCGTCACGACCATCGTCTCGACCATCGTCACGACCATCGTCACGACCATCGTCACGACCATCGTCACGACCATCGTCTCGACCATCGTCACGACCTTCGTCACAACCATCGTCTCGACCATGGTCACGACCATCGTCACGACCATCGTCTCAACCATGGTCACGACCATCGTCACGACCATCTTCACGACCATCGTATCGACCATCGTCACGACCATCGTCACGACCATCGTCACGACCATCGTCACGACCATCGTCACGACCATCGTCTCGACCATCGTCAAGAACCATCGTGTCGACCATAGTCACGACCATTGTCACGACCATAGTCACGACCATTGTCACGACCATCGTCTCGACCATCGTCCCGACCATCGTCTCGACCATCGTCACGACCATCGTCACGACCAGCGTCTCTACCATCGTCACGACCATCGTCTCGAACACGTCACGACCATCGTCACGACCATCGTCACGACCATCGTCTCGACCATCGTCCCGACCATCGTCTCGACCATGGTCACGACAACCGTCACGACCATTGTCACGACCATCGTCACGACCATCGTCTCGACCATGGTCACGACCATCGTCACGAACAGCGTCTCGACCATCTTCACGACCATCGTCTCGAACACGTCACGACCATCGTCACGACCATCGTCACGACCATCGTTACGACCATCGTCACGACCATCGTCTCGACCATCGTCACGACCATCGTCACGACCATCGTCACGACCATCGTCTCGACCATCGTCACGACCATCGTCACGACCATCGTGTCGACCATAGTCACGACCATTGTCTCGACCATCGTCCCGACCATCGTCTCGACCATCGTCACGACCATCGTCACGACCAGCGTCTCTACCATCGTCACGACCATCGTCTCGAACATGTGACGACCATCGTCACGACCATCGTCACGACCATCGTCACGTCCATCGTCTCGACCATCGTCCCGACCATCGTCTCGACCATCGTCTCGACCATCGTCACGACCATCGTCACGACCATCGTCTCGACCACCGTCACGACCATCGTCACGACCATCGTCTCGACCATCGTCTCGACCATCGTCACGACCTTCGTCACGACCATCGTCTCGACCATGGTCACGACCATCGTCACGACCATCCTCTCGACCATGGTCACGACCATCGTCACGACCATCGTCACGACCATCGTCATGACCATCGTATCGACCATCGTCACGAACATCGTCACGACCATCGTGTCGACCATAGTCACGACCATTGTCATGACCATCGTCTCGACCATCGTCCCGACCATCGTCTCGACCATCGTCACGACCAGCGTCTCGACCATCGTCACGACCGTCGTCTCGAACACGTCACGACCATCGTCACGACCATCGTTACGACCATCGTCACGACCATCGTCTCGACCATCGTCTCGACCATCGTCACGACCACCGTCTCAACCATTGTCACGAACATCGTCGAGACCATGGTCACGACCATCGTCACGACCATCGTCTGGACCATGGTCACGACCATCGTCTCGACCATCGTCACGACCCTCGTCTCGACCATTGTCACGACCATCGTCACGACCATCGTCTCGACCACGGTCACGACCATCGTCACGACCATTGTCACGACCATCGTCTCAATCATGGTCACGACCATCGTCACGACCATCGTCACGACCACCGTCACGACCATCGTCTCGACAATCGTCACGACCATGGTCACGACCATCGTCACGACCATCGTCACGACCATGGTCACGACCATGGTCACGACCATCGTCACGACCATCGTCACGACCATCGTCACGACCATCGTCTCGACCATCGTCACGACCATCGTCACGACCACCGTCTCTACCATCGTCACGACCATCGTCACGACCACCGTCACGACCACCGTCACGACCATCGTCTCGACCATCGTTACGACCATCGTCACGACCATCGTCACGACCACCGTCACGACCATCGTCTCGACAATGGTCACAACCATCGTCTCGACCATCGTCACGACCATCGTCACGACCACCGTCTCTACCATCGTCACGACCATCGTCACGACCACCGTCACGACCACCGTCACGACCATCGTCTCGACCATCGTTACGACCATCGTCACGACCATCGTCACGACCACCGTCACGACCATCGTCTCGACCATCGTCACGACCATCGTCACGACCACCGTCTCTACCATCGTCACGACCATCGTCACGACCACCGTCACGACCACCGTCAAGACCATCGTCTCGACCATCGTTACGACCATCGTCACGACCATCGTCACGACCACCGTCACGACCACCGTCACGACCATCGTCTCGACCATGGTCACGACCATCGTCACGACCATCGTCACGACCATCGTCACGACCATCGTCACGACCATCGTCTCGACCATCGTCACGACCATCGTCACGACCACCGTCTCTACCATCGTCACGACCATCGTCACGACCACCGTCACGACCACCGTCACGACCATCGTCTCGACCATCGTTACGACCATCGTCACGACCATCGTCACGACCACCGTCACGACCATCGTCTCGACAATGGTCACGACCATCGTCACGACCATCGTCACGACCATCGTCACGACCATCGTCACGACCATCGTCTCGACCATCGTCACGACCATCGTGTCGACGATAGTCACGACCATAGTCACGACCATTTACACGACCATCGTCTCGACCATCGTCACGACCATCGTCACGATCAGCGTCGCTACCATCGTCACGACCATCGTCTCGAACACGTCACGACCATCGTCACGACCATCGTCACGACCATCGTCACGTCCATCGTCTCGACCATCGTCCCGACCATCGTCTCGACCATGGTCACGACCATCGTCACGACCATTGTCACGACCATCGTCACGACTATCGTCTCGACCATGGTCACGACGATCGTCTCGACCATCGTCACGACCATCGTCTCGACCATTGTCACGACCATCGTCACGACCATCGTCTCGACCATGGTCACGACCATCGTCACGACCATCGTCTCAACCATGGTCACGACCATCGTCACGACCATCGTCTCGACCATCGTCACGACAACCGTCACGACCATTGTAACGACCATCGTCACGACCATGGTCACGACCATGGTCACGACCATGGTCACGACCATCGTCACGACCAACGTCACGACCATGGTCACGACCATCGTCACGACCAACGTCACGACCATCGTCACGACCATCGTCTCGACCATCGTCACGACCATCGTCACGACCATCGTCACGACCATCGTCACGACCATCGTCTCGACCATCGTCACGACCTTCGTCACAACCATCGTCTCGACCATGGTCACGACCATCGTCACGACCATCGTCACGACCATCGTATCGACCATCGTCACGACCATCGTCACGACCATCGTCACGACCATCGTCACGACCATCGTCACGACCATCGTCTCGACCATCGTCAAGAACCATCGTGTCGACCATAGTCACGACCATTGTCACGACCATAGTCACGACCATTGTCACGACCATCGTCTCGACCATCGTCCCGACCATCGTCTCGACCATCGTCACGACCATCGTCACGACCAGCGTCTCTACCATCGTCACGACCATCGTCTCGAACACGTCACGACCATCGTCACGACCATCGTCACGACCATCGTCTCGACCATCGTCCCGACCATCGTCTCGACCATGGTCACCACCATCGTCACGACCATTGTCACGACCATCGTCACGACCATCGTCTCGACCATGGTCACGACCATCGTCACGAACAGCGTCTCGACCATCTTCACGACCATCGTCTCGAACACGTCACGACCATCGTCACGACCATCGTCACGACCATCGTTACGACCATCGTCACGACCATCGTCTCGACCATCGTCACGACCATCGTCTCGACCATCGTCACGACCACCGTCTCAACCATTGTCACGACCATCGTCTCGACCATGGTCACGACCATCGTCACGACCATCGTCTCGACCATGGTCACGACCATCGTCTCGACCATCGTCACGACCCTCGTCTCGACCATTGTCACGACCATCGTCACGACCATCGTCTCGACCATGGTCACGACCATCGTCACGACCATCGTCACGACCAACGTCACGACCATCGTATCAACCATGGTCACGACCATCGTCACGACCATCGTCACGACCACCGTCACGACCATCGTCTCGACCATCGTCACGACCATGGTCACGACCATCGTCTCGACCATCGTCACGACAACCGTCACGACCATCGTCACGACCATGGTCACGACCATCGTGTCAACCATGGTCACGACCATCGTCACGACCATCGTCACGACCGTCGTCACGACCATCGTCTCGACCATCGTCACGACCATGGTCACGACCATGGTCACGACCATGGTCACGACCATCGTCTCGACCATCGTCACGACAACCGTCACGACCATGGTCACGACCATGGTCACGACCATGGTCACGACCATCGTCACGACCATCGTCACGACCATCGTCTCGACCATCGTCACGACCATCGTCACGACCATCGTCACGACCACCGTCTCGACCATCGTCACGACCATCGTCATGACCATCGTCACGACCATCGTCTGGACCATCGTCACGACCATCGTCACGACCTTCGTCACGACCATCGTCTCGACCATCGTCACGACCATCGTCATGACCATCGTATCGACCATCGTCACGACCATCGTCACGACCATCGTCACGACCATTGTCACGACCATCGTCGCGACCATCGTCCCGACCATCGTCTCGACCATCGTCACGACCAGCGTCTCGACCATCGTCACGGCTATCGTCTCGAACACGTCACGACCATCGTCACGACCATCGTCACGACCATCGTTACGACCATCGTCACGACCATCGTCTCGACCATCGTCTCGACCATCGTCACGACCACCGTCTCAACCATTGTCACGAACATCGTCACGACCATCGTCACGACCATCGTCACGACCATCGTCACGACCATCGTCACGACCATCGTCACGACCATCGTCTCGACCATCGTCACGACCATCGTCACGACCATCGTGTCGACCATAGTCACGACCATTGTCTCGACCATCGTCCCGACCATCGTCTCGACCATCGTCACGACCATCGTCACGACCAGCGTCTCTACCATCGTCACGACCATCGTCTCGAACATGTGACGACCATCGTCACGACCATCGTCACGACCATCGTCACGTCCATCGTCTCGACCATCGTCCCGACCATCGTCTCGACCATCGTCTCGACCATCGTCACGACCATCGTCACGACCATCGTCTCGACCACCGTCACGACCATCGTCACGACCATCGTCTCGACCATCGTCACGACCTTCGTCACGACCATCGTCTCGACCATGGTCACGACCATCGTCACGACCATCGTCTGGACCATGGTCACGACCATCGTCTCGACCATCGTCACGACCCTCGTCTCGACCATTGTCACGACCATCGTCACGACCATCGTCTCGACCACGGTCACGACCATCGTCACGACCATTGTCACGACCATCGTCTCAACCATGGTCACGACCATCGTCACGACCATCGTCACGACCACCGTCACGACCATCGTCTCGACAATCGTCACGACCATGGTCACGACCATCGTCACGACCATCGTCACGACCATGGTCACGACCATGGTCACGACCATCGTCACGACCATCGTCACGACCATCGTCACGACCATCGTCTCGACCATCGTCACGACCATCGTCACGACCACCGTCTCGACCATCGTCACGACCATCGTCACGACCATCGTCACGACCACCGTCACGACCACTGTCACGACCATCGTCTCGACCATCGTTACGACCATCGTCACGACCACCGTCACGACCATCGTCTCGACAATGGTCACGACCATCGTCACGACCATCGTCACGACCATCGTCACGACCATCGTCACGACCATCGTCTCGACCATCGTCACGACCATCGTGTCGACCATAGTCACGACCATAGTCACGACCATTTACACGACCATCGTCTCGACCATCGTCACGACCATCGTCACGATCAGCGTCGCTACCATCGTCACGACCATCGTCTCGAACACGTCACGACCATCGTCACGACCATCGTCACGACCATCGTCACGTCCATCGTCTCGACCATCGTCCCGACCATCGTCTCGACCATGGTCACGACCATCGTCACGACCATTGTCACGACCATCGTCACGACTATCGTCTCGACCATGGTGACGACCATCGTCTCGACCATCGTCACGACCATCGTCTCGACCATTGTCACGACCATCGTCACGACCATCGTCTCGACCATGGTCACGACCATCGTCACGACCATCGTCTCAACCATGGTCACGACCATCGTCACGACCATCGTCACGACCATCGTCACGACAACCGTCACGACCATGGTCACGACCATCGTCACGACCATGGTCACGACCATGGTCACGACCATGGTCACGACCATCGTCACGACCAACGTCACGACCATCGTCACGACCATCGTCTCGACCATCGTCACGACCATCGTCACGACCATCGTCACGACCATCGTCACGACCATCGTCTCGACCATCGTCACGACCTTCGTCACAACCATCGTCTCGACCATGGTCACGACCATCGTCACGACCATCGTCTCAACCATGGTCACGACCATCGTCACGACCATCTTCACGACCATCGTATCGACCATCGTCACGACCATCGTCACGACCATCGTCACGACCATCGTCACGACCATCGTCTCGACCATCGTCAAGAACCATCGTGTCGACCATAGTCACGACCATTGTCACGACCATAGTCACGACCATTGTCACGACCATCGTCTCGACCATCGTCCCGACCATCGTCTCGACCATCGTCACGACCATCGTCACGACCAGCGTCTCTACCATCGTCACGACCATCGTCTCGAACACGTCACGACCATCGTCACGACCATCGTCACGACCATCGTCTCGACCATCGTCCCGACCATCGTCTCGACCATGGTCACGACAACCGTCACGACCATTGTCACGACCATCGTCACGACCATCGTCTCGACCATGGTCACGACCATCGTCACGAACAGCGTCTCGACCATCTTCACGACCATCGTCTCGAACACGTCACGACCATCGTCACGACCATCGTCACGACCATCGTTAGGACCATCGTCACGACCATCGTCTCGACCATCGTCACGACCATCGTCTCGACCATCGTCACGACCACCGTCTCAACCATTGTCACGACCATCGTCTCGACCATGGTCACGACCATCGTCACGACCATCGTCTCGACCATGGTCACGACCATCGTCTCGACCATCGTCACGACCCTCGTCTCGACCATTGTCACGACCATCGTCACGACCATCGTCTCGACCATGGTCACGACCATCGTCACGACCATCGTCACGACCAACGTCACGACCATCGTATCAACCATGGTCACGACCATCGTCACGACCATCGTCACGACCATCGTCTCGACCATCGTCACGACCATGGTCACGACCATGGTCACGACCATCGTCTCGACCATCGTCACGACAACCGTCACGACCATCGTCACGACCATGGTCACGACCATCGTCACGACCATCTTCACGACCATCGTCACGATCATCGTCACGACCACCGTCTCGACCATCGTCACGACCATGGTCACAACCATCGTCACGACTATCGTCACGACCATGGTCACGACCATGGTCACGACCATCGTCACGACCATCGTCACGACCATCGTCGCGACCATCGTCACGACCATCGTCACGATCATCGTCACGACCACCGTCTCGACCATCGTCACGACGATCGTCACGACCATCGTCACGACCACCGTCACGACCTTCGTCACGACCATGGTCACGACCATCGTCACGACCTTCGTCACGACCATGATCACGACCATCGTCACGACCATCGTCTCGACCATGGTCACGACCATCGTCATGACCATCGTATCGACCATCGTCACGACCATCGTCACGACCATTGTCACGACCATCGTCACCACCATCGTAACGACCATCGTCTCGACCATCGTCACGAACATCGTCACGACCATCGTGTCGACCATAGTCACGACCATCGTCTCGACCATCGTCCCGACCATCGTCTCGACCATCGTCACGACCACCGTCTCAACCATTGTCACGACCATCGTCACGACCATCGTCTCGACCATGGTCACGACCACCGTCACGACCACCGTCACGACCATCGTCACGACCATCGTCACGATCACCGTCACGACCATCGACTCGACCATGGTCACGACCATCGTCTCGACCATCGTCACGACAACCGCCACGACCATCGTCACGACCATGGTCACAACCATCGTCACGACCATGGTCACGACCATCGTCACGACCATCGTCACGACCATCGTCGCGACCATCGTCACGACAACCGTCACGACCATCGTCACGACCATGGTCACAACCATCGTCACGACCATCGTCACGACCATCGTCACGACCATCGTCACGGCCATCGTCATGACCATCGTATCGACCATCGTCACGACCATCGTCACGACCATTGTCACGACCATTGTCACGACCATCGTCACGACCATCGTCTCGACCATCGTCACGAACATCGTCACGACCATCGTGTCGACCATAGTCACGACCATCGTCTCGACCATTGTCCCGACCATCGTCTCGACCATCGTCACGACCATCGTCACGACCAGCGTCTCGACCATCGTCACGACCATCGTCTCGAACACGTCACGACCATCGTCACGACCATCGTCACGACCATCGTCTCGACCATCGTCTCGACCATCGTCACGACCACCGTCTCAACCATTGTCACGACCATCGTCACGACCATCGTCTCCTCCATGGTCACGACCATCGTCACGTCCATCGTCTCGACCATGGTCACGACCAACGTCTCGACCATCGTCACGACCCTCGTCTCGACAATTGTCACGACCATCGTCACGACCATCGTCTCGACCATCGTCACGACCATCGTCACGACCATCGTCTCAACCATGGTCACGACCATGGTCACGACCATCGTCACGACCATCGTCTCGACCATCGTCACGACCATGGTCACGACCATGGTCACGACCATCGTCTCGACCATCGTCACGACACCCGTCACGACCATCGTCACGACCATGGTCACGACCATCGTCACGACCATCGTAACGACCATGGTCACGACCATGGTCACGACCATGGTCACGACCATCGTCACGACCATGGTCACGACCATGGTCACGACCATCGTCACGACCATCGTCACGACCATCGTCACGACCATCGTCTCGACCATCGTCACGACCATCGTCACGACCATCGTCACGACCACCGTCTCGACCATCGTCACGACCATCGTCACGACCATCGTCACGACCATCGTCACGACCATCGTCACGACCACCCTCTCGACCATCGTCACGACCATCGCCACGACCATCATCACGACCATCGTCACGACCACCGTCACGACCATCGTCTCGAACACGTCACGACCATCGTCCCGACCATCGCCTCGACCATTGTCACGACCATCGTCACGACCATGGTCACGACCATCGTCACGACCATGGTCACGACCATCGTCACGACCATCGTCTCGACCATGGTCACGACCATCGTCACGACCATCGTCACGACCATCGTCACGACCATCGTCACGACCATCGTCACGACCATCGTCTCGACCATGGTCACGACCATCGTCACGACCATCGTCACGACCACCGTCACGACCATCGTCTCCACCATCGTCATGACCATGGTCACGACCATGGTCACGACCATCGTCACGACCATCGTCTCGACCATCGTCACGACATCAGTCACGACCATGGTCACGACCATCGTCACGACCATCGTCACGACCATGGTCACGACCATGGTCACGACCATCGTCACGACCATCGTCCCGACCGCCGTCTCGACCATCGTCTCGACCATCGTCTCGACCATCGTCACGACCATCGTCACGACCATCGTCACGACCACCGTCACGACCACCGTCACGACCATCGTCTCGACCATCGTCACGACCATCGTCACGACCACCGTCACGACCATCGTCTCGACAATAGTCACGGCCATCGTCACGACCATCGTCACGACCATCGTCACGACCATCTTCACGACCATCGTCTCGACCATCGTCACGACCATCGTGTCGACCATAGTCACGACCATTGTCACGACCATCGTCTCGACCATCGTCTCGACCATCGTCACGACCATCGTCACGATCAGCGTCTCTACCATTGTCACGATCATCGTCTCGAACACGTCACGACCATCGTCACGACCATCGTCACGGCCATCGTCACGTCCATCGTCTCGACCATCGTCCCGACCATCGTCTCGACCATGGTCACGACCATCGTCACGACCATTGTCACGACCATCGTCACGACCATCGTCTCGACCATGGTCACGACCATCGTCTCGACCATCGTCACGACCCTCGTCTCGACCATTGTCACGACCATCGTCACGACCATCGTCACGACCATCGTCTCGACCATGGTCACGACCATCGTGTCAACCATGGTCACGACCATCGTCACGACCATCGTCACGACCGTCGTCACGACCATCGTCTCGACCATCGTCACGACCATGGTCACGACCATGGTCACTACCATCGTCTCGACCATCGTCACGACAACCGTCACGACCATTGTCACGACCATGGTCACGACCATGGTCACGACCATGGTCACGACCATCGTCACGACCATCGTCACGACCGATCGTCTCAACCATCGTCACGACCATCGTCACGACCATCGTCACGACCACCGTCTCGACCATCGTCACGACCATCGTCATGACCATCGTCACGACCATCGTCTGGACCATCGTCACGACCATCGTCACGACCTTCGTCACGACCATCGTCTCGACCATCGTCACGACCATCGTCATGACCATCGTCACGACCATCGTCACGACCATTGTCACGACCATCGTCGCGACCATCGTCCCGACCATCGTCTCGACCATCGTCACGACCATCGTCACGACCAGCGTCTCGACCATCGTCACGGCTATCGTCTCGAACACGTCACGACCATCGTCACGACCATCGTCACGACCATCGTTACGACCATCGTCACGACCATCGTCTCGACCATCGTCTCGACCATCGTCACGACCACCGTCTCAACCATTGTCACGAACATCGTCACGACCATCGTCACGACCATCGTCACGACCATCGACACGACCATCGTCACGACCATCGTCACGACCATCGTCTCGACCATCGTCACGACCATCGTCACGACCATCGTGTCGACCATAGTCACGACCATTGTCTCGACCATCGTCCCGACCATCGTCTCGACCATCGTCACGACCATCGTCACGACCAGCGTCTCTACCATCGTCACGACCATCGTCTCGAACATGTGACGACCATCGTCACGACCATCGTCACGACCATCGTCACGTCCATCGTCTCGACCATCGTCCCGACCATCGTCTCGACCATCGTCTCGACCATCGTCACGACCTTCGTCACGACCATCGTCTCGACCATGGTCACGACCATCGTCACGACCATCCTCTCGACCATGGTCACGACCATCGTCACGACCATCGTCACGACCATCGTCATGACCATCGTATCGACCATCGTCACGAACATCGTCACGACCATCGTGTCGACCATAGTCACGACCATTGTCATGAAATTCGTCTCGACCATCGTCCCGACCATCGTCTCGACCATCGTCTCGACCATCGTCACGACCATCGTCTCGAACACGTCACGACCATCGTCACGACCATCGTTACGACCATCGTCACGACCATCGTCTCGACCATCGTCTCGACCATCGTCACGACCACCGTCTCAACCATTGTCACGAACATCGTCACGACCATCGTCTCGACCATGGTCACGACCATCGTCACGACCATCGTCTGGACCATGGTCACGACCATCGTCTCGACCATCGTCACGACCCTCGTCTCGACCATTGTCACGACCATCGTCACGACCATCGTCTCGACCACGGTCACGACCATCGTCACGACCATCGTCACGACCACCGTCACGACCATCGTCTCGACAATCGTCACGACCATGGTCACGACCATCGTCACGACCATGGTCACGACCATGGTCACGACCATGGTCACGACCATCGTCACGACCATCGTCACGACCATCGTCACGACCATCGTCACGACCATCGTCACGACCATCGTCTCGACCATCGTCACGACCATCGTCACGACCACCGTCTCGACCATCGTCACGACCATCGTCACGACCATCGTCACGACCACCGTCACGACCACCGTCACGACCATCGTCTCGACCATCGTTACGACCATCGTCACGACCATTGTCACGACCATCGTCACGACTATCGTCTCGACCATGGTCACGACCATCGTCTCGACCATCGTCACGACCATCGTCTCGACCATTGTCACGACCATCGTCTCGACCATGGTCACGACCATCGTCACGACCATCGTCTCAACCATGGTCACGACCATCGTCACGACCATCGTCACGACCATCGTCTCGACCATCGTCACGACAACCGTCACGACCATGGTCACGACCATCGTCACGACCATGGTCACGACCATGGTCACGACCATGGTCACGACCATGGTCACGACCATCGTCACGACCAACGTCACGACCATCGTCACGACCATCGTCTCGACCATCGTCACGACCATCGTCACGACCATCGTCACGACCATCGTCACGACCATCGTCACGACCATCGTCTTGACCATCGTCACGACCTTCGTCACAACCATCGTCTCGACCATGGTCACGACCATCGTCACGACCATCGTCTCAACCATGGTCACGACCATCGTCACGACCATCGTCACGACCATCGTATCGACCATCGTCACGACCATCGTCACGACCATCGTCACGACCATGGTCACGACCATCGTCACGTCCATCGTCTCGACCATCGTCCCGACCATCGTCTCGACCATCGTCTCGACCATCGTCACGACCTTCGTCACGACCATCGTCTCGACCATGGTCACGACCATCGTCACGACCATCCTCTCGACCATGGTCACGACCATCGTCACGACCATCGTCACGACCATCGTCATGACCATCGTATCGACCATCGTCACGAACATCGTCACGACCATCGTGTCGACCATAGTCACGACCATTGTCATGAAATTCGTCTCGACCATCGTCCCGACCATCGTCTCGACCATCGTCTCGACCATCGTCACGACCATCGTCTCGAACACGTCACGACCATCGTCACGACCATCGTTACGACCATCGTCACGACCATCGTCTCGACCATCGTCTCGACCATCGTCACGACCACCGTCTCAACCATTGTCACGAACATCGTCACGACCATCGTCTCGACCATGGTCACGACCATCGTCACGACCATCGTCTGGACCATGGTCACGACCATCGTCTCGACCATCGTCACGACCCTCGTCTCGACCATTGTCACGACCATCGTCACGACCATCGTCTCGACCACGGTCACGACCATCGTCACGACCATCGTCACGACCACCGTCACGACCATCGTCTCGACAATCGTCACGACCATGGTCACGACCATCGTCACGACCATGGTCACGACCATGGTCACGACCATGGTCACGACCATCGTCACGACCATCGTCACGACCATCGTCACGACCATCGTCACGACCATCGTCACGACCATCGTCTCGACCATCGTCACGACCATCGTCACGACCACCGTCTCGACCATCGTCACGACCATCGTCACGACCATCGTCACGACCACCGTCACGACCACCGTCACGACCATCGTCTCGACCATCGTTACGACCATCGTCACGACCATTGTCACGACCATCGTCACGACTATCGTCTCGACCATGGTCACGACCATGGTCTCGACCATCGTCACGACCATCGTCTCGACCATTGTCACGACCATCGTCTCGACCATGGTCACGACCATCGTCACGACCATCGTCTCAACCATGGTCACGACCATCGTCACGACCATCGTCACGACCATCGTCTCGACCATCGTCACGACAACCGTCACGACCATGGTCACGACCATCGTCACGACCATGGTCACGACCATGGTCACGACCATGGTCACGACCATGGTCACGACCATCGTCACGACCAACGTCACGACCATCGTCACGACCATCGTCTCGACCATCGTCACGACCATCGTCACGACCATCGTCACGACCATCGTCACGACCATCGTCACGACCATCGTCTTGACCATCGTCACGACCTTCGTCACAACCATCGTCTCGACCATGGTCACGACCATCGTCACGACCATCGTCTCAACCATGGTCACGACCATCGTCACGACCATCGTCACGACCATCGTATCGACCATCGTCACGACCATCGTCACGACCATCGTCACGACCATCGTCACGACCATCGTCTCGACCATCGTCAAGAACCATCGTGTCGACCATAGTCACGACCATTGTCACGACCATAGTCACGACCATTGTCACGACCATCGTCTCGACCATCGTCCCGACCATCGTCTCGACCATCGTCACGACCATCGTCACGACCAGCGTCTCTACCATCGTCACGACCATCGTCTCGAACACGTCACGACCATCGTCACGACCATCGTCACGACCATCGTCTCGACCATCGTCCCGACCATCGTCTCGACCATGGTCACGACCATCGTCACGACCATTGTCACGACCATCGTCACGACCATCGTCTCGACCATGGTCACGACCATCGTCTCGACCATCGTCACGACCCTCGTCTCGACCATTGTCACGACCATCGTCACGACCATCGTCACGACCATCGTCACGACCATCGTCTCAACCATGGTCACGACCATCGTCACGACCATCGTCACGACCACCGTCACGACCATCGTCACGACCATGGTCACGACCATCGTCACGACAACCGTCACGACCTTGTTCACGACCATGGTCACGACCACGGTCACGACCATCGTCATGACCATCGTCACGACCATCGTCACGACCATCGTCACGACCATCGTCTCGACCATCGTCACGACCATCGTCACGACCATCGTCACGACCACCGTCTCGACCATCGTCACGACCATCGTCACGACCATCGTCACGACCACCGTCACGACCACCGTCACCATTGTCACGACCTTCGTCACGACCATCGTCTCGACCATGGTCACGACCATCGTCACGACCATTGTCACGACCATCGTCACGACCGTCGTCATGACCATCGTATCGACCATCGTCACGACCATCGTCACGACCATTGTCACGACCATCGTCACGACCATCGTCACGACCATCGTGTCGACCATCGTCACGACCATCGTGTCGACCATAGTCACGACCATTGTCACGACCATCGTCTCGACCATCGTCCCGACCATCGTCTCGACCATCGTCACGACCAGCGTCTTGACCATCGTCACGACCATCGTCTCGAACACGTCACGACCATCGTCACGACCATCGTCATGACCATCGTCACGTCCATCGTCTCGACCATCGTCCCGACCATCGTCTCGACCATGGTCACAACCATCGTCACGACCATTGTCACGACCATCGTCACGACCAGCGTCTCGACCATCGTCACGACCATCGTCTCGAACACGTCACGACCATCGTCACGACCATTGTCACGACCATCGTCTCGACCATCGTCACGACCCTCGTCTCGACCATTGTCACGACCATCGTCACGACCATCGTCACGACCATCGTCTCGACCATGGTCACGACCATCGTGTCAACCATGGTCACGACCGTCGTCACGACCATCGTCTCGACCATCGTCACGACCATGGTCTCGACCATCGTCATGACCATCGTCACGACCATCGTCTGGACCATCGTCACGACCATCGTCACGACCTTCGTCACGACCATCGTCTCGACCATCGTCACGACCATCGTCATGACCATCGTATCGACCATCGTCACGACCATCGTCACGACCATCGTCACGACCATTGTCACGACCATCGTCGCGACCATCGTCCCGACCATCGTCTCGACCATCGTCTCGACCATCGTCACGACCATCGTCACGACCAGCGTCTCGACCATCGTCACGGCTATCGTCTCGAACACGTCACGACCATCGTCACGACCATCGTCACGACCATCGTTACGACCATCGTCACGACCATCGTCTCGACCATCGTCTCGACCATCGTCACGACCACCGTCTCAACCATTGTCACGAACATCGTCACGACCATCGTCACGACCATCGTCACGACCATCGTCACGACCATCGTCACGACCATCGTCTCGACCATCGTCACGACCATCGTCACGACCATCGTGTCGACCATAGTCACGACCATTGTCTCGACCATCGTCCCGACCATCGTCTCGACCATCGTCACGACCATCGTCACGACCAGCGTCTCTACCATCGTCACGACCATCGTCTCGAACATGTGACGACCATCGTCACGACCATCGTCACGACCATCGTCACGTCCATCGTCTCGACCATCGTCCCGACCATCGTCTCGACCATCGTCTCGACCGTCGTCACGACCATCGTCACGACCATCGTCTCGACCACCGTCACGACCATCGTCACGACCATCGTCTCGACCATCGTCTCGACCATCGTCACGACCTTCGTCACGACCATCGTCTCGACCATGGTCACGACCATCGTCACGACCATCCTCTCGACCATGGTCACGACCATCGTCACGACCATCGTCACGACCATCGTCATGACCATCGTATCGACCATCGTCACGAACATCGTCACGACCATCGTGTCGACCATAGTCACGACCATTGTCATGACCATCGTCTCGACCATCGTCCCGACCATCGTCTCGACCATCGTCACGACCAGCGTCTCGACCATCGTCACGACCATCGTCTCGAACACGTCACGACCATCGTCACGACCATCGTTACGACCATCGTCACGACCATCGTCTCGACCATCGTCTCGACCATCGTCACGACCACCGTCTCAACCATTGTCACGAACATCGTCACGACCATCGTCTAGACCATGGTCACGACCATCGTCACGACCATCGTCTGGACCATGGTCACGACCATCGTCTCGACCATCGTCACGACCCTCGTCTCGACCATCGTCACGACCATCGTCTCGACCACGGTCACGACCATCGTCACGACCATTGTCACGACCATCGTCTCAACCATGGTCACGACCATCGTCACGACCATCGTCACGACCACCGTCACGACCATCGTCTCGACAATCGTCACGACCATGGTCACGACCATCGTCACGACCATCGTCACGACCATGGTCACGACCATGGTCACGACCATCGTCACGACCATCGTCACGACCATCGTCACGACCATCGTCTCGACCATCGTCACGACCATCGTCACGACCACCGTCTCGACCATCGTCACGACCATCGTAACGACCATCGTCACGACCACCGTCACGACCACCGTCACGACCATCGTCTCGACCATCGTTACGACCATCGTCACGACCATCGTCACGACCACCGTCACGACCATCGTCTCGACAATGGTCACGACCATCGTCACGACCATCGTCACGACCATCGTCACGACCATCGTCACGACCATCGTCACGACCATCGTCTCGACCATCGTCACGACCATCGTGTCGACCATCGTGTCGACCATAGTCACGACCATAGTCACGACCATTTACACGACCATCGTCTCGACCATTGTCACGACCATCGTCACGATCAGCGTCGCTACCATCGTCACGACCATCGTCTCGAACACGTCACGACCATCGTCACGACCATCGTCACGACCATCGTCACGTCCATCGTCTCGACCATCGTCCCGACCATCGTCTCGACCATGGTCACGACCATCGTCACGACCATTGTCACGACCATCGTCACGACTATCGTCTCGACCATGGTCACGAACATCGTCTCGATCATCGTCACGACCATCGTCTCGACCATTGTCACGACCATCGTCACGACCATCGTCTCGACCATGGTCACGACCATCGTCACGACCATCGTCTCAACCATGGTCACGACCATCGTCACGCCCATCGTCACGACCATCGTCTCGACCATCGTCACGACAACCGTCACGACCATGGTCACGACCATCGTCACGACCATGGTCACGACCATGGTCACGACCATGGTCACGACCATCGTCACGACCAACGTCACGACCATCGTCACGACCATCGTCTCGACCATCGTCACGACCTTCGTCACAACCATCGTCTCGACCATGGTCACGACCATCGTCACGACCATCGTCTCAACCATGGTCACGACCATCGTCACGACCATCGTCACGACCATCGTATCGACCATCGTCACGACCATCGTCACGACCATCGTCACGACCATCGTCTCGACCATCGTCAAGAACCATCGTGTCGACCATAGTCACGACCATTGTCACGACCATAGTCACGACCATTGTCACGACCATCGTCTCGACCATCGTCCCGACCATCGTCTCGACCATCGTCACGACCATCGTCACGACCAGCGTCTCTACCATCGTCACGACCATCGTCTCGAACACGTCACGACCATCGTCACGACCATCGTCTCGACCATCGTCCCGACCATCGTCTCGACCATGGTCACGACCATCGTCACGACCATTGTCACGACCATCGTCACGACCATCGTCTCGACCATGGTCACGACCATCGTCTCGACCATCGTCACGACCCTCGTCTCGACCATTGTCACGACCATCGTCACGACCATCGTCACGACCATCGTCACGACCATCGTCACGACCATCGTCTCGACCATGGTCACGACCATCGTCACGACCATCGTCACGACCACCGTCACGACCATCGTCTCGACCATCGTCACGACCATGGTCACGACCATGGTCACGACCATCGTCACGACAACCGTCACGACCTTGTTCACGACCATGGTCACGACCACGGTCACGACCATCGTCATGACCATCGTCACGACCATCGTCACGACCATCGTCACGACCATCGTCTCGACCATCGTCACGACCACCGTCACGACCATGGTCTCGACCATCGTCACGACAACCGTCACGACCTTGTTCACGACCATGGTCACGACCACGGTCACGACCATCGTCATGACCATCGTCACGACCATCGTCACGACCATCGTCACGACCATCGTCTCGACCATCGTCTCGACCATCGTCACGACCACCGTCACGACCACCGTCACGACCATCGTCACGACCTTCGTCACGACCATCGTCTCGACAATGGTCACGACCATCGTGTCGACCATAGTCACGACCATAGTCACGACCATTTACACGACCATCGTCTCGACCATCGTCACGACCATCGTCACGATCAGCGTCGCTACCATCGTCACGACCATCGTCTCGAACACGTCACGACCATCGTCACGACCATCGTCACGACCATCGTCACGTCCATCGTCTCGACCATCGTCCCGACCATCGTCTCGACCATGGTCACGACCATCGTCACGACCATTGTCACGACCATCGTCACGACTATCGTCTCGACCATGGTCACGACCATCGTCTCGACCATCGTCACGACCATCGTCTCGACCATTGTCACGACCATCGTCACGACCATCGTCTCGACCATGGTCACGACCATCGTCACGACCATCGTCTCAACCATGGTCACGACCATCGTCACGACCATCGTCACGACCATCGTCTCGACCATCGTCACGACAACCGTCACGACCATGGTCACGACCATCGTCACGACCATGGTCACGACCATGGTCACGACGATGGTCACGACCATCGTCACGACCAACGTCACGACCATCGTCACGACCATCGTCTCGACCATCGTCACGACCATCGTCACGACCATCGTCACGACCATCGTCACGACCATCGTCACGACCATCGTCTCGACCATCGTCACGACCTTCGTCACAACCATCGTCTCGACCATGGTCACGACCATCGTCACGACCATCGTCTCAACCATGGTCACGACCATCGTCACGACCATCGTCACGACCATCGTATCGACCATCGTCACGACCATCGTCACGACCATCGTCACGACCATCGTCACGACCATCGTCTCGACCATCGTCAAGAACCATCGTGTCGACCATAGTCACGACCATTGTCACGACCATAGTCACGACCATTGTCACGACCATCGTCTCGACCATCGTCCCGACCATCGTCTCGACCATCGTCACGACCATCGTCACGACCAGCGTCTCTACCATCGTCACGACCATCGTCTCGAACACGTCACGACCATCGTCACGACCATCGTCACGACCATCGTCTCGACCATCGTCCCGACCATCGTCTCGACCATGGTCACGACCATCGTCACGACCATCGTCACGACCATCGTCTCGACCATGGTCACGACCATCGTCACGAACAGCGTCTCGACCATCTTCACGACCATCGTCTCGAACACGTCACGACCATCGTCACGACCATCGTCACGACCATCGTTACGACCATCGTCACGACCATCGTCTCGACCATCGTCACGACCATCGTCTCGACCATCGTCACGACCACCGTCTCAACCATTGTCACGACCATCGTCTCGACCATGGTCACGACCATCGTCACGACCATCGTCTCGACCATGGTCACGACCATCGTCTCGACCATCGTCACGACCCTCGTCTCGACCATTGTCACGACCATCGTCACGACCATCGTCTCGACCATGGTCACGACCATCGTCACGACCATCGTCACGACCAACGTCACGACCATCGTATCAACCATGGTCACGACCATCGTCACGACCATCGTCACGACCACCGTCACGACCATCGTCTCGACCATCGTCACGACCATGGTCACGACCATGGTCACGACCATCGTCTCGACCATCGTCACGACAACCGTCACGACCATCGTCACGACCATGGTCACGACCATGGTCACGACCATCGTCACGACCATCTTCACGACCATCGTCACGATCATCGTCACGACCACCGTCTCGACCATCGTCACGACCATGGTCACAACCATCGTCACGACTATCGTCACGACCATGGTCACGACCATGGTCACGACCATCGTCACGACCATCGTCACGACCATCGTCATGACCATCGTCACGACCATCGTCACGATCATCGTCACGACCACCGTCACGACCTTCGTCACGACCATGGTCACGACCATGGTCACGACCATCGTCACGACCTTCGTCACGACCATGGTCACGACCATCGTCACGACCATCGTCTCGACCATGGTCACGACCATCGTCACGACCATCGTCACGACCATCGTCACGACCATCGTCACGGCCATCGTCATGACCATCGTATCGACCATCGTCACGACCATCGTCACGACCATTGTCACGACCATTGTCACGACCATCGTCACGACCATCGTCTCGACCATCGTCACGAACATCGTCACGACCATCGTGTCGACCATAGTCACGACCATCGTCTCGACCATCGTCCCGACCATCGTCTCGACCATCGTCACGACCATCGTCACGACCAGCGTCTCGACCATCGTCACGACCATCGTCTCGAACACGTCACGACCATCGTCACGACCATCGTTACGACCATCGTCACGACCATCGTCTCGACCATCGTCTCGACCATCGTCACGACCACCGTCTCAACCATTGTCACGACCATCGTCACGACCATCGTCTCGACCATGGTCACGACCACCGTCACGACCACCGTCACGACCATCGTCACGACCATCGTCACGACCATCGTCACGATCACCGTCACGACCATCGACTCGACCATGGTCACGACCATCGTCACGACAACCGTCACGACCATCGTCACGACCATGGTCACAACCATCGTCACGACCATGGTCACGACCATCGTCACGACCATCGTCACGACCATCGTCACGATCATCGTCACGACCATCGTCACGATCATCGTCACGACCATCGTCACGACGATCGTCACGACCATCGTCACGACGATCGTCACGACCATCGTCACGACCACCGTCACGACCATCGTCTCGACCATCGTCACGACCTTCGTCACGACCATGGTCACGACCATCGTCACGACCATCGTCTCGACCATGGTCACGACCATCGTCACGACCATCGTCACGACCATCGTCACGGCCATCGTCATGACCATCGTATCGACCATCGTCACGACCATCGTCACGACCATTGTCACGACCATTGTCACGACCATCGTCACGACCATCGTCACGACCATCGTCACGAACATCGTCACGACCATCGTGTCGACCATAGTCACGACCATCGTCTCGACCATTGTCCCGACCATCGTCTCGACCATCGTCACGACCATCGTCACGACCAGCGTCTCGACCATCGTCACGACCATCGTCTCGAACACGTCACGACCATCGTCACGACCATCGTCACGACCATCGTCACGACCATCGTCTCGACCATCGTCTCGACCATCGTCACGACCACCGTCTCAACCATTGTCACGACCATCGTCACGACCATCGTCTCGACCATGGTCACGACCATCGTCACGTCCATCGTCTCGACCATGGTCACGACCAACGTCTCGACCATCGTCACGACCCTCGTCTCGACAATTGTCACGACCATCGTCACGACCATCGTCTCGACCATCGTCACGACCATCGTCACGACCATCGTCTCAACCATGGTCACGACCATGGTCACGACCATCGTCACGACCATCGTCTCGACCATCGTCACGACCATGGTCACGACCATGGTCACGACCATCGTCTCGACCATCGTCACGACACCCGTCACGACCATCGTCACGACCATGGTCACGACCATCGTCACGACCATCGTAACGACCATGGTCACGACCATGGTCACGACCATGGTCACGACCATCGTCACGACCATGGTCACGACCATGGTCACGACCATCGTCACGACCATCGTCACGACCATCGTCACGACCATCGTCTCGACCATCGTCACGACCATCGTCACGACCATCGTCACGACCACCGTCTCGACCATCGTCACGACCATCGTCACGACCATCGTCACGACCATCGTCACGACCATCGTCACGACCACCGTCACGACCACCGTCACGACCATCGTCTCGACCATCGTCACGACCATCGTCACGACCATATCACGACCACCGTCACGACCATCGTCTCGACCATGGTCACGACCATCGTCTCGACCATGGTCACGACCATCGTCTCTACCATCGTCACGACCATCGTGTCGACCATAGTCACGACCATCGTCACGACCATCGTCTCGACCATCGTCACGACCATCGTCTCTACCATCGTCACGACCATCGTCACGACCATAGTCACGACCATTGTCACGACCATCGTCTCGACCATCGTCCCGACCATCGTCTCGACCATCGTCACGACCATCGTCACGACCAGCGTCTCTACCATCGTCACGACCATCGTCACGACCATCGTCACGACCATCGTCACGTCCATCGTCTCGACCATCGTCCCGACCATCGTCTCGCCCATCGTCACGACCATCGTCACGACCATCGTCACGACCATCGTCTCGACCATCGTCACGACCTTCGTCACGACCATCGTCTCGACCATGGTCACGACCATGGTCACGACCATCGCATCGACCATCGTCACGACCATCGTCACGACCATCGTCAGGACCATCGTCTCGACCATCGTCACGACCATCGTGTCGACCATAGTCACGACCATTGTCACGACCATCGTCTCGACCATCGTCCCGACCATCGTCTCGACCATCGTCACGACCATCGTCACGACCAGCGTCTCAACCATCGTCACGACCATCGTCACGACCATCGTCACGTCCATCGTCTCGACCATCGTCCCGACCATCGTCTCGACCATCGTCACGACCATCGTCACGACCATCGTCACGACCATCGTCTCGACCATCGTCACGACCATCGTCACGACCATCGTCACGACCATCGTCACGACCATCGTCACGACCACCCTCTCGACCATCGTCACGACCATCGCCACGACCATCATCACGACCATCGTCACGACCACCGTCACGACCATCGTCTCGAACACGTCACGACCATCATCCCGACCATCGTCTCGACCATTGTCACGACCATCGTCACGACCATGGTTACGACCATCGTCACGACCATCGTCTCGACCATGGTCACGACCATCGTCACGACCATCGTCACGAGCATTGTCACGACCATCGTCACGACCATCGTCACGACCATCGTCTCGACCACGGTCACGACCATCGTCACGACCATCGTCACGACCACCGTCTCCACCATCGTCATGACCATGGTCACGACCATGGTCACGACCATCGTCACGACCATCGTCTCGACCATCGTCACGACATCCGTCACGACCATGGTCACGACCATCGTCACGACCATCGTCACGACCATGGTCACGACCATGGTCACGACCATCGTCACGACCATCGTTACGACCATCGTCACGACCATCGTCCCGACCGCCGTCTCGACCATCGTCACGACCATCGTCACGACCATCGTCTCGACCATCGTCTCGACCATCGTCACGACCATCGTCCCGACCATCGTCACGACCACCGTCACGACCACCGTCACGACCATCGTCTCGACCATCGTCACGACCATCGTCACGACCACCGTCACGACCATCGTCTCGACAATAGTCACGGCCATCGTCACGACCATCGTCACGACCATCGTCACGACCATCGTCACGACCATCGTCTCGACCATCGTCACGACCATCGTGTCGACCATAGTCACGACCATTGTCACGACCATCGTCTCGACCATCGTCTCGACCATCGTCACGACCATCGTCACGATCAGCGTCTCTACCATTGTCACGATCATCGTCTCGAACACGTCACGACCATCGTCACGACCATCGTCACGGCCATCGTCACGTCCATCGTCTCGACCATGGTCACGACCATTGTCACGACCTGCGTCACGACCATCGTCTCGACCATGGTCACGACCATCGTCTCGACCATCGTCACGACCCTCGTCTCGACCATTGTCACGACCATCGTCACGACCATCGTCTCGACCATGGTCACGACCATCGTGTCAACCATGGTCACGACCATCGTCACGACCATATTCACGACCGTCGTCACGACCATCGTCTCGACCATCGTCACGACCATGGTCACGACCATGGTCACTACCATCGTCTCGACCATCGTCACGACAACCGTCACGACCATTGTCACGACCATGGTCACGACCATGGTCACGACCATGGTCACGACCATCGTCACGACCATCGTCTCAACCATCGTCACGACCATCGTCACGACCATCGTCACGACCACCGTCTCGACCATCGTCACGACCATCGTCATGACCATCGTCACGACCATCGTCTGGACCATCGTCACGACCATCGTCACGACCTTCGTCACGACCATCGTCTCGACCATCGTCACGACCATCGTCATGACCATCGTCACGACCATCGTCACGACCATCGTCACGAACATTGTCACGACCATCGTCGCGACCATCGTCCCGACCATCGTCTCGACCATCGTCACGACCATCGTCACGACCAGCGTCTCGACCATCGTCACGGCTATCGTCTCGAACACGTCACGACCATCGTCACGACCATCGTCACGACCATCGTTACGACCATCGTCACGACCATCGTCTCGACCATCGTCTCGACCATCGTCACGACCACCGTCTCAACCATTGTCACGAACATCGTCACGACCATCGTCACGACCATCGTCACGACCATCGTCACGACCATCGTCACGACCATCGTCACGACCATCGTCACGACCATCGTCACGACCATCGTCTCGACCATCGTCACGACCATCGTCACGACCATCGTGTCGACCATAGTCACGACCATTGTCTCGACCATCGTCCCGACCATCGTCTCGACCATCGTCACGACCATCGTCACGACCAGCGCCTCTACCATCGTCACGACCATCGTCTCGAACATGTGACGACCATCGTCACGACCATCGTCACGACCATCGTCACGTCCATCGTCTCGACCATCGTCCCGACCATCGTCTCGACCATCGTCTCGACCATCGTCACGACCTTCGTCACGACCATCGTCTCGACCATGGTCACGACCATCGTCACGACCATCCTCCCGACCATGGTCACGACCATCGTCACGACCATCGTCATGACCATCGTATCGACCATCGTCACGAACATCGTCACGACCATCGTGTCGACCATAGTCACGACCATTGTCATGACCATCGTCTCGACCATCGTCCCGACCATCGTCTCGACCATCGTCACGACCAGCGTCTCGACCATCGTCACGACCATCGTCTCGAACACGTCACGACCATCGTCACGACCATCGTTACGACCATCGTCACGACCATCGTCTCGACCATCGTCACGACCACCGTCTCAACCATTGTCACGAACATCGTCACGACCATCGTCTCGACCATGGTCACGACCATCGTCACGACCATCGTCTGGACCATGGTCACGACCATCGTCTCGACCATCGTCACGACCCTCGTCTCGACCATTGTCACGACCATCGTCACGACCATCGTCTCGACCACGGTCACGACCATCGTCACGACCATCGTCACGACCACCGTCACGACCATCGTCTCGACAATCGTCACGACCATGGTCACGACCATCGTCACGACCATGGTCACGACCATGGTCACGACCATGGTCACGACCATCGTCACGACCATCGTCACGACCATCGTCACGACCATCGTCTCGACCATCGTCACGACCATCGTCACGACCACCGTCTCGACCATCGTCACGACCATCGTCACGACCATCGTCACGACCACCGTCACGACCACCGTCACGACCATCGTCTCGACCATCGTTACGACCATCGTCACGACCATTGTCACGACCATCGTCAGAACTATCGTCTCGACCATGGTCACGACCATCGTCTCGACCATCGTCACGACCATCGTCTCGACCATTGTCACGACCATCGTCACGACCATCGTCTCGACCATGGTCACGACCATCGTCACGACCATCGTCTCAACCATGGTCACGACCATCGTCACGACCATCGTCACGACCATCGTCTCGACCATCGTCACGACAACCGTCACGACCATGGTCACGACCATCGTCACGACCATGGTCACGACCATGGTCACGACCATGGTCACGACCATCGTCACGACCAACGTCACGACCATCGTCACGACCATCGTCTCGACCATCGTCACGACCATCGTCACGACCATCGTCACGACCATCGTCACGACCATCGTCACGACCATCGTCTCGACCATCGTCACGACCTTCGTCACAACCATCGTCTCGACCATGGTCACGACCATCGTCACGACCATCGTCTCAACCATGGTCACGACCATCGTCACGACCATCGTCACGACCATCGTATCGACCATCGTTACGACCATCGTCACGACCATCGTCACGACCATCGTCTCGACCATCGTCAAGAACCATCGTGTCGACCATAGTCACGACCATTGTCACGACCATAGTCACGACCATTGTCACGACCATCGTCCCCACCATCGTCTCGACCATCGTCACGACCATCGTCACGACCAGCGTCTCTACCATCGTCACGACCATCGTCTCGAACACGTCACGACCATCGTCACGACCATCGTCACGACCATCGTCTCGACTATCGTCCCGACCATCGTCTCGACCATGGTCACGACCATCGTCACGACCATTGTCACGACCATCGTCATGACCATCGTCTCGACCATGGTCTCGACCATCGTCATGACCCTCGTCTCGACCATTGTCACGACCATCGTCACGACCATCGTCACGACCATCGTCACGACCATCGTCTCAACCATGGTCACGACCATCGTCACGACCACCGTCACGACCATCGTCTCGACCATCGTCACGACCATGGTCACGACCATCGTCACGACAACCGTCACGACCTTGTTCACGACCATGGTCACGACCACGGTCAAGACCATCGTCATGACCATCGTCACGACCATCGTCACGACCATCGTCACGACCATCGTCACGACCATCGTCTCGACCATCGTCACGACCATCGTCACGACCATCGTCACGACCACCGTCTCGACCATCGTCACGACCATCGTCACGACCATCGTCACGACCACCGTCACGACCACCGTCACGACCATTGTCACGACCTTCGTCACGACCATCGTCTCGACCATGGTCACGACCATCGTCACGACCATTGTCACGACCATCGTCACGACCGTCGTCATGACCATCGTATCGACCATCGTCACGACCATCGTCACGACCATCGTCACGACCATCGTCACGACCATCGTCACGACCATCGTGTCGACCATAGTCACGACCATTGTCACGACCATCGTCTCGACCATCGTCCCGACCATCGTCTCGACCATCGTCACGACCAGCGTCTTGACCATCGTCACGACCATCGTCTCGAACACGTCACGACCATCGTCACGACCATCGTCATGACCATCGTCACGTCCATCGTCTCGACCATCGTCCCGACCATCGTCTCGACCATGGTCACAACCATCGTCACGACCATTGTCACGACCATCGTCACGACCAGCGTCTCGACCATCGTCACGACCATCGTCTCGAACACGTCACGACCATCGTCACGACCATTGTCACGACCATCGTCACGACCATCGTCTCGACCATGGTCACGACCATCGTCTCGACCATCGTCACGACCCTCGTCTCGACCATTGTCACGACCATCGTCACGACCATCGTCACGACCATCGTCTCGACCATGGTCACGACCATCGTGTCAACCATGGTCACGACCATCGTCACGACCGTCGTCACGACCATCGTCTCGACCATCGTCACGACCATGGTCACGACCATGGTCACGACCATCGTCTCGACCATCGTCACGACAACCGTCACGACCATGGTCACGACCATGGTCACGACCATGGTCACGACCATGGTCACGACCATCGTCACGACCATCGTCACGACCATCGTCTCGACCATCGTCACGACCATCGTCACGACCATCGTCACGACCACCGTCTCGACCATCGTCACGACCATCGTCATGACCATCGTCACGACCATCGTCTGGACCATCGTCACGACCATCGTCACGACCTTCGTTACGACCATCGTCTCGACCATCGTCACGACCATCGTCATGACCATCGTATCGACCATCGTCACGACCATCGTCACGACCATCGTCACGACCATTGTCACGACCATCGTCGCGACCATCGTCCCGACCATCGTCTCGACCATCGTCACGACCATCGTCACGACCAGCGTCTCGACCATCGTCACGGCTATCGTCTCGAACACGTCACGACCATCGTCACGACCATCGTCACGACCATCGTTACGACCATCGTCACGACCATCGTCTCGACCATCGTCTCGACCATCGTCACGACCACCGTCTCAACCATTGTCACGAACATCGTCACGACCATCGTCACGACCATCGTCACGACCATCGTCACGACCATCGTCACGACCATCGTCTCGACCATCGTCACGACCATCGTCACGACCATCGTGTCGACCATAGTCACGACCATTGTCTCGACCATCGTCCCGACCATCGTCTCGACCATCGTCACGACCATCGTCACGACCAGCGTCTCTACCATCGTCACGACCATCGTCTCGAACATGTGACGACCATCGTCACGACCATCGTCACGACCATCGTCACGTCCATCGTCTCGACCATCGTCCCGACCATCGTCTCGACCATCGTCTCGACCATCGTCACGACCATCGTCACGACCATCGTCTCGACCACCGTCACGACCATCGTCACGACCATCGTCTCGACCATCGTCTCGACCATCGTCACGACCTTCGTCACGACCATCGTCTCGACCATGGTCACGACCATCGTCACGACCATCCTCTCGACCATGGTCACGACCATCGTCACGACCATCGTCACGACCATCGTCATGACCATCGTATCGACCATCGTCACGAACATCGTCACGACCATCGTGTCGACCATAGTCACGACCATTGTCATGACCATCGTCTCGACCATCGTCCCGACCATCGTCTCGACCATCGTCACGACCAGCGTCTCGACCATCGTCACGACCATCGTCTCGAACACGTCACGACCATCGTCACGACCATCGTTACGACCATCGTCACGACCATCGTCTCGACCATCGTCACGACCACCGTCTCAACCATTGTCACGAACATCGTCACGACCATCGTCTCGACCATGGTCACGACCATCGTCACGACCATCGTCTGGACCATGGTCACGACCATCGTCTCGACCATCGTCACGACCCTCGTCTCGACCATCGTCACGACCATCGTCTCGACCACGGTCACGACCATCGTCACGACCATTGTCACGACCATCGTCTCAACCATGGTCACGACCATCGTCACGACCATCGTCACGACCACCGTCACGACCATCGTCTCGACAATCGTCACGACCATGGTCACGACCATCGTCACGACCATCGTCACGACCATGGTCACGACCATGGTCACGACCATCGTCACGACCATCGTCACGACCATCGTCACGACCATCGTCTCGACCATCGTCACGACCATCGTCACGACCACCGTCTCGACCATCGTCACGACCATCGTCACGACCATCGTCACGACCATCGTCACGACCACCGTCACGACCACCGTCACGACCATCGTCTCGACCATCGCTACGACCATCGTCACGACCATCGTCACGACCACCGTCACGACCATCGTCTCGACAATGGTCACGACCATCGTCACGACCATCGTCACGACCATCGTCACGACCATCGTCACGACCATCGTCACGACCATCGTCTCGACCATCGTCACGACCATCGTGTCGACCATAGTCACGACCATAGTCACGACCATTTACACGACCATCGTCTCGACCATCGTCACGACCATCGTCACGATCAGCGTCGCTACCATCGTCACGACCATCGTCTCGAACACGTCACGACCATCGTCACGACCATCGTCACGACCATCGTCACGTCCATCGTCTCGACCATCGTCCCGACCATCGTCTCGACCATGGTCACGACCATCGTCACGACCATTGTCACGACCATCGTCACGACTATCGTCTCGACCATGGTCACGAACATCGTCTCGATCATCGTCACGACCATCGTCTCGACCATTGTCACGACCATCGTCACGACCATCGTCTCGACCATGGTCACGACCATCGTCACGACCATCGTCTCAACCATGGTCACGACCATCGTCACGACCATCGTCTCGACCATCGTCACGACAACCGTCACGACCATGGTCACGAACATCGTCACGACCATGGTCACGACCATGGTCACGACCATGGTCACGACCATCGTCACGACCAACGTCACGACCATCGTCACGACCATCGTCTCGACCATCGTCACGACCATCGTCACGACCATCGTCACGACCATCGTCTCGACCATCGTCACGACCTTCGTCACAACCATCGTCTCGACCATGGTCACGACCATCGTCACGACCATCGTCTCAACCATGGTCACGACCATCGTCACGACCATCGTCACGACCATCGTATCGACCATCGTCACGACCATCGTCACGACCATCGTCTCGACCATCGTCAAGAACCATCGTGTCGACCATAGTCACGACCATTGTCACGACCATAGTCACGACCATTGTCACGACCATCGTCTCGACCATCGTCCCGACCATCGTCTCGACCATCGTCACGACCATCGTCACGACCAGCGTCTCTACCATCGTCACGACCATCGTCTCGAACACGTCACGACCATCGTCACGACCATCGTCTCGACCATCGTCCCGACCATCGTCTCGACCATGGTCACGACCATCGTCACGACCATTGTCACGACCATCGTCACGACCATCGTCTCGACCATGGTCACGACCATCGTCTCGACCATCGTCACGACCCTCGTCTCGACCATTGTCACGACCATCGTCACGACCATCGTCACGACCATCGTCACGACCATCGTCTCAACCATGGTCACGACCATCGTCACGACCATCGTCACGACCACCGTCACGACCATCGTCTCGACCATCGTCACGACCATGGTCACGACCATGGTCACGACCATCGTCACGACAACCGTCACGACCTTGTTCACGACCATGGTCACGACCACGGTCACGACCATCGTCATGACCATCGTCACGACCATCGTCACGACCATCGTCACGACCATCGTCACGACCATCGTCACGACCATCGTCTCGACCATCGTCTCGACCATCGTCACGACCACCGTCACGACCACCGTCACGACCATCGTCACGACCTTCGTCACGACCATCGTCTCGACCATGGTCACGACCATCGTCACGACCATTGTCACGACCATCGTCACGACCGTCGTCATGACCATCGTATCGACCATCGTCACGACCATCGTCACGACCATCGTCACGACCATTGTCACGACCATCGTCACGACCATCGTGTCGACCATCGTCACGACCATCGTGTCGACCATAGTCACGACCATTGTCACGACCATCGTCTCGACCATCGTCCCGACCATCGTCTCGACCATCGTCACGACCAGCGTCTTGACCATCGTCACGACCATCGTCTCGAACACGTCACGACCATCGTCACGACCATCGTCACGACCATCGTCACGTCCATCGTCTCGACCATCGTCCCGACCATCGTCTCGACCATGGTCACAACCATCGTCACGACCATTGTCACGACCATCGTCACGACCAGCGTCTCGACCATCGTCACGACCATCGTCTCGAACACGTCACGACCATCGTCACGACCATCGTCTCGACCATCGTCACGACCACCGTCTCAACCATTGTCACGACCATCGTCTCGACCATGGTCACGACCATCGTCACGACCATCGTCTCGACCATGGTCACGACCATCGTCTCGACCATCGTCACGACCCTCGTCTCGACCATTGTCACGACCATCGTCTCGACCATGGTCACGACCATCGTCACGACCATCGTCTCAACCATGGTCACGACCATCGTCACGACCACCGTCACGACCATCGTCTCGACCATCGTCACGACCATGGTCACGACCATCGTCACGATCATCGTCTCGACCATCGTCACGACAACCGTCACGACCATGGTCACGACCATCGTCACGACTATGGTCACGACCATCGTCACGACCATCGTCACGACCATCGTCTCGACCATCGTCACGACCATCGTCACGACCATCGTCACGACCACCGTCTCGACCATCGTCACGACCATCGTCACGACCATCGTCACGACCATCGTCACGACCACCGTCACGACCATCGTCTCGACCATCGTCACGACCTTCGTCACGACCACCGTCACGACCACCGTCACGACCATCGTCTCGACCATCGTCACGACCATCGTGTCGACCATAGTCACGACCATATTCACGACCATCGTCTCGACCATCGTCACGACCATCGTCACGACCAGCGTCTCTACGATCGTCAGGACCATCGTCTCGAACACGTCACGACCATCGTCACGACCATCGTCACGACCATCGTCACGTCCTTCGTCTCGACCATCGTCCCGACCATCGTCTCGACCATAGTCACGACCATCGTCACGACCATTGTCACGACCATCGTACGGACCATCGTCTCGACCATGGTCACGACCATCGTCTCGACCATCGTCACGACCCTCGTTTCGACCATTGTCACGACCATCGTCTCGACCATGGTCACGACCATCGTCACGACCATCGTCACGACCACCGTCACGACCATCGTCTCGACCATCGTCACGACCATGGTCACGACCATGGTCACGACCATCGTCACGACAACCGTCACGACCATCGTCACGACCATCGTCACGACCATCGTCACGACCATCGTCACGACCATCGTCACGACCATCGTCACGACCATCGTCACGACCACCGTCTCGACCATCGTCACGACCATCGTCACGACCATCGTCACGACCATCGTCTCGACCATCGTCACGACCATCGTCTCGACCATCGTCACGACCATCTTCACGACCATCGTCACGTCCATCGTCACGACCGTCGTCACAACCATCGTATCGACCATCGTCACGAGCATCGTCACGACCATCGTCACGACCATCGTCACGACCATAGTCTCGACCATCGTCACGACCATCGTCACGACCATGGTCACGACCATGGTCACGACCATCGTCTCGACCATCGTCACGACAACCGTCACGACCATGGTCACGACCATGGTCACGACCATGGTCACGACCATGGTCACGACCATCGTCACGACCATCGTCACGACCATCGTCTCGACCATCGTCACGACCATCGTCACGACCACCGTCTCGACCATCGTCACGACCATCGTCATGACCATCGTCACGACCATCGTCTGGACCATCGTCACGACCATCGTCACGACCTTCGTCACGACCATCGTCTCGACCATCGTCACGACCATCGTCATGACCATCGTATCGACCATCGTCACGACCATCGTCACGATTATCGTCACGACCATTGTCACGACCATCGTCGCGACCATCGTCCCGACCATCGTCTCGACCATCGTCACGACCATCGTCACGACCAGCGTCTCGACCATCGTCACGGCTATCGTCTCGAACACGTCACGACCATCGTCACGACCATCGTTACGACCATCGTCACGACCATCGTCTCGACCATCGTCTCGACCATCGTCACGACCACCGTCTCAACCATTGTCACGAACATCGTCACGACCATCGTCACGACCATCGTCACGACCATCGTGTCGACCATAGTCACGACCATTGTCTCGACCATCGTCCCGACCATCGTCTCGACCATCGTCACGACCATCGTCACGACCAGCGTCTCTACCATCGTCACGACCATCGTCTCGAACATGTGACGACCATCGTCACGACCATCGTCACGACCATCGTCACGTCCATCGTCTCGGCCATCGTCCCGACCATCGTCTCGACCATCGTCTCGACCATCGTCACGACCATCGTCACGACCATCGTCTCGACCACCGTCACGACCATCGTCACGACCATCGTCTCGACCATCGTCTCGACCATCGTCACGACCTTCGTCACGACCATCGTCTCGACCATGGTCACGACCATCGTCACGACCATCCTCTCGACCATGGTCACGACCATCGTCACGACCATCGTCACGACCATCGTCATGACCATCGTATCGACCATCGTCACGAACATCGTCACGACCATCGTGTCGACCATAGTCACGACCATTGTCATGACCATCGTCTCGACCATCGTCCCGACCATCGTCTCGACCATCGTCACGACCAGCGTCTCGACCATCGTCACGACCATCGTCTCGAACACGTCACGACCATCGTCACGACCATCGTTACGACCATCGTCTCGACCATCGTCACGACCATCGTCACGACCAGCGTCTCTACCATCGTCACGACCATCGTCTCGAACATGTGACGACCATCGTCACGACCATCGTCACGACCATCGTCACGTCCATCGTCTCGGCCATCGTCCCGACCATCGTCTCGACCATCGTCACGACCATCGTCACGACCATCGTCTCGACCACCGTCACGACCATCGTCACGACCATCGTCTCGACCATCGTCTCGACCATCGTCACGACCTTCGTCACGACCATCGTCTCGACCATGGTCACGACCATCGTCACGACCATCCTCTCGACCATGGTCACGACCATCGTCACGACCATCGTCACGACCATCGTCATGACCATCGTATCGACCATCGTCACGAACATCGTCACGACCATCGTGTCGACCATAGTCACGACCATTGTCATGACCATCGTCTCGACCATCGTCCCGACCATCGTCTCGACCATCGTCACGACCAGCGTCTCGACCATCGTCACGACCATCGTCTCGAACACGTCACGACCATCGTCACGACCATCGTTACGACCATCGTCACGACCATCGTCTCGACCATCGTCTCGACCATCGTCACGACCACCGTCTCAACCATTGTCACGAACATCGTCACGACCATCGTCTCGACCATGGTCACGACCATCGTCACGACCATCGTCTGGACCATGGTCACGACCATCGTCTCGACCATCGTCACGACCCTCGTCTCGACCATTGTCACGACCATCGTCACGACCATCGTCTCGACCACGGTCACGACCATCGTCACGACCATTGTCACGACCATCGTCTCAACCATGGTCACGACCATCGTCACGACCATCGTCACGACCATCGTCACGACCACCGTCACGACCATCGTCTCGACAATCGTCACGACCATGGTCACGACCATCGTCACGACCATCGTCACGACCATGGTCACGACCATCGTCACGACCATCGTTCCGACCATCGTCACGACCATCGTCTCGACCATCGTCACGACCATCGTCACGACCACCGTCTCGACCATCGTCACGACCATCGTCACGACCATCGTCACGACCACCGTCACGACCACCGTCACGACCATCGTCTCGACCATCGTTACGACCATCGTCACGACCATCGTCACGACCACCGTCACGACCATCGTCTCGACAATGGTCACGACCATCGTCACGACCATCGTCACGACCATCGTCACGACCATCGTCACGACCATCGTCTCGACCATCGTCACGACCATCGTGTCGACCATAGTCACGACCATAGTCACGACCATTTACACGACCATCGTCTCGACCATCGTCACGACCATCGTCACGATCAGCGTCGCTACCATCGTCACGACCATCGTCTCGAACACGTCACGACCATCGTCACGACCATCGTCACGTCCATCGTCTCGACCATCGTCCCGACCATCGTCTCGACCATGGTCACGACCATCGTCACGACCATTGTCACGACCATCGTCACGACTATCGTCTCGACCATGGTCACGACCATCGTCTCGACCATCGTCACGACCATCGTCTCGACCATTGTCACGACCATCGTCACGACCATCGTCTCGACCATCGTCACGACCATCGTCTCAACCATGGTCACGACCATGGTCACGACCATCGTCACGACCATCGTCTCGACCATCGTCACGACAACCGTCACGACCATGGTCACGACCATCGTCACGACCATGGTCACGACCATGGTCACGACCATGGTCACGACCATCGTCACGACCAACGTCACGACCATCGTCACGACCATCGTCTCGACCATCGTCACGACCATCGTCACGACCATCGTCACGACCATCGTCACGACCATCGTCTCGACCATCGTCACGACCTTCGTCACAACCATCGTCTCGACCATGGTCACGACCATCGTCACGACCATCGTCTCAACCATGGTCACGACCATCGTCACGACCATCGTCACGACCATCGTATCGACCATCGTCACGACCATCGTCACGACCATCGTCACGACCATCGTCACGACCATCGTCAAGAACCATCGTGTCGACCATAGTCACGACCATTGTCACGACCATAGTCACGACCATTGTCACGACCATCGTCTCGACCATCGTCCCGACCATCGTCTCGACCATCGTCACGACCATCGTCACGACCAGCGTCTCTAACATCGTCACGACCATCGTCTCGAACACGTCACGACCATCGTCACGACCATCGTCACGACCATCGTCTCGACCATCGTCTCCACCATCGTCCCGACCATCGTCTCGACCATGGTCACGACCATCGTCACGACCATTGTCACGACCATCGTCACGACCATCGTCTCGACCATGGTCACGACCATCGTCTCGACCATCGTCACGACCCTCGTCTCGACCATTGTCACGACCATCGTCACGACCATCGTCACGACCATCGTCTCGACCATGGTCACGACCATCGTCACGACCATCGTCACGACCACCGTCACGACCATCGTCTCGACCATCGTCACGACCATGGTCACGACCATGGTCACGACCATCGTCACGACAACCGTCACGACCTTGTTCACGACCATGGTCACGACCACGGTCACGACCATCGTCATGACCATCGTCACGACCATCGTCACGACCATCGTCACGACCATCGTCTCGACCATCGTCACGACCATCGTCACGACCATCGTCACGACCACCGTCTCGACCATCGTCACGACCATCGTCACGACCATCGTCACGACCACCGTCTCGACCATCGTCACGACCATCGTCACGACCATCGTCACGACCACCGTCACGACCACCGTCACGACCATCGTCACGACCTTCGTCACGACCAAAGTCTCGACCATGGTCACGACCATCGTCACGACCATTGTCACGACCATCGTCACGACCGTCGTCATGACCATCGTATCGACCATCGTCACGACCATCGTCACGACCATCGTCACGACCATTGTCACGACCATCGTCACGACCATCGTGTCGACCATCGTCACGACCATCGTGTCGACCATAGTCACGACCATTGTCACGACCATCGTCTCGACCATCGTCCCGACCATCGTCTCGACCATCGTCACGACCAGCGTCTTGACCATCGTCACGACCATCGTCTCGAACACGTCACGACCATCGTCACGACCATCGTCACGACCATCGTCACGTCCATCGTCTCGACCATCGTCCCGACCATCGTCTCGACCATGGTCACAACCATCCTCACGACCATTGTCACGACCATCGTCACGACCAGCGTCTCGACCATCGTCACGACCATCGTCTCGAACACGTCACGACCATCGTCACGACCATCGTCTCGACCATCGTCACGACCACCGTCTCAACCATTGTCACGACCATCGTCTCGACCATGGTCACGACCATCGTCTCGACCATGGTCACGACCATCGTCTCGACCATCGTCACGACCCTCGTCTCGACCATTGTCACGACCATCGTCACGACCATCGTCTCGACCATGGTCACGACCATCGTCACGACCATCGTCTCAACCATGGTCACGACCATCGTCACGACCACCGTCACGACCATCGTCTCGACCATCGTCACGACCATGGTCACGACCATGGTCACGACCATCGTCACGATCATCGTCTCGATCATCGTCACGACAACCGTCACGACCATGGTCACGACCATCGTCACGACTATGGTCACGACCATCGTCACGACCATCGTCACGACCATCGTCTCCACCATCGTCACGACCATCGTCACGACCATCGTCACGACCACCGTCTCGACCATCGTCACGACCATCGTCACGACCATCGTCACGACCATCGTCACGACCATCGTCACGACCACCGTCACGACCACCGTCACGACCATCGTCTCGACCATCGTCACGACCATCGTCACGACCACCGTCACGACCACCGTCACGACCATCGTCTCGACCATCGTCACGACCATCGTGTCGACCATAGTCACGACCATATTCACGACCATCGTCTCGACCATCGTCACGACCATCGTCACGACCAGCGTCTCTACGATCGTCAGGACCATCGTCTCGAACACGTCACGACCATCGTCACGACCATCGTCACGACCATCGTCACGTCCATCGTCTCGACCATCGTCCCGACCATCGTCTCGACCATGGTCACAACCATCGTCACGACCATTGTCACGACCATCGTACGGACCATCGTCTCGACCATGGTCACGACCATCGTCTCGACCATCGTCACGACCCTCGTTTCGACCATTGTCACGACCATCGTCTCGACCATGGTCACGACCATCGTCACGACCACCGTCACGACCATCGTCTCGACCATCGTCACGACCATGGTCACGACCATGGTCACGACCATCGTCACGACCATCGTCACGACAACCGTCACGACCATCGTCACGACCATCGTCACGACCATCGTCACGACCATCGTCACGACCATCGTCACGACCATCGTCACGACCACCGTCTCGACCATCGTCACGACCATCGTCACGACCATCGTCACGACCATCGTCTCGACCATCGTCACGACCATCGTCTCGACCATCGTCACGACCTTCGTCACGACCATCGTCTCGACCATGGTCACGACCATCGTCACGACCATCGTCTCAACCATGGTCACGTCCATCGTCACGACCATCTTCACGACCATCGTCACGTCCATCGTCACGACCGTCGTCACAACCATCGTATCGACCATCGTCACGAGCATCGTCACGACCATCGTCACGACCATCGTCACGACCATCGTCACGGCCATCGTGTCGACCATAGTCACGACCATAGTCACGACCATTGTCACGATCATCGTCTCGACCATCGTCCCAACCATCGTCACGACCAGCGTCTCTACCATCGTCACGACCATCGTCTCGAACACGTCACGACCATCGTCACGACCATCGTAACGACCATCGTCTCGACCATCGTCCCGACCATCGTCTCGACCATGGTCACGACCATCGTCACGACCATTGTCACGACCATCGTCACGACCATCGTTTCGACCATGGTCACGACCATCGTCTCGACCATCGTCACGACCCTCGTCTCGACCATTGTCACGACCATCGTCACGACCATCGTCTCGACCATGGTCACGACCATGGTCACGACCATCGTCACGACCATCGTCACGACCATCGTCATGACCATCGTCTCAACCATGGTCACGACCATCGTCACGACCACCGTCACGACCATCGTCTCGACCATCGTCACGACCATGGTCACGACCATCGTCTCGACCATCGTCACGACAACCGTCACGACCATGGTCACGACCATCGTCACGACCATGGTCACGACCACGGTCACGACCATCGTCACGACCATCGTCTCGACCATCGTCACGACCGCCGTCTCGACCATCGTCACGACCATCGTCACGACCATCGTCACGACCACCGTCACGACCACCGTCACGACCATCGTCTCGACCATCGTCACGACCATCGTCTCGACCATCGTCACGACCTTCGTCACGACCATCGTCTCGACCATGGTCACGACCATCGTCACGACCATCGTCACGACCGTCGTCACGACCGTCGTCATGACCATCGTATCGACCATCGTCACGACCATCGTCACGACCATCGTCACGCCCATTGTCACGACCATCGTCACGACCATCGTCTCGCCCATCGTCACGACCATCGTCACGACCATCCTCACGACCATCGTCACGACCACCATCACGACCATCGTGTCGACCATAGTCACGACCATTGTCACGACCATCGTCTCGACCATCGTCCCGACCATCGTCACGACCCTCGTCTCGACCATTGTCACGACCATCGTCACGACCAGCGTCTCGACCATCGTCACGACCATCGTCTCGAACACGTCACGACCATCGTCACGACCATCGTCACGACCATCGTCTCGACCATGGTCACGACCATCGTCACGACCACCGCCTCGACCATCGTCACGACCATCGTCACGACCATCGTCACGACCATCGTCTCGACCATCGTCACGACCATCGTCTCGACCATCGTCACGACCTTCGTCACGACCATCGTCTCGACCATGGTCATGACCATCGTCACGACCATCGTCTCAACCATGGTCACGTCCATCGTCACGATCATCGTCACGACCATCGTCACGTCCATCGTCACGACCATCGTATCGACCATCGTCACGAGCATCGTCACTACCATCGTCACGACCATCGTCACGACCATCGTCACGACCATCGTCTCGACCATCGTCACGACCATCGTCACGACCATCGTGTCGACCATAGTCACGACCATTGTCACGACCATCGTCTCGACCATCGTCCCGACCATCGTCACGACCATCGTCCCGACCATCGTCACGACCATCGTCACGACCAGCGTCTCTACCATCGTCACCACCATCGTCTCCAACACGTCACGACCATCGTCACGACCATCGTCACGACCATCGACTCGACCATCGTCCCGACCATCGTCTCGACCATGGTCACGACCATCGTCACGAACATTGTCACGACCATCGTCACGACCATCGTTTCGACCATGGTCACGACCATCGTCACGACCCTCGTCTCGACCATTGTCACGACCATCGTCACGACCATCGTCTCGACCATGGTCACGACCATCGTCACGACCATCGTCACGACCACCGTCACGACCATCGTCTCGACCATCGTCACGACCATGGTCACGACCATCGTCACGACAACCGTCACGACCATCGTCACGACCATGGTCACGACCACGGTCACGACCATCGTCACGACCATCGTCACGACCACCGTCACCACCATCGTCACGACCATCGTCACGACTATCGTCACGACCGCCGTCTCGACCATCGTCACGTCCATCGTCACGACCATCGTCACGACCACCGTCACGACCACCGTCACGACCAGCGTCACGACCATCGTCTCGACCATCGTCACGACCATCGTCTCGACCATCGTCACGACCTTCGTCACGACCATCGTCTCGACCATGGTCACGACCATCGTCACGACCATCGTCTCAACCATGGTCACGACCATCGTCACGACCATCGTCACGACCGTCGTCATGACCATCGTATCGACCATCGTCACGACCATCGTCACGACCATTGTCACGACCATCGTCACGACCATCGTCACGACCATCGTCTCGACCATCGTCACGACCATCGTCACGACCATCGTGTCGACCATAGTCACGACCATTGTCACGACCATCGTCTCGACCATCGTCCCGACCATCGTCTCGACCATCGTCACGACCAGCGTCTCGACCATCGTCACGACCCTCGTCTCGAACACGTAACGACCATCGTCACGACCATCGTCACGACCATCGTCACGACCATCGTCTCGACCATCGTCACGACCATCGTCACGACCATCGTCTCGACCGTCGTCACGACCATCGTCTCGACCGTCGTCACGACCCTCGTCTCGACCATTGTCACGACCATCGTCTCGACCATGGTCACGACCATCGTCACGACCATCGTCACGACCATTGTCACGACCATTGTCACGACCATCGTCTCGACCATGGTCACGACCATCGTCTCGACCATTGTCACGACCATCGTCTCGACCATCGTCACGACCCTCGTCTCGACCATTGTCACGACGATCGTCACGACCATCGTCACGACGATCGTCACGACCATCGTCACGACCATTGTCACGGCCATTGTCACGGCCATTGTAACGACCATCGTCTCGACCATTGTCACGACCATCGCCACGACCATCGTCTCGACCATCGTCACGACCATCGTCTGGACTATCGTCACGACCATCGTCACGACCATCGTCACGACCATCGCCTCGACCATTGTCACGACCATCGTCACCACCATCGTCTCGGCCATTGTCACGACCATCGTCTCCACCATTGTCACGACCATCGCCACGACCGTCGTCACGATCCTCGTCACGACCATTGTCACGACCATCGTCTCGACCATTGTCACGACCATCGTCTCGACCATTGTCACTACTTTCGTCACGACCATCGTCTCGACCATTGTCACGACCATTGTCACGACCATTGTTTCGACCATCGTCACGACCATCGTCTCGGCCATTGTCACGACCATCGTCTCGACCATCGTCTCGACCATTGTCACGACCATCGTCACGAACATCGTCACGACCATCGTCTCGACCATTGTCACGACCATCGTCACGACCATCGTCTCGACCATTGTCACAAACATCGTCACGACCATCGTCTCGACCATTGTCACGACCATCGTCTCGACCATTGTCACGACCATCGTCACGACCATCGTCACGACCATCGTCTCGACCATTGTCACGACCATCGTCACGACCATCGTCTCGACCATTGTCATGACCATCGTCTCGACCATTGTCACGACCATCGTCTCGACCATTGTCACGACCATCGTCACGACCATCTTCTCCACCATTGTCACGACCATCGTCACGACCATCGTCTCGAACATTGTCACAAACATCGTCACGACCATCGTCTCGACCATTGTTACGACCATCGTCTCGACCATTGTCACGACCATCGTCACGACCATCGTCTCGACCATTGTCACGACCATCGTCACGACCATCTTCTCCACCATTGTCACGACCATCGTCACGACCATCGTCACGACCATCGTCACGACCATCGTCTCGACCATCATCACGACCATCGTCACGACCATCGTCTCGACCATCGTCACGACCATCGTCTCGACCATCGTCACGACCATCGTCACGACCATCGTCACGACCATCGTCACGACCATCGTGTCGACCATAGTCACGACCATTGTCACGACCATCGTCACGACCATCGTCACGGCCATCGTGTCGACCATAGTCACGACCATAGTCACGACCATTGTCACGATCATCGTCTCGACCATCGTCCCAACCATCGTCACGACCAGCGTCTCTACCATAGTCACGACCATCGTCTCGAACACGTCACGACCATCGTAACGACCATCGTCTCGACCATCGTCCCGACCATCGTCTCGACCATGGTCACGACCATCGTCACGACCATTGTCACGACCATCGTCACGACCATCGTTTCGACCATGGTCACGACCATCGTCTCGACCATCGTCACGACCCTCGTCTCGACCATTGTCACGACCATCGTCACGACCATCGTCTCGACCATGGTCACGACCATGGTCACGACCATCGTCACGACCATCGTCACGACCATCGTCATGACCATCGTCTCAACCATGGTCACGACCATCGTCACGACCACCGTCACGACCATCGTCTCGACCATCGTCACGACCATGGTCACGACCATCGTCTCGACCATCGTCACGACAACCGTCACGACCATGGTCACGACCATCGTCACGACCATGGTCACGACCATCGTCACGACCATCGTCACGACCATCGTCACGACCATCGTCACGACCATCGTCTCGACCATCGTCACGACCGCCGTCTCGACCATCGTCACGACCATCGTCACGACCATCGTCACGACCACCGTCACGACCACCGTCACGACCATCGTCTCGACCATCGTCACGACCATCGTCTCGACCATCGTCACGACCTTCGTCACGACCATCGTCTCGACCATGGTCACGACCATCGTCACGACCATCGTCACGACCGTCGTCACGACCGTCGTCATGACCATCGTATCGACCATCGTCACGACCATCGTCACGACCATCGTCACGACCATTGTCACGACCATCGTCACGACCATCGTCTCGCCCATCGTCACGACCATCGTCACGACCATCCTCACGACCATCGTCACGACCACCATCACGACCATCGTGTCGACCATAGTCACGACCATTGTCACGACCATCGTCTCGACCATCGTCCCGACCATCGTCACGACCCTCGTCTCGACCATTGAAACGACCATCGTCACGACCAGCGTCTCGACCATCGTCACGACCATCGTCTCGAACACGTCACGACCATCGTCACGACCATCGTCACGACCATCGTCTCGACCATGGTGACGACCATCGTCACGACCACCGCCTCGACCATCGTCACGACCATCGTCACGACCATCGTCACGACCATCGTCTCGACCATCGTCACGACCATCGTCTCGACCATCGTCACGACCTTCGTCACGACCATCGTCTCGACCATGGTCATGACCATCGTCACGACCATCGTCTCAACCATGGTCACGTCCATCGTCACGATCATCGTCACGACCATCGTCACGTCCATCGTCACGACCATCGTATCGACCATCGTCACGAGCATCGTCACTACCATCGTCACGACCATCGTCACGACCATCGTCACGACCATCGTCTCGACCATCGTCACGACCATCGTCACGACCATCGTGTCGACCATAGTCACGACCATTGTCACGACCATCGTCTCGACCATCGTCCCGACCATCGTCACGACCATCGTCCCGACCATCGTCACGACCATCGTCACGACCAGCGTCTCTACCATCGTCACCACCATCGTCTCCAACACGTCACGACCATCGTCACGACCATCGTCACGACCATCGACTCGACCATCGTCCCGACCATCGTCTCGACCATGGTCACGACCATCGTCACGAACATTGTCACGACCATCGTCACGACCATCGTTTCGACCATGGTCACGACCATCGTCACGACCCTCGTCTCGACCATTGTCACGACCATCGTCACGACCATCGTCTCGACCATCGTCACGACCATCGTCATGACCATCGTCTCAACCATGGTCACGACCATCGTCACGACCATCGTCACGACCACCGTCACGACCATCGTCTCGACCATCGTCACGACCATGGTCACGACCATCGTCACGACAACCGTCACGACCATCGTCACGACCATGGTCACGACCACGGTCACGACCATCGTCACGACCATCGTCACGACCACCGTCACCACCATCGTCACGACCATCGTCACGACTATCGTCACGACCGCCGTCTCGACCATCGTCACGTCCATCGTCACGACCATCGTCACGACCACCGTCACGACCACCGTCACGACCAGCGTCACGACCATCGTCTCGACCATCGTCACGACCATCGTCTCGACCATCGTCACGACCTTCGTCACGACCATCGTCTCGACCATGGTCACGACCATCGTCACGACCATCGTCTCAACCATGGTCACGACCATCGTCACGACCATCGTCACGACCGTCGTCATGACCATCGTATCGACCATCGTCACGACCATCGTCACGACCATTGTCACGACCATCGTCACGACCATCGTCACGACCATCGTCTCGACCATCGTCACGACCATCGTCACGACCATCGTCACGACCATCGTGTCGACCATAGTCACGACCATTGTCACGACCATCGTCTCGACCATCGTCCCGACCATCGTCTCGACCATCGTCACGACCAGCGTCTCGACCATCGTCACGACCCTCGTCTCGAACACGTAACGACCATCGTCACGACCATCGTCACGACCATCGTCACGACCATCGTCTCGACCATCGTCACGACCATCGTCACGACCATCGTCTCGACCGTCGTCACGACCATCGTCTCGACCGTCGTCACGACCCTCGTCTCGACCATTGTCACGACCATCGTCTCGACCATGGTCACGACCATCGTCACGACCATCGTCACGACCATTGTCACGACCATTGTCACGACCATCGTCTCGACCATGGTCACGACCATCGTCTCGACCATTGTCACGACCATCGTCTCGACCATCGTCACGACCCTCGTCTCGACCATTGTCACGACGATCGTCACGACCATCGTCACGACGATGGTCACGACCATCGTCACGACCATTGTCACGGCCATTGTCACGGCCATTGTAACGACCATCGTCTCGACCATTGTCACGACCATCGCCACGACCATCGTCTCGACCATCGTCACGACCATCGTCTGGACTATCGTCACGACCATCGTCACGACCATCGCCTCGACCATTGTCACGACCATCGTCACCACCATCGTCTCGGCCATTGTCACGACCATCGTCTCCACCATTGTCACGACCATCGCCACGACCGTCGTCACGATCCTCGTCACGACCATTGTCACGACCATCGTCTCGACCATTGTCACGACCATCGTCTCGACCATTGTCACTACTTTCGTCACGACCATCGTCTCGACCATTGTCACGACCATTGTCACGACCATTGTTTCGACCATCGTCCCGACCATCGTCTCGGCCATTGTCACGACCATCGTCTCGACCATCGTCTCGACCATTGTCACGACCATCGTCACGAACATCGTCACGACCATCGTCTCGACCATTGTCACGACCATCGTCACGACCATCGTCTCGACCATTGTCACAAACATCGTCACGACCATCGTCTCGACCATTGTCACGACCATCGTCTCGACCATTGTCACGACCATCGTCACGACCATCGTCACGACCATCGTCTCGACCATTGTCACGACCATCGTCACGACCATCGTCTCGACCATTGTCATGACCATCGTCTCGACCATTGTCACGACCATCGTCACGACCATCGTCTCGACCATTGTCACGACCATCGTCACGACCATCTTCTCCACCATTGTCACGACCATCGTCACGACCATCGTCTCGAACATTGTCACAAACATCGTCACGACCATCGTCTCGACCATTGTTACGACCATCGTCTCGACCATTGTCACGACCATCGTCACGACCATCGTCTCGACCATTGTCACGACCATCGTCTCGACCTTTGTCACGACCATCGTCTCGACCATTGTCACCACCATCGTCTCGACCATTGTCACGACCATCGTCTCGACCATCGTCACGACCATCGTCACGACCATCGTCTCGACCATCATCACGACCATCGTCACGACCATCGTCTCGACCATCGTCACGACCATCGTCTCGACCATCGTCACGACCATCGTCACGACCATCGTCACGACCATCGTCACGACCATCGTGTCGACCATAGTCACGACCATTGTCACGACCATCGTCCCGACCATCGTCCCGACCATCGTCTCGACCATCGTCACGACCATCGTCACGACCAGCGTCTCGACCATCGTCACGACCATCGTCACGACCATCGTCACGACCGTCGTCACGACCATCGTCTCGACCATCGTCTCGACCATCGTCTCGACCATCGTCACGACCATCGTCACGACCATCGTCACGACCATCGTCACGACCATTATCACGACCATCGTCTCGACCATAGTCACGACCATAGTCACGACCATCGTCACGACCATCGTCTTGACAATGGTCACGACCATCGTCACGACCTTTGTCACGACCATCGTCTCGACCATCGTCACGACCATCGTCACGACCATTGTCACGACCATCGCCTCGACCATCGCCACGACCATCCTCACGACCATCGTCACGACCATCGTCTCGACCATCGTCACGACCATCGCCTCGACCATTGTCACGACCATCGTCTCGACCATTGTCACGACCATCGTCTCGGCCATTGTCACGACCATCGTCTCCACCATTGTCACGACCATCGCCACGACCGTCGTCACGACCATCGTCACGACCATTGTCACGACCATCGTCTCGGCCATTGTCACGACCATTGTCACGACCATCGTCTCGACCATTGTCACTACTTTCGTCACGACCATCGTCTCGACCATTGTCTTGACCATTGTCACGACCATCGTCTCGACCATCGTCACGACCATCGTCACGACCATCGTCTCGACCATTGCCACGACCATCGTCTCGGCCATTGTCACGACCATCGTCACGACCAATATCTCGACCATAGTCACGACCATCGTCACGACCATCGTCACGACCATCGTCTCGACCATCGTCACGACCATCGTCTCGACCATTGTCACGACCATCGTCACGACCATCGTCTCGACCATTGTCACGACCATCGTCACGACCATCGTCACGACCATCGTCTCGACCATTGTCACAACCATCGTCACGACCATCGTCTCGACCATTGTCACGACCATCGTCTCGACCATTGTCACGACCATCGTCACGACCATCGTCTCGACCATCGTCACGACCATCGTCTCGACCATCGTCACGACCATCGCCTCGACCATTGTGACGACCATCGTCACGACCATCGTCTCGGCCATTGTCACGACCATTGTCTCCACCATTGTCACGACCATCGTCACGACCGTCGTCACGACCATCGTCACGAACATTGTCACCACCATCGTCACGACCATCGTCTCGACCATCGTCAGGACCATCGTCTCGACCATCGTCACGACCATCGTCTTGACCATTGTCACGACCATCGTAATGACCATCGTCTCGACCATAGTCACGACCATCCTCACCATTGTCACGACCATCGTCATGACCATTGTCACGACTATTGGCACGACCATCGTCACGACCATTGTCACGACCATCGTCACGACCATCGTCATGACCATTGTCACGACCATTGGCACGACCATTGTCACGACCATCGTCATGACCATTGTCACGACCATTGGCACGACCATCATCACGAACATTGTCACCACCATCGTCACGACCATCGTCACGACCATCGTCTGAACCATCGTCACGACCATCGTCATGACCATTGTCACGACCATTGTCACGACCATTGTCACGACCATTGTCACGACCATTGTCACGACCATCGTTATGACCATTGTCACGACCATTGTCACGACCATCGTCATGACCATTGTCACGACCATTGGCACGACCATCGTCACGAACATTGTCACCACCATCGTCACGACCATCGTCACCATTGTCACGACCATTGTCATGACCATTGTCACGACCATTGGCACGACCATCGTCACGACCAATGTCACGACCATCGTCTCGGTCATCGTCACTACTATCGTCACGACCATCGTCACGACCATTGTCACGACCATCGTCACGATCATTGTCAGGACCATCGTCTCGATCATCGTCACGACCATTGTCACAACCATCGTCAGGACCATTGTCACGACCATCGTCACGACCATTGTCACGACCATCGTCTCGATCATCGTCACGACCATCGTCACGACCATCGTCACGACCATTGTCTCTACCATCGTCACCAACTCGTCACACGTCGACTCGTCACAAATCGACTCGTTTCAACTCGTCACACATCGAATCGTGTCGACTCGTCACACATCGACTCGTCATACTTCGACTCGTCACAAATCGACTCGTGTCAATTCGTCATACATCGAATCGTGTCAACTCGTTACACGTCGTGTCGTCATACTTCGACTCGTCACAAATCGACTCGTGTCAATTCGTCATACATCGAATCGTGTCGACTCGTCACACATCGACTCGTCATACTTCGACTCGTCACAAATCGACTCGTGTCAATTCGTCATACATCGAATCGTGTCGACTCGTCACACATCGACTCGTCATACTTCGACTCGTCACAAATCGACTCGTGTCAATTCGTCATACATCGAATCGTGTCAACTCGTCACACTCCTAACATCAGGTTCCGATTGGTGTCGACTCGACTGTCAGGCTAGGACCTAGGTGATGGCTATGTACAGTGGGTCGGTCTCATGGTGGGCTGTTCGGTAGGGGCGTGTAATATAGTGTAATGTAATTCGTGGGAGGAATGAAAAGTTGTTACTTTTTAATGACACTACATATTTCTTGTAAAATGGAATGACAATTCACAATTCGTGACCATGCATGTCACAGCTGCTCTGTGCTATCGTAACCCTGACACAGAAACTGCTATACACAGGTCGGTCAGACTATTCTCTCACTAAAAGCGAACTTCTCTGTGCATGCCGACTCGCTTATATGGCCGAGAATTACGGCGAGTTTTATGGAAAGCGACCTTTCGCTGAGCTTCTTTTAACAAGTCCTCCACTCGAAGCTTCTAGAACTGTGTAGAAACGGCCTCTGTTCTTATCCGCCATTGTCGTGTATTACGTAGGGACGTAGTGGTGTGAGGTAGTTGATCTTGAGCCTCCTTCAATTTGCGGCCGCTGGCACAGTGTGTGTCCGCGCACATGCGGCAAGTATAGTTCTGCCGAAAGTCGACTTTCCAGTTCTTTACAAAGCGACCGCTTTAATTATGTGTCAAACCACCGCCGAAAGTCGGCTTTGCAGTTCTTTCCAAAACTACCGCTTTATTTGTGTCTAGCTACCACAAAGAAGCCAAACAATGTTGTTTATAAATAGTTTGTAGATACGTATATGATAAAGGAATTCTAGATGTCAAAATTCATGTGATCTCGCCTCACAAACAGGCACTGACATCGACATTTGATGAACGAACACGCCTGTGTGCGCATCTGTTGCTCGTTTGTTCCAGAGAATAATACCTCAGCAGATGGAATGCGCTGCGTCGGCGGGGAATTTTCTTTTGTTTCACAGCTATTGGCGAATTCAATTTGTATAGCAAACAAGGTGGGACCTCGCATTATTAAATGCCCCGTAGCCAACAGAACACGTGAGGAATCACGTCGAGAAATTAACTAGAGATCTTTGGGGGCAATTTCACACGCCGCGCCGTGGTCAATTTGAAACACAAAACTATGTTTCAAGCCAATGTCCCACGGTCCAACTTTTTGGTTCAAAGAATTGTATACAAAAGAAGTGCATCGTGAGACATCGAAATTTGGATACAATTTTGTTCCATATAACTTCTATCCTACATTTTGTATCCAACAACTTGAAAATAGCCAATTAACGTCTGTAACGTAACAATATGGCGGACTGCGCAGACAGCATGTAGGCTCATGACACTTTTAATGTAATGGTTATTTTAATAAAACGTTTAATTTTTTTCTGGATGGTTCATTAACGATTTTTCGTGACCATTAACATATATTACTGAGGTGGTTATTACATAGCTATATTTAACAAATAGTAAAAAATATAGTTAACAATTTATTTAAATTTTATGTTAAAAATGAGTTCAAATCTCCTGTTCATCCATACTAAGATTAAACCCACTACAATTGTTCCTTATCTTTCCGCGTTTGACTCATATCTGTATCCTGGTGTGTAATTTTGCCTTCGACACGATGTAAGAGGTTAAGAAATATATTTTCGTCAATTCGTAGAAAATTGCGATAGTTTTTTGGGTTCCCTGACCTCAGTTCGTTTTGTAGTAGATTCAATATACCTCGGCCTGTGTCCACCAACGTGTTTTACTTCTAATACATCTTTACTTCCTACTGAGGCTCATGGAAATATATCCTAAACCTATAGTTTTAATAAAGCAATCGCTAAATTAATATTTGCATCCGCCATATTTATTTCTCACGCTTGCTACGTGAGGTCATTTGTATTGGAGCAAAATGATAAAAATTGGATAAAAATGAATTATAGTGTGACAGACACTGCTTTGTGTGGAATTCCATTGAATACAAAAAGTTCGGTCGAAAGTGGTTTCGGCGCCGACTGGTGTGTGGTTTATTGCAGGAAGGAAATGAAAGATATTTTAAGCTTATGCAGCTACCTGACGTTCGTATCGAAACTTGGGTAAAAATATCCAAGAATGTAGCTCCTCCTTTCCAGCTTTATACGAGCCACTGAGTGCTGGCTGGAGGTGATATAACCAAAGTGATAATACCACGACCAACAGCTGATAATCCGGCATCAGTGCAACAGTGACAAAAAACATGATTTGTCGTTTTTGCTGAGTCCTGCATATATAATGTTTCGTATTTTTATGTAATTTCTGCAAACTTCTTACGCCTTCTATAGTGTTTACTATAATAAGTAAGGAAAGTATTGTATTCTACCTAAAATTTGAGGCCTAGATTCCAGAGAAAAAAAAAAAGTATCTATCGGTTAGAATCAAACTTGATATGTAAGTTCAGTGCAACACGGAGATTTTCAACAAAATTCCACCACCCGAACTATCTCTTACATGGACAATTTTGAGTGTCTCAAAAATGACTAACGAAGAACCATATTTTGTGTAAGATATTTTCATAACAAATAAATGTTTATCTTCAATTTTCTGGGAATAGTCTCTGAAATCATCTTTATTTTGAATGACTATGAAATGGTTCGGAGGGAGGGCTTTAGAGCCTAACGGGGGGAGGTGAAAAGACATTAAGGGTGGCCGTAACTGAGGAGAGGCAGCAGTGGAGGGCAGGGTCCCTAACAACTACAGATGAAAGTCCCCGGTGGCGGCTCATACAACCGGCTCCTCTCCTCATAGCGAGCTTACACATCCTTGACAGAAAATTCCGTGCCATACACGCCGACACTTGGAACCCTAAAGCAGCGAAATAGAATGAAAGATGAAGGGAAAAGGACACACAGGAATTCCCAGCACTCGCCTAACGACTCGAGGAAAGTCACGAATTAACCCATGGATCAGGAGATTCGGTCACGGGGATCCAACAACAAAGTCTTACTACAAATACTACTCTAAAAAATTATGGATATCATTAAAGCACACTATTTATTGTCCAAGAGCATTTTTGTGACGTTAACCATTTCCGTAACATTCTTTGTTCTGCGTTTTGAATTGTGAAATAAGAGTACTTGTAGTTTTGCAAATTGCTATTCTTATTTCGTTGTTGCATTCTACACTAAGTATAGTACCTAAGTAGAGGAAGTATTGTATTCCGCCCAAAATCTTGATGCCGAAATTTCACCGGAAATATATTTTGAAGCACACCCCCCCCCCCAAAAAAAAAGCTTTTTTAGAAAAAGGTCCGCGCGTGTGTGTAGTTGTGTGAGCGCGGTATTTAAGTTTAATATGTTTCAAGGATGCGACACGAAGATTTTGAGGAAAATTTCTGCGCTCTAAATTACCCTTAATATCGAAATTTTTCCAGAATTCTAATTTTCTCGAAAATGGTCTAATGATTTCCATTAAGACAAATTAAATGTATATTTTGAATTGCCTGGCTATAGTCCATGTAGTCCTGTTTACTCTTGGATGATTAGCATAACTGGTAAACCGTAAGAGATAGGCCAAGTTTTACTATACCAAAATGCAGATCTTGTTAAAATATAAATTATGTCCAAATAACTTTTTGTAGATTTAACCATTTCGGAGATATTCCTTGTTATTTGTGTTAGTTTTACAATACTTACACTTTCGACAAAGAGAAGATCGTTATTCATTTTTTATATCTTAACCGTGCAAAGAGAACGGAATCTCAAAGCTTTAGAAGATTTCACCATCGCTCAAAGCCTACCGTATTCCCATATTCCCCTTGTACCTACAAGGAAATAAGCAATAAAATAATTTGTACGAATGTTTATCTCAACTAACACGAAGAAGATATAGGAAGAAGAGTTTGGAAGAATGGTTAGTACAAGAGTAGAGAAAGTCATGTGAGTGCAACACATCGGATTTTTTGTTTTTGACCTTGGTGTAAAGAAAGCAGAATTTCAAATCATCACATAGCGACCGGATTTTAAAAGATTTGACTATCTCTTTAGGTTAAGGGTTCTTCTTGTCTTCAAAGAAATGTGTAAATGTGTAGTGTAAATGTATATGGATTAACAAGTAGACATAGGAATAGGAAATGCCTTGCTTTGGACGCATACAGATTTGTCAAGTTTCTCTGCCCAGATCGTGACCATGGCGACGGGCGTACCAATCGGTGCGGAATTGAGGCGTGCAAGGCTGATTATACGGTAAAAGCGTGAGGAAACTGTAACAGGCTTTCTCTCTAGGGACGGATCAATAGTCCTACCTTCGAATCTTTCCTGGTACCTACTGTCCTACCCCCGTTTTTGTATTTAAGATCTGAGTGAGAGTCAGACTGTCGAATTATATTTATATGGACTATTTCATATATAGCTGCTTGTCCTGTATAATAGTGACCTAGCCTAGCTCCTTCTATTATCACAAGTAATATGATAATATGTGTGACCTAACTGATAAATTCTCAAGTAGAGTGAGAGTGAGTCAGAATGTCGAATTATATTTATATGGACTATTTCATATATAGCTGCTTGTCCTGTATAATAGTGACCTAGCCTAGCTCCTTCTATTATCACAAGTAATATGATAATACGTGTGACCTAACTGATAAATTCTCAAGTAGAGTGAGAGTGAGTCAGAATGTCGAATTATATTTATATGGACTATTTCATATATAGCTGCTTGTCCTGTATAATAGTGACCTAGCCTAGCTCCTTCTATTATCACAAGTAATATGATAATACGTGTGACCTAACTGATAAATTCTCAAGTAGAGTGAGAGTGAGTCAGACTGTTGAATTATATTTACATGGACTATTTCATATACAGCTGCTTGTCCTGTATAATAGTGACCTAGCCTAGCTCCTTCTATTATCACAAGTAATATGATAATACGTGTGACCTAACTGATAAATTCTCAAGTAGGGTGAGAGTGAGTCAGACTGTCGAATTATATTTATATGGACTATTTCATATATAGCTGCTTGTCCTGTATAATAGTGACCTAGCCTAGCTCCTTCTATTATCACAAGTAATATGATAATACGTGTGACCTAACTGATAAATTCTCAAGTAGAGTGAGAGTGAGTCAGACTGCCGAATTATATTTATATGGACTATTTCATATATAGCTGCTTGTCCTGTATAATAGTGACCTAGTCTAGCTCCTTCTATTATCACAAGTAATATGATAATACGTGTGATCTAACTGATAAATTCTCAAGTAGAGTGAGAGTGAGTCAGACTGTCGAATTATATTTATATGGACTATTTCATATATAGCTGCTTGTCCTGTATAATAGTGACCTAGCCTAGCTCCTTCTATTATCACAAGTAATATGATAATACGTGTGACCCAACTGATAAATTCTCAAGTAGAGTGAGTCAGACTGTCGAATTATATTTATATGGACTATTTCATATATAGCTGCTTGTCCTGTATAATAGTGACCTAGCCTAGCTTCTTCTATTATCACAAGTAATATGATAATACGTGTGATCTAACTGATAAATTCTCAAGTAGAGTGAGAGTGAGTCAGATTGTCGAATTATATTTATATGGACTATTTCATATATAGCTGCTTGTCCTGTATAATAGTGACCTAGCCTAGCCCCTTCTATTATCACAAGTAATACGATAATACGTGTGACCTAACTGATAAATTCTCAAGTAGAGTGAGAGTGAGTCAGACTGTCGAACTATATTTATATGGACTATTTCATATATAGCTGCTTGTCCTGTATAATAGTGACCTAGCCTAGCTCCTTCTATTATCACAAGTAATATGATAATACGTGTGACCTAACTGATAAATTCTCAAGTAGAGTGAGAGTGAGTCAGACTGTCGAATTATATTTATATGGACTATTTCATATATAGCTGCTTGTCCTGTATAATAGTGACCTAGCCTAGCTCCTTCTATTATCACAAGTAATATGATAATACATGTGACCTAACTGATAAATTCTCAAGTAGAGTGAGAGTGAGTCAGACTGTCGAATTATATTTATATGGACTATTTCATATATAGCTGCTTGTCCTGTATAATAGTGACCTAGCCTAGCTCCTTCTATTATCACAAGTAATATGATAATACATGTGACCTAACTGATAAATTCTCAAGTAGAGTGAGAGTGAGTCAGATTGTCGAATTATATTTATATGGACTATTTCATATATAGCTGCTTGTCCTGTATAATAGTGACCTAGCCTAGCCCCTTCTATTATCACAAGTAATACGATAATACGTGTGACCTAACTGATAAATTCTCAAGTAGAGTGAGAGTGAGTCAGACTGTCGAACTATATTTATATGGACTATTTCATATATAGCTGCTTGTCCTGTATAATAGTGACCTAGCCTAGCTCCTTCTATTATCACAAGTAATATGATAATACGTGTGATCTAACTGATAAATTCTCAAGTAGAGTGAGAGTGAGTCAGACTGTCGAATTATATTTATATGGACTATTTCATATATAGCTGCTTGTCCTGTATAATAGTGACCTAGCCTAGCTCCTTCTATTATCACAAGTAATATGATAATACGTGTGACCTAACTGATAAATTCTCAAGTAGAGTGAGAGTGAGTCAGACTGTCGAATTATATTTATATGGACTATTTCATATATAGCTGCTTGTCCTGTATAATAGTGACCTAGTCTAGCTCCTTCTATTATCACAAGTAATATGATAATACGTGTGACCTAACTGATAAATTCTCAAGTAGAGTGAGAGTGAGTCAGTCTGTCGAATTATATTTATATGGACTATTTCATAATATAATATGAACTTTAATATTATATCTGCCTATAAGATGTTAAATTATAGAAAAAATGTATTCATTTTGATTAGTGTAGTTCTGTAGTTTCGACTGATGAAAACGAAACAACAGGAATTGTACGTATTACGATCTTCTCTTGTTGTAATAAGAGAAAACCAGTTTATAATCTCAAATAAATCTCACTTTACTTTTAACATTAAGAGATAACCTTTCTCCTGGAAAAATACATTAATTATTAAAAGAACAGGTGTTAAAAACACAGTTGTAATGGAGTGCTGTTTAGCGTAATAAATTGTTTTTCAGTGATTTATGGGATACAGTTGGCGGCACTGACTAAACAAACGAATGATGAAGTGGTAATTCGTATATGTTAAATTAACGCTTCTTTGTATGAAGTATCCATGAAGATTAAAATATATAGCTTGAATTTTCTGACGTAGTCTCTGCAGAAGTTAAATTGAGTTTTTAAATGGAGGCTGTTTAACTTTTGTGTGTCTCATCGTCCCATTTTATATTGGACGTTATAAACCATATAATTTTGCCCGGAGACCTCTTTATTAGGCAGGCTACCACCGGTTGTAGTTGCTTTTTTAAGGAAGCCATGCAGAGAATTTTTACGCCCTTAAAAATATCCATCGACCCACGACCTCCGGAAGAAGAGGCTAGCATGTTAGCCCTAGTCCACGGAGAACGAGAGCTTTTGAGGTCCTCTTCCTTCTGAATGACTTTAGTATAACTGATGAACTGTGGCAGATACACAAAATCGTAATACCACAGATCTCATTAAAACACGCAATATATTATGTGAAATAATTTTGAGGGCATTCAAACGTTTCTGAGATATTCCTCGTTATTGAGTTGGATATTCAGATACTTATAATCTCCTCAAATGGGAAGTCGTTATTCACTCTTTTTCCTCCTGGAATTTCAAAGCCATTACATATGACCAGCTATAAAAATATTAGCAAGTGAGGAATAAGAAGTTGGGGACTAAATCAAGACGTAAAGGGAATTCTCTATAAAGGGGCCATACTGCCAATTGTTACATGTGGAGTTACAGTCTGGACTGAAGCGCTAAATGATCAACAATATGCCACAAAGGTACAGAGTCCAATGATTGATAAACATCGAAGTGGCAAAAGTCTTCGGAACTACCTCAAATGAAGAAGCACTGTGCGTGTTAACAAAAACTTCTCCAGTAGTTGTAGAAGTAGAAAAAATAACCGATTATTGCAAAAGAGAAAAAGAAAATCCTAAGAAAACGAATAACCAAGGCCCGTATGTTTATGATATGTCATAGTTATTGTTTGTAGCTTTTTTTCCATTGAACATATAAGCGAAGCAGGGTTTTGTCAATGGTGATTAAAATTCTACAATTCTCATAGGTCATATAAAGTCATATTTTGGAGTTTTTCTAACGTCGTTTTCTTCTCATTTTTACTTTTTTTACGTGAAGTAGAGGAAATATTGTATTTCACCCAAAAATTCGATGTGCAGATTTCACCGGAAATATATGTTTTGAGGCCTCTGGAATCAAATAAAGCATTTTTAGAAAAAAGGTCCGCGCGCGCGCATGTGTGGATGTGTGTATGTCAGTATCTGGGCAACATAACTCAAAAACGAAAAGTCAGTTAAAAACCAAAGTGCGTATTTAAGTTTAATGTCTTTCAAGGATGCGACACGAAGATTTTGAAGAAAATTATTCCACGTTAAACTATCCTTTGTATGGAGCATTTTTCGATAATTTTGATTTTCTTGAAAATGGCTCTAACGATTTTGATTAAAATTCCATACGTATGTTTGAGATATTTTTATAACAAATGAAATGCATATCCTGGATTTTCTGGTTATAGCCTATGTAGTCATATTTAGTCTGAAGGACTGCATAACTGGTAAAACGTAAGAGATAGACCAAATCTTATTATATAAAAATGTAGATCTTGCTAAAAGACAATTTAAGCCTAAATATTTTTTATTTTTTTTTTGGTAGAGTGAACCATTTCGGAGATATTGTGTGAGTTTTGGAGAACTTATACTTCTATGAAATGGAACATCGTTATTCATTTTTATATGTTAACCGTGCAAAGAGAACGGAATTTGAAATCTTTAAAAGATTTGACTATTGCTCAAAGCCTACTGTATTCCCATATTCCTCTTGTACCTACAAGAAGATAATAGGATAATTTCTGCAAATATTTATCTCAACTTACACGAAGAACATATAGGAATAAGAGTTTGTAAGAATGGTTAGTACAAGAGTAGAGAAAGATTATTTTATGTGTGTGTGTGTGTGTGTGTGTGTGTCTCTGTGTGTGTGTCTCTCTGTGTGTATGTGTGTGTGTCTCTGTGTGTATGTGTGTGCGTGTCTCTGTGTGAGTGTGTGTGTGTGTGTGTCTGTCTGTCTGTCTGTGTGTGTGTCTCTGTGTGAGTGTGTGTGTGTATGTGTGTATGTGAGTGTGTGTGTGTGTCTCTGTGTGTATGTGTGTGCGTGTCTCTGTGTGTGTGTATGTGTGTGTGTGTGTCTCTGTCTGTGTGTGTTTGTGTGTGTGTGTGTGTGTGTGTGTGTGTGTGTGTGTGTGTGTCTGTCAGTCTGTCTGTCTGTGTGTGTTTGTGTGTGCGTGTCTCTCTCTGTGCGTGCGTGTGTGTGCGTTCGCGCGCGTGTGTGTGTGTTTGTGTGTATGTGTGTGTTTGTGTCTGTGTGTATGTGTGTGTGGTGTGTGTATGTGTGTGTCGTGTGTGTATGTGTGTATGTATGTGTCTGTGTGTATGTATGTATGTGTGTGTCTGTCTGTCTGTGTGTATGTGCGTGTGTTGTCTGTGTGTATGTGCGTGTGTTGTGTGTGTGTGTGTCTGTCTGTCTGTGTGTATGTGTGTGTCTGTGTGTATGTGCGTGTGTTGTGTGTGTGTTGTGTGTGTGTATGTGTGTGTTTGTGTCTGTGTGTATGTGTGTGTCTGTGTGTATGTGTGTGTCTGTGTGTATGTATGTATGTGTGTGTCTGTCTGTCTGTGTGTATGTGCGTGTGTTGTGTGTGTGTTGTGTGTGTGTATGTGTGTGTCTGTGTGTGTTTGTGTGTGTGTGTTCTGTAGGTACCTGTAACGCAACTAAGGTCTCGAGGGGTAGAACAGGGGGATGCTGCAGATGCGGCCGCCGGCGAGATCGATGCTATCGGCCAAGGTAGGGTGCTCGCACACTGACCTCAGTCCATTTTCGGCACGTTCAGCACCCCAGACACGCACTGGCACAATCCTCACCACAGCAGCATTACCAAGGTTGTGCCAGAAGTACCCACAGAAACATCTTCATTTCTCTACAGCGTCTCATTTCAACTCTCCTCAACACTTTCCCTCTATACCCTGTTTGTAGCGAGAACCGTCCAACTCTGCAAAATAGCAGACTGGCCACTGCGTTTCCTGTTTGGAGATAATAACATCGATACCATAACCTTGTCTGCAGATGGAACTGTCTTTGCCTTCTTTGGAGCCGATTCTCCCTTTTCAATCCACTGTTTCGACTATTCCTTCGTCTGAGGTGTGAAGTGGTGGTTCATCTATGATTATGAATCGACACAAAAACTTAGCTTTATTGGGGCCAAACACTCGACTAAAACAATCCTCACGACACTGTTTTTGGTTCATTGTGAGCAAACGCGGCACCCATCTTGCGCACAGCTTTCTCATATCCCAATTTTTACTCAGTATGAATACTTTTTGAAATGCCTGCAGTGTCTGCTAGCTTGTGCACTTTCAGTCGACGACCATCGATACCACCTTGTGGATTTTCGTTACAATTTCTGGCGTGGTTACTTCATTTAGTCGACCACTGCGGCCTCACTTAAACTCTGCCACTCAATATTTTACTGTTGTAAACGAGGGGGTAGACTCCCCCAGAGTGGAACCTAGCTCAGGCATGGGCACCAGAGGAGAGGTAGCCATTCACTAAACCCACATTCTCTTGCCAAGTGACAAAGGTTGTTTGGATACAACACGTGCAGTGGTGGGTTCGTTCTACTTGCGTGGTAGTAATCATTTCTACGCTGTTATTAAATATGTTAAACATAATTATTACTTATTTATGACAACAAGCTTACTGCTGGTGTTTTAAAACACGCAAGTCGAGTGTGGTCAATGTTTAAGAGGTTGAATCACAAACTGAAAAATTGATATTTCTTCGTTTCACAAAAAGAGCAACAGTGAAAACTGTAAACTAATTACGCAATTCGGTAGTAGAAACAGTGATTGAGAATGACCATGGCCCGGATATTTGTGACATAGTTTTTGTGTCTGTGTGTGTTTTTTTCCTTGGAAAATATAAGGGAAGCACGATTTTGTCTATAGTGATTAAATTTATGCAATTCTCATGGGTCATATAAAGTGATATTTTGGATTTTTTAACGTTTCTTGTCATTTTCTTGTCATTTTTCATATTATAGCTATATTTTTTTCTTATATTTTAGTATTTTGGACATGTTTTTATATATCTAAACCAGTTTCGCATAATTATGTCGTTGCAGTCGACCCAAAGATGATTTTTCACATCCTCTAGTTCTTATCTGTAATAATTCTTACAATTATCTTTCTTAGAAATGTATGTTTCCGTGAATTTGGAGGGTAAGCTGTATTTAATTTGCTATTGTAATTCTTTCAGACCCCTCCCCTTCAGAATGTGACACTTATTTCATTCTGTGCAAATGGGAGGGTTAACTCTGGATTGAGCAATTAAGTTAATTCAAAATTCAACAATAAAATTAATATTATTTACTATTGAGTGTGCTAATATTAATTTAAACAGCATTAAATTTTTGAAGATTTCGAAAATGCACCCAAAAAATTTTACGACATATTTATCGTCATATTTTCTAATATTTTCGGTCATAACTGGTGGTATATTTCTAACATTTTTAGGTCATAAACAGTCGGGCCCTGATAATAACTAACAGTATTACTATAATAAAAAAATTAAAAGACAGAATTTAAAAAATTACACAAGATGGACATAAAGTACCCCCTCCCCTTGGTAATGCTATGGTTAAAGTCTGAAATATCTAAATTTTTATTCAAATCAGAGAATTTGAGAAAATATGTGACATTTTTAATTTTAAATTTCTCTTGGTTACCCAAAAAAGTACGTTTAAACTTTAGTGGTGTAAATATTTCAAGTTTATATGTCAATCATTAGGAAATTTTTATAAAAATTCTGACTAAAACTATAAATGTTTGTTCTCAAAGTGAACATGTACCTTAAGTGAAAACTTGGCCGACCTTTTGTTCAGCCTCGTATACCCACAATAAAGTGAGTCATGAAGTTTTTTGTGCAAAGTTTATCACGATTACAATGAATTATATAGTAAAATAAACTTTTGTAATAATGATTTGTAGAATACAGGGTATGTAATGTCATTTGAATGTATCACATACATTATTTTCTCTTTTCTTTTCTTTGCAATTAATCTGAAGTTTATAGATCCGTTGTTCTTGAGAAAGTCAATCTTGGAACTGTACGTACGTCTTGCGGTTGTTTTGTGAAAGTGCCACAGGTGTGGGAAGAACTCAGGACCGCTGGAGCAATTAGCTGGCGGCTGGATGCAGCTTCTGTTGATTAAAGCTGCAGTGACCACAATGGTCTGACCTGGTTCCTGGCACAATCAATGCCTCCTGGATTAAGGCAAGCGTCACTAGATACTACCTGCTTATACAGGGTGCCATGTTGCTATGGAAACGTGCTAATACCGCGCTATACAGGGTGCCATGTTGCTATGGATACGTGTTCATAGCGCGATTTACAGGGTGCAATGTTGCTATGGTAACGTGCTCATACCGCGCTATACAGAGTGGCATGTTGCTATGGTTACGTGCTCAGACCACGCTATACAGGGTGCCATGTTGCAATAGAAACGTGCTCATACCGCGCTATACAGGGTGCAATGTTGCTATGGTAACGTGCTCATACCGCGCTATACAGAGTGGCATGTTGCTATGGTTACGTGCTCAGACCACGCTATACAGGGTGCCATGTTGCAATAGAAACGTGCTCATACCGCGCTATACAGGGTGCCATGTTGCTATGGTAACGTGCTCATACCGCGCTATACAGGTGCCATGTTGCTATGGAAACGTGCTAATACCGCGCTATACAGGGTGCCATGTTGCTATGGTTACGTGTCCATAGCGCGCAATACAGAGTGCCATGTTGCTATGGAAACGCGTTCATAGCGCGCTATAGAGGGTGACATGTTGCTATGGTAACGTGCTCATACCGAGCTATACAGGGTGCCATGTTGCTATGATAACGTGCTCATACCGAGCTATACAGGGTGCCATGTTGCTATGGTTACGTGTTCATAGCGCGCTATACAGAGTGTCATGTTCCTATGGTAACGTGCTCATACCGAGCTATACAGAGTGTCATGTTCCTATGGTAACGTGCTCATACCGAGCTATACAGAGTGTCATGTTCCTATGGTAACGTGCTCATACCGAGCTATACAGAGTGCCATGTTGCTATGGTAACCTGCTCATACCGCGCTATACAGAGTGTCATGTTTCTATGGTAAAGTGCTCATATCGCACTATACAGGTGTCATGTTCCTATGGTAACGTGCTCATACCGCGCTATACGGAGTGTGATGTTCCTATGGTAACGTGCTCATACCGCGCTATACAGAGTGTGATGTTCCTATGGTAACGTGCTCATACCGCGCTATACAGAGTGTGATGTTCCTATGGTAACGTGCTCATACCGCGCTATACAGAGTGTGATGTTCCTATGGTAACGTGCTCATACCGCGCTATACAGAGTGTGATGTTCCTATGGTAACGTCCTAATACCGCGCTATACAGAGTGTGATGTTCCTATGGTAACGTGCTCATACCGCGCTATACAGAGTGTCATGTTCCTATGGTAACGTGCTCATACCGCGCTATACAGGGTGTCATGTTCCTATGATAACGTGCTCATACCGCGCTATACAGGGTGTCATGTTCCTATGATAACGTGCTCATACCGCGCTATACAGGGATGTTAGTGTTGCTATGACATGGATAAAATTAAGGTACTTTTGTTGGCTAGCCTCCAATACATTTAGTTGACTGACTGCGCCTATGTAGTTGACATTTTGCACATAAGAGGTTGAAGAAGAATATGTCCACACATTTCAAAACTGTTTCAGAATTAGAGGTAGTTAAAATAAGACATTCTCGAGGTTGAAACTGAACATTTTCTAACCGAGACAAAAGGCTTTGAAATTTCGTGTTGTTGAATGCAAACCAAAGGAAGGAAACACATATTTTAGTACTAAATACGCAATACAAGCTAACTATTGTGACGCCGGGCTCGGCGCACAACAAAGTAAGGACGGGCTGAGCTAAGCTGCTCCACGTCACATTCTGGGCCCGCAAGCAAACAAGGCGCAAGCCCAAGCTTTCTCACACCACTGACGCGAGCGAACACGTCACTAACGACAATCAAACCGGCTACTCAAAAAGAGTTTTCTCCGCTGCCTTCGAGAAACATCTGGTTACGTCACCGTCGACGTGTTTAAAGGATATCGGTGTGACGTCGGCCGGGAAACAGCAGTGAGTGAGTTTACAGTTATAGACATGAGTGAGCCAGACTGCCAGTGAGTTTGAGGTAGCTGTGCGTGTGTGTCGTCTTGAAAGATACGTCGGTCGTCGTCAAGAAAATCCCACGAGCGTCGAGTGATTGCAATGTCATGCTGTATGAAAGACAGAAAGTGAAGAAAGACACTGATAGGATTGAGGAAGGTTACGAGAAGAAAACATCTGTAAAACTGAAATCACGAAAGACTGTAGACATGTTAACAACAAGAAAAGACAAAGCTATGTGTTTGTGATAAAATTTTAGAAGATAATAAACTGACAGAAAATTAACTATACTGATTTTGTGATATCGTCATAATATGTAGCGTATGAAACGCTTATATGGACATATAGACAAAGAAAGAGGAAACATTGGTTTATTTTTGGATCTTTCAAAAGTTTTCGATACAATAGATGTAATAAAAAGTTGTATGTACCTAGTAGGAATAAGATGTGTTGAGAATTTGAGAGGTTCCATTTCTACTTAACTCATTGTCAACAGGTTGTAGAAATTACAACAGCAGAAACGTAATACCTCACGCTCCCACAAAATAAACAGAATATGGTGTTCCTCAAAGACCAATTCTTGATCTATAAATGATATAGCTTGCTTTGTCAAAAGATTACAACCCCCTTTTTTACTTTCTCTACTAGTAGGTAGGGGAAGTATTGTATTCCACCCAAAAATTCGATGTCGAGATTTCACCAGAAATATATGTTTTGAGACCCCCTGAATCCAAAAAAAAGCATGTGTGTCTGTGTGTGTGTGTGTGTGTGTGTGTGTGTGTGTGTGTGTGTGTGTGTCTGTGGACAGCATAACTCAAAAACGAAAAGTCGGTTAAAAACCAAAGTTGGTATTTAAGTTTAATGTCTTTCAGGGATGCAACACGAAGATTTTGAAGAACATAGCCCCACCCTAAACTACCCTTTACATGGAACATTTTTCGAAAATTTTGATTTTCTTGAAAATGGCTCTAACGATTTTGATTAAAATGTCATATATTTGAGATATTTTTATGACAAATGAATTGTATATTTTGAATTTTCTGGTTATAGCCTATGTAGTCCTGTTTACTCTGGATGACTTTTGAATAACTCGTGAACCGTAAGAGATAGAAAAAATCTTACTATACAAAAAATTTAGATCTCGCTAAAATACACAATTTATGCCTAAATGCTTTAGCACTATAGACAAATTGACAATCACTCGCGGTATTAATGATTTGTACGAATGGGATTCATAGGAAGGGAAGGGATAGGAGTACACGTGCTTTTAGGTGTAGTTTGTACAAGAGTGAGGAGAGAAAGTCATGTGAGAGTTACCCTTCTCATATTCTGAATGAATTTGCTTGTAATGAACTCACTATTTGATGGCACCATTACTTGGTAGGTTGAGGTGCTTTGTCCAGCAAGTGCAAGTTGTGCAATAATTTCACGACCAAGGGGAAAAATGTTGCTACATATATCGATTGCTGGTCTCGACCTGCCTGCCTGCCTCGTAAGCCTTTACTTGGTTTCCATTAAGGTATAACAGGATTACATTCTTTCTAAAGGCTAAACCGTACGTATGTATGTCTCTATGTAATCCACGTCTCTTCCAGGGAGACGTCTATTTCTGTTCCTAGGACGACACAGGAAAACATATTGTCATCAGCTGTGTGTGTGTGTCTGCCTGTGTGTGTGTGTGTGTCTGCCTGTGTGTGTGACTGTGTGTGTGACTGTGTGTGTGTGTGTGACTGTGTGTGTGTGTGTAGTGTGTGTGTGACTGTGTGTGTGTGACTGTGTGTGTGACTGTGTGTGTGTGTGACTGTGTGTGTGTGTGTAGTGTGTGTGTGTGTGTGTGTGTGTGTGTGACTGTGTGTGTGTGTGACTGTGTGTGTGTGTGTCTGCCTGTGTGTGTGACTGTGTGTGTGACTGTGTGTGGGTGTGTAGTGTGTGTGTGTGTGTGTGACTGTGTGTGTGTGTGACTGTGTGTGTGTGTCTGCCTGTGTGTGTGACTGTGTGTGTGACTGTGTGTGTGTGTGTGTGTGTAGTGTGTGTGTGTGACTGTGTGTGTGACTGTGTGTGTGTGTAGTGTGTGTGTGTGTGTGTGTGTGACTGTGTGTGTGTAGTGTGTGTGTGACTGTGTGTGTGTGTGAGACTGTGTGTAGTGTGTGTGTGTGTGTGTGTGTGTGACAGTGTGTGTGTGTGTGTGTGTGTGTGTGTGTGTGTGACAGTGTGTGTGTCAATCTGTGGGCAACATAACTAAAAAACGAAAAGTTGGTTAAAAACCAAAGTGGGTATTTAAGTTTAACGTCTTTTAAGGATGAGATGGGAAGATTTTGAAGAAAATTTTGATTTTCTCGGAAATGGCTCCTTTGATTAAAGTGTCATATATTTGAGATAGTTTTATGACAAATGAAATGTATATCTTGAATTTTCTGGCTAATGCTCTTGAAGTTCTATTTACTCTGCATGACTTTTGCATAACTAGTAAACCGTAATAAATAGGTCAAATCTTAATATACAAAAATGTAGATCTTGCTAAAACACACAATTTATGTCCAAATTTTTTGTGTATAGTGAACCATTTCGGAGATATTCCTTATTATTTGTGCGAAATTTGGAAAACAAACTTTCGTCAAATGGAACATCGTTATCCAATTTTTTTGTGTTAGCCGTGCAGAGAACGGAATCTCAAAGCTTTTAAAGATTTGACCCACTCAAAGCCTGCTGTATTACCATATTCCCCTTGTACCTACAAAGAAATAATAAGGTAATTTCTGCAAATGTTTATCTCAACTAACACGAAGAAGATATAGGAATAAGAGTTTGTAAGAATGGTTAGTACAAGAGTAGAGAAAGTCATGTGAGTGCAACACATCAGATTTTTTACATTAGCGGTGCTGATGTGAAGTAGCTTTCTTGGGTAGCATTTACTATAGAGTTACATTTGTTAAGATTATTTCGCGAATTAAAGGATGATATGAAATATTATTTAAATGTATTGTAAAGAATATTATCAAGGCCTACATCAGCGTCCATTGGCAAAGCCTAAAGATTAAATATTTCACTCCTAGTTTGTGTTGCATTTTGTGGTTTTCCTTTTCCAATTATTTCACCTATTTTAGTACTAGGTGCTTCACCGAAGTGAGAGTTAGACATTTAAACCTAGCGATCTGTTACCTCAAATTACGTAAGCTGCAGCTGTGGATTTTGTAACCTGTTGACAACATAAGAGGAGGTGATAATTAAAATTCAGAGAATGTGATAGTAAAATTTGGTAAATTTTTCTTTCCACTCAGCTTGGAGTTATGCAATTTCCGCTGTTTAGAAAAAGATTGAAAATGTATTTTCAGCTAAATTGGACGAAGCGTAGAGAAAATCACATTTTCAGTTCGTATTCCGTTAATTGCAAGCGTGTGTAGGAATCCTAAACACAAGTTTGAAAATGGTGCTCTCTAAACCGCTTTGTGATTGCGGAACAGAAAGTAAAACAGAACGAGCTAGCGTGCGTTCGTTCGTTCCTTTTGTTTCTGTAGACTAGAGAGAGAATCGGGCCAAGCAAACAGATGGGGAACTGTGACGTTTTAAATGTTGTTACATTCTGATTACATAGAGTGCAGCATTAACTTGATTACTAGGACGAAACTCGTTGGACCAACTGTGTAAATGATTCACAAGTGGTTTCGGTGGGAAGGGGTGTGCGAGGGTGGGGAGGGTAACAGGCTATTGAACATCGTTTAGAGTGTTTTACTTATGATGGTTCGGCTACTTCCATTGTGAACCACGCAGGCCTCTTTTACGTGCTGCAGAAAGGACAAAACAATCATATATTCCCATGTATTCCACCCAAAAATTGGATATTGAAGTTTCACAGGAAATACATGTTTTTACATCCCCCTGAATCCACAAAAAGAATCCTTATGTGGTTCTGTGTATCTGTCTGCATAAGTCAGAAATGGAAAATCGGTTAAAAATCAACATTGGTGTTTCAGATTAATGTGTTTTAAAGATGCCGTACGAAAATCTTGAATAAAATTATTCCACCCTGAACTACCTTCTCGAAAATGACTCGGTTTTGATTAAAATACCATACGTAAAGACATTTTGATGACAAATGAACTGTATATCTTGAATTTTCTGACTATAGCCCATGTACTCCTATTTACTCTTGACAACTTTTGCATAACTGGTAAACCGTAAGAGATAGACCAAATCTTACTATACAAAAATATAAATCTTGCTGAAACACACAATTTATGTCCTAATTAATTTTTGTGTGGGATGAACCACTTCGGAGATATTCCTTGTTGTGTCAGTTTGGTAATATTTAAGTTTTCTCAAATGGAATATTTTTATATCTTAGCTGTGCAAACAGAACGGAATTTCGAAGCCTTCATATAGCGACCAGATTTGACTGTCGCTCAAGCCTTGACAAGGCATTTGATTTTGACGATACTGATATAAGGAATTCGCAATTATATCGATTACTTGGTGAGATATATCGTATACATACCTATTTTTGTTTGCTTAACACGGTACAAACTAGGTATGTGGAAATATCAGTAGGAAGATTCTTATATCCAGGAATAATTAATTATGATTTTTTAAAACGTATAGATACTTTGTGATGGTTTCGAACTGACTATATTTTCGTTGACATGTTTTCTAACCTTATTTTCCTGAAAGAATAGACGTAATTACCATTGACAAGCAACAAAATAGGGCATTAATTCTTGACCCCACAATCCGATTTAAAAAAAATGAAGATCAAATTAAGGACGTTGATAAGGGAAAGAAAGTATATATTGAACCTTGCATTCCTTATTTAAGACACAAATACAAACTTTCTAATCTGGAAGTGATTGGTATGCTCTTTGAAAATGTTTAGCTGCCCTATTTACAAATTTTATAATAATTTTGTACATTTTTTTACTTTATCTATTATCATTATCTCTTCATCTAGATCTTTATCACGATGTTTTATCCTTTTTTATTTATATTTAAAATTGACTTTTTCTACAGATCTATTAGCAGGCGGTGTCTTTATGATAACCCTATAATAAGAGAGCTATACAACTACTGGATTTTCTCTCATATTCCCTTTGCAACTTCAAGAATACTTATCTCGACTGACATGAAGAAGATATAGGAATACGTGTTTGTAGCAATAGTTAGTACAAGAGTAGAGAAAGTCATGTGACTGTAACACATCAGATTTTTATACGAAATTTTGTTAACCAAATGTTTAATGGTATTGCTGTGTATAGATGACAGAGAAAGTAAGAAATAGCCCCTCAAAGTGTGCGAGTGGATTATTAATGAAAATATAAAGGCTATAACTACATAAGTGGTTGCTCATATTACTAACGGAACCAGTTATGGTGGCGCTCTGTGTAAACACAGCTATGAATATTCATACTGAGAGAAAATGTAACCTTGCTAGTAGAATATGTAAAGTAGTTCAGCACGTAGAAGATCACAACACATCTCCCCTCTTTGTGTATATTAACATAATTAAAGACGAGAATTCCATGCATTGTAAAATCACAGTATGCATACATTTATGCACTAAAGAACTGCAATACATGCACTACCAAGTGACGCAGCCCAGCGAAGGCTCGTGACAGGGCTGCCCCACCTCACTGGCGGTGCGCGTATTAAAGGCACTACAGAGTTTTCGAGATTGTCCGGCAGCTGGCGTATTTGTAGAAGTTCCAGTAAAGGTGATGTTCGAGAAAGTTGCATGTTATATCATCCTCGCTACATAAGGAGGCGAGGCAACTAGAGAAATTAGTAGTTAGTTACAGCCGTCTGTGTGTTAATGAGTGTTACGTGATTGATACAAGGTCAAGGTGAGCCGTTTGAGAGACAGAGAAAGTGAAAAACGACACAAAGGAGTGAGTCAAGGTTATAAGAAGTAAAAGTTCTGAGTTGTGATATCACAAACTGTAGCCTGTGTTAATATCAGTGAAAGAGAACTGTTTATTTATGTAAAAGTTAGAAGAAAATAAAGTGAGAAAAAATAACTGGATTGGACTTTTGTCGTTTTTGCCACAGCGTTGTCAGGAGTGGGAAACGTGGAATTGTCAAATTCTTAGAGTGCATTAAAATGTGCATTATAATTATTTTCTGTACTACATATAGTAAGTAGACAAAGTATTGCATTCGACCCAAAAATTCGTAGTCGAGATTCCACCGGAAATATACGTTTTGAGGCCCCCGGAATTAAAAAAAAAAAAAAAAAAAAAAAAAAAAAACCATTTTTAGAAAAGGTACGCGCGCGCGCGTGTGTGTGTGAGTGTGTCTTTATGTGTCTGTTAACAGCATAACTCAAAAACAAAAAGTTGGTTAAAACCTAAAGCTGATATTTAAGTTTAATGTTTTTCAAGGGTGCCACATGCATGTTTTGAAGAAAATTGCTCAACCCTAAACCACCCTTTATATGGAAAATTTTTCAAAAATTTTGATTTTCTCGAAAATAGCTCGAACAATTTTGATTAAAATGATATATTTTAAGAAATTTGTATGACAAATGAAATTTATATTTTGAATTTTCTGGCTATAGCCCATGTAGTCCTCTTTACTGTGGCTGGCTTTTGTATAACTGGTAAACCGTAAGAGATAGAACAAATCTTAATATGCAAAAAATGTAGATCTCGTTAATATACACAATTTATGTCGAAATATATATTTTGTGCAGTGAACCATTTCCGAGACATTCCTTGTTACTGGTCTGAATTTTCAAATAGTAATATCAGACATAGGCAAAATCAGCTGAACTGGGCCACTCCTTGGATCACGTTTTTGTCTGACACCGCCTGCCATCCCTTCCCAGCACTGCTGTTCAGGTTCCGATACGCCTCATTTAGTGGCGAGTATGCCTGCTTCATGAAGAGTGCTAGATTTCAATTTGCAAATATAAAGCGTTACAATATCATACGCAACTTTGATCAGAGGCATCTTACAGGGTCGCAGCAACGGAAGTTTATAAGAATCACTCGTAACCAATTTTCTTTCGTAACAATTTTATGCACTCAAATAATAACGCATAATATAAGACTTTTTCTGTACAATCTTTTTATTAGTTGTTATTTTATATAATTAAATGGATAATTGCAGCAATTTGGACAAAATTATGTTGTTTAATGTTTTAAATGGTTGCCATTTACAATAGATTGCTGATTGCAGCATTTTTCACGAAAATTAAGCTCACAAAATTGTTGTTTATCCAACATCTGAAGCACGACTTCTCAATGCCTCTGTTTGGTATTTTATTATGAGGGCTTAGAAAAGAAGGTGCACCAACTACAAGAAAATAATCAATAACTTCTACAAATGTTCATCTCTGTTAACATGAAGTAAATATAGGAATAAGTGTTTGTAAGAATGGCTAGTATAAGAGTGGAAGTTTGTGGAATAAGAGACCAAAACAAAGTTAGGTTAAAAGAGCAAGTAGAGTAGTTGCAGGACGAGATGTGCATGTCAATTAGCTAGACGGACGACTTCCTCTCAATTTGGGTGTGCCCGGAGGCTCAAGAGTTCATCAGCCTGTAGTATTACATATTCCCTTCGAGCCTCGCCGAGGTCCACTTCCTAAAACCGCTGCAAAATTCAAACCTGTAACACCTCTCAAACTACAGCACGCTTATCGCCCTGTAAGGAGTGAGGCATAACTACTGACTACTGACTACCGATGTATTTATTTGACGTTTTTCTTTGCTAGGTGAAACAACAGAAGGGAGAGAAAATTAGTACCTAGGTAATTGATTTTACGTAAAGCAGCAAAGGGAGTATCTGTGTGTGACGTAAGGTTATTAAAATGTCCTATTTATTCTGTTGCACCACGACCAGACCAACATCTGCACAAAATACAGTCACTTCGGAAAGCACAGGAACCGAGTTAAGGTAGATATTGCGTTTTAAATGGCATTTGTGGACCAACATTTTAGTTTTTGGTTTTTTACACCATTTATTAGCTCTGTTCTATTTATTTTAATCTGATTCATAGTTTTGTATTTAAAGGGAACCCTGTGATGCTGTTACACTAAAAGGGGGCGTGCTGTTTTACTTTTTTTCACGTGGCTAACCTCTCTTGCTTGAAACTGCCACTAGCTTGTAGAAGAGACTGTACCCAGTGTTCCCGTAGGGGGAAGGGGGGGGGGGGTTCCGACTCCCTCAGCTGCTGTGGAGTGAGCGCTGGGTACCCACCACCCTAGCACTCGTGGTAGTTGTGACGTTACCATAAGTAGTCCGGGTTGAACATCTGAGCCCCCTGGATTGGGTTGGTCTCGGTCGGGTAGTGGCTCTTTACGAAACAAGGTACCAGCCTAATGGAAAGGAGCAGCCCACGAAAGGAGTGGCACTCCTGGTTTTAGGGGGGGGGGGGAGGAGCTTCGGCTCCTGTGGAAGATCCCTCGCTGCATAAGTACTTTAAGGTACGCAAGAGGAAGTCATTGACCTTTGGAACAAAGTATAAAAAAACTAATGACATTTAAAGAAAACTAGTTGGTATTATTAACAGCCAATGTGTGCCAAATGATCTTTGAAAATGCAAAGTTTGAATCTGAGAAGCTAAGTATAGCAGAAGTTTGGGGCGTATAGGCAGGGCTAGCTTATATTAAAGTGTCTGTCTCAGGCGAGCAAGTTTCAACAGTTAGAACAACATGTGCTTATATGAACACGCAGTAAACTTATGCAAGGTTTGGTCCGAGTGTGGGTGGCAGGCATATTGGTGAAAGGAACACAAAGTAGGGCCCTTCTCTTAAACATTAGGGTAAGTATTCCAGTGACTGGCTAAAAACATTTCACATACGTAACACATTTTCGGTTGAAAATACAGCTCAACTGTTGTCAGTAGTACTATAAAATATTTTCCTCAAAATGGTATAACAATTATAAATATATTATAACAAATAAATTACAGTAAACCAAGTATTGTCACAAACACTTATTCTTCTATATAACTAATATCAATAGACATAAACAATTTCACTATAGTGAAATATAGTTGATGTTGAAGTAGTTTATCAGTTGATATCAATTTGATTGAAATTCGTTCCCTTTACATAACCAGCACATAAATACATGAATAATGACTTCTCATTTCAGAAACAATTTGTTGAATATGCAACCAATAGCAAAAAAATATCTCGGAAATGGTTAACTGCACAATAAATATATCTAATTGCGTGCCTTAAAGAATCTACATTTTTTGTACAGTAATATTTTGTGTGTCTCTTACAGTTTACCAGTTATATAAGTCAATCAGAATAAAGAGGACCTCAGAGACTGTTCTCAAAAAATTCAACATTTTCAAAAAATGTTCCATGTTAAGGGTAATTTGAAGTGAGAGTTTGTTATGTTTGTGTTAAATTCTTGGAAGATGCTGAACTGAATACCAAGTTTGGTATTTAACCGACTTCACTTTTTTGACTCATGTTGTTCACACACTGACGCATACAGTCGAAACACGTGGTTTTGGAATGTCGGGCGTCTGAAAACCATATTTGCACTGATATATCAGTGTTGAATTTTTGCATGTAATACAGTAATACAAAAAGTAAAAGTTAAATACACAAATATTGACTTGCTTGAGAGCTAGAATTGGAACTGAAAAAGTTAATGCCACAGATGGGATTTGAACCACAGACCCTCGTTTACCAGGCGGGTGCTCTAACCATTAAGCTGTGGCATTGAATTTTTCAGTTCCAATTCTACCTCTTAAACATTGCCCAACAATATTAAGTTTTTTGGCATAAATAAATAATAATTGACTTGGTTTATAATTTTGAGAATGATAAATTACACATGAATAATATGTTTTGTTTCAGGTACGTGTCTCAGGCATTGAAAAAAGTATATATGCACACACTCAAAGGTAAGTTTCTTACTCGTTTTTAAAAAACAAAACAGTAAAAATTGAAGAACCAGTGTATGTAGTAATTGTAGAGTTTTAAAGTGCAAAAATATCACAATGATTAATTCTGCTCATATATGACGTGCTTGAAATCAACCAATCACGTGTATAAGAATTTCAAATTTCAACCAATGACAGCCTTGATTCACGAAAAATCCATCACATTTCACTATCACTTCCTCTAAATTTTAATTATCATCTCTATTTTTGTTATGTTTGATCGTGTTAGAGAATTTAGCTACAACAGCTTACGTAATTTGACACTAGGCTTAAACATAAAAAATGGCTGACGCTCGCTTCAGTGAAGCATCTAATGCTGAAATTGATGAAACCTCAGAGCAATGAATGTCGGTTAAAAACCAAAGTTGGTATTTAAGTTTAATGTCTTTCAAGGATGCACCGCGAAGATTTTGAAGCAGATTCCTTCGGCATAAACTACCCTTTATATATAATTTTAAAAAATGTTGATTTTCTCGAAAATGGCTCTAACGATTTTGAGTAAAATAACATATGTTTGAAATATTTTTATGGTAAACGAAATGTATATTTTGTAGTCCTGTTTATTCTTGATGACGTATGCATAACTGGTAAGCCGTAAGAAATAGACCAAATCTTACTATACAAAAAACAGGTTATTAATGCAAGACTATGATACATTCCGGCCTAGAAGGTGGTGATGATATCAGAACGATCTCTGGTACATGGGCATAATAAGTAAACTTTGGAAATCTGGTAGCTACGTGCGTATAACAAAGTTGTCCGAATGTGATTGGGACAAAGGCTCGACCGTGTGCATCATTGAAAAGGCAGTAACCAGCTGTTGGAACACAATTCCCTCTGGTGGGAGTTGCACGCATCGCGTTAAAAAACAACTAAAGTTGCCCCCTGTCGCCGACCAGCGGGCCTGTTATTTCCGTCACATAATTGTTTTAATGAGCCTGGTTCTCGTTATATTTACATAACGTGGGTGTGCTACCTGAGCTTCTGCACTCCCATTTCTTACTAGCTCAAGTACCCGGCGTTCACGGAACTAAAACTCCTACAATACTATACTATAAAACTCCGGGAAGACACCATGCAAAAGCATTTATCAGCAAGCATAAATACCACGAGAAGAACAGCGAGGAGAGAAAACCGTGTGAATGTAATACGTTGCATTTCTATTTCATCATAAAGAATTGTGTGAAATATATGTAGAAGGGCAACTGGAGAAGGATGTGTGACGCAAAAGAAAAGTGAGTAGAGAAAGCCATTTGAATGCAAGACGTTGCATTGTAAAAGGGGTAGCAAAAAACCTTCTACGAATAACCCCCATCCTTTGCGAGCAACAAACGTGGCCAGCAGAAGAGTCAGTGAGTGACTATACACAAAGTTACATAACCAAATTATACAACTAAATGAACGTGAATGAAAAGATTTATTAAATAGCTTGATATAACCTCACTTTTAGAATCACTCATAATTCGAGTATTCAGCGGCAAAATTGGCTGAAATGCACTCATCAAACACTTCGCACCGTACGTGTTGCAAGCATTTTTATATTTATTAGAAATCTTTTACGTGTTTCACAGAATGTTTTACGTATCTCACAGGGATTTAGGTACCTCACAGGAATTATATATCTGACAGGAATTTTTACGTGTCTCACGGGAATTTTTACACGTCTAACAGGAATTTTTACGCGAGTCATAGAATTGTTATGTGTTTCTCAGGAATTTTTGCGCGTCCCACAGGACTTTTTCCGAGTTTCAGCAATTTTTAAGTGTCTCAGGAATTTTTTACGCACAATTCTTGCTACAGATAAGAAAAGTAAAACCTTTTTTTTCATTAAGGGGACCTTAAAACGGTGAAATCTCAGTACTGAATTTTTGTGTGGAATGCAGTTCTTTCTCGCTACATATATGAAAAGTAAAAAAAAAAAAAAAAAAAAAAAAAAAACATTTAAGGGGTCTTAAAACCTGTATTTTTGGTGAAATCCTGTCGTGGTAACGTAACGCAGGTAAGGGCATCGAAAGATCCACGGTTAGTGAGATAAAATTTGTCATGTCTGATTCAAGTTTGCAATTGTCAGTTACGTTTTCGTAATTAAAATATCGCCCCAGTTTGCTAAACGTTACGAAAGATGAATTTCCTCACGTTCACAGATTATAGCCACAAGTTTGAACAGTGTTCCAGTGATATATTATCAAAGTTCATGACCATTTGAACCACGCACACTCAGATAACGTGTTGTGTTTGTCCTAATAGATTCAACTCATCCCTTCCAACTTCTTAGGGCCTTTGGTTGTACAAACTGACTATAAACCATGGCTGTCACCTGGTCATTCCACCAGATCATTCTAGTGTCGCCAACTGTATCCAATTTATTATATATTACAATAAAATAGAGCCCTATTTCTATTTGTAAACTGTGTTTTTAACAAATTGTTATTTTATAATTAATATACTTTTCGAGTAGAAAGGTTATTTGTTAATGTTAAAAATAAAGTGAGATTTATTTAAGATTATAAACTGGTTTTCTGTTATAACAAGAGAAAATAGAAATACATGTCATTCTTGTGTCTCGTTTTCCTCAGTTGGCACTGCTGAGTAAGTCAAACTGTACTAATCGAAATCAATACATTTTAGGTTATTTTTACGCATAGTAAGTACAGAAGTATTGCATTTGACCCAGAAATTGAATGACGAGATTGCATCGGAAATATGTTTCGAGGCCCCGTGTGTATATGAACAGCATGACCCCAAAACCGAAAATTTGTTAAAACCAAGGTTGGTATTTACATGGGAAATTTTTCAAAAATTTTGATTTTGTTGAAAATGGCTCTAACGATTTTTATTAAAATGGATATGTTTAAGATATTTTTATGACAAATGAAATGTATATTTTGAAACCGTATAAAATGTTAAAATACACAATTTATGAGAAATTATGTTTTTGTGAAGTAAACCATTTCGGAGATATTCTTTGTTATTTGTGTGAATTTTGCAACACTTACAGATGTTCTCAAATGGGAGGTCGTTATTTTTTTTTTTTTTTTTTTTTTTTTTTTTTTTTTTTTTTTAATCATGCAAGGAGAACGGAATTCTGTAGTCAACATATAGCGACTACTCTTAAAACATTTGACTATCACTTAAGTCTACTGTATTCCCCTTGTACCTATTAGAATATTAGCAATAAGATAATTTGTACGACTGTGTATATATAATATTAACATGGAGTAGATAGAGGAATAAGATTTGTATGAGTAGAGCAACAGTGAGTAGAGAAATAATGAAGAGGTCTTGAAGCATACAGAAATAGCTGACGTGCGCTATTATTAAATCTAAGAACAGGGTTCAGTGTCCGTGACCTGCCTCACCGCTTTAACACGCAAACTTGAAGACCAGCCGACGCACTGCTCTTCAGAAATATGGCTCTGCGGCGCATCTTCATGTGGGTTCACTTGCCTCGTTCTTCACCTAATATTTGTTGGCATCATCTGCAATATTTAGCTAATTTGGATCAATACTTCGGTGAAGCGTCTAGTGTGTGTATATATAAGGGGAATATGGGAATACGGCAGGTTTTAAGTGATAGTAAAATGTTTTAAGAGCTGGTTGCTGTGCGATGCCTTTAGAATTCCGTTCTCTTTGCAAGGCTAACGAAGGAAGAAGCAAATAACATGTTCCTACTTGAAAAAAATATATGTATTGGCAAATTTAAACAAATAAGGAAGAATATCTCGAAAATGATTCGTTCAAACGAAAAAACAAGTATTTGACAAATTGAGTGTTTTAAAGAGATCCACATTTTTTATTTAGCAAGCTTTTCTCTGTTTACCATTTATACAAAAGTCATCCAGAATGAAGAGATCTTCTGATATGATTCCCAGAAACTCAAGGTATGACTTAGAAACTGCCATGGAATCGCCTGTTTGTGTCCGTCATTGGATACAGACTGCCTGTCAGTCCCTCCGACTGAGGAGTGGAGTGAGGCATAGATGCTCATTACGTAAACGTCTCCAAATGGAGAAGGTTGGACATCCCTGGTATAGTTTGTTTACTTCATAACTCTATAATAAACTTGATTAAAAAATCGTCCCACAATAGAATAGATAAATGCATTAGATAAACGATAGCGGCAGACATACAGAGATTGTGCGTTATTTAGTTTTAAACATATGAGGCTCGACTTCAAGAGCCTTACATTAGGATCTTAGTCTAGAAGTTTCGCTCTTCCAGAATGTTCTAAAACGTTCAACACTCACTGTACCACTATGTACAAGTGTTACTTTTCCCTTTTTTCCCACAAAACTGCTCTCTCTCCGTCTTTTATAGGCAGAATGATGTAGCACGGATCGTTGAAGAAATTCGTCTTTTTCTCGAACCATTTTACAAACGAGCCGGTAGTCGAAGCTTCTGGAATACTCTCGAAAGTCTTTGTTCTATTGCATTCATTGTTGTGTATTTACTGGAGACCGCCAAGTGGTGTGAGGTAACTTGACCTTCAGTCGGATTCCTTAAAACACATTGTCATGAATTTCGTAGCGTTATCCTTTTTAGAGATAGTTGACAAGTTTAGACCTCTCGTTACTGTATTGTTTAAGGGCGCCCCATTCTTGGGCCGGAAGAGACTGCACGACAATGCCTGTCTTCATGCAGATCATTAACGTTCCTCGCATTGAGCAGTAGGTATAGTGGAGTTGAAGGAAGGAAATGAAGCAGAACATCCACTCTGTCGCCTGCAGATAAAAGTGCTCCGTTAGCTCACAATGCCAGGAAACAATTAAAGGTTAACTTGCCTGAGGTGATTGTTTTCATTTATCGCCTGGGATTACGAGCTTGTGCGCTTCCTGTGTTCCTTTGTTCATCGTCAGGTGCAAGTGTTCACACAGTCAAACCACACTAACAGCAGACTGCCGCTAATCGCAAAATCCGGCTAATACCAACACGGCTAGGAACATCTATCTACCACATTTGTCTTCAATTTTAAAACAGGAACCAATAAAAATTAAGATTAAACTAGTTTTTCCAAGTAAAAGCATAAATGTATTAACACAAAAAACATGAAATAAATGTTACAGGGGTAAAGGTGAATGTGTCGACCATCTTACACAAAAATAATTTATACATAAATTGTGTGTTTTAAAGAAAATTTTTCGAAAATTTTAATTCTCTCGAAAATGGTTTTAACGATTTTGATTAAAATGCCGTGTGCTTCAGATATTTTTATGGCAAATGAAATGATTTTTGAATTTTCTGGCTATAGCCCCTGTAGTCCTGATTAGTCTCATACTGTGACCCAGGGACACCATCCTCGCCCTTTCTGGGCCTCTTTTGGTTTCTCTGCAGCACCCTAGCGTACTTGTATTTAGTTTCTTGCTTCAGATCTGTACCTATTGCTTGTAGCTCTTTCACACGACCTGAGTTTCCCTCATTAAATGCATCTAAAACACCTATTGGTATCAAACACTACAAAGACAGTGTTAGGAACAGATCCACACTACTCTATTGAAGGACTCATTGGGATTTCTAGTTTTGCCATGCAAAGCCACAAAAGTTCAAAAAATGCATGACATTTTTAATGTTGAAATTGTTATGGTAACCCAAAAATTGTTTTAAATGTTGGTAGTGTAAATATTTCTAGTTTATTATGGCAGTGATTAAGCAAAAATATTTTTAACAATTCTGGCTAAAGATATAGATTTTCGTTCCCAACTTGAAGATGTACTCCTTAAGAAAGGCGTCGCACCAGCCGCTACTGATGCGTTTAGCAGAGCGAAGCTGTTGCCCCTAGCAACCAGCCTTCTAGCTATATTCCGAACATCACTGGCAAATGCATTTTAAAATATGTAGCACGTTTTTGTTGCTGTTGAAGAGCACGTGACGTAACAGAGAATCCTTCAACACGTCACTGACGAACACCATACTTAACTTATCTATAGGAATTTCTACTCCAATAGCGTAACTTCATGAAGTTTCCAAACACGGGACTTTTAAAACTTCCAAAATATGACTTACTTACATATATAGACAAATTTTCTTATGTTTCACTTGATTAAAGTACCATATACCTACTTAAGATATGCGTGTTCCCAATGATATTTATAGCTTAACTTTGCACAAAACTCTAACAAGTCCTTTTCGTAAAATTGGTAAACGAAACAGATGGATTAAAATACATGTTTTCAGGTCCCTGAATATAAAAGAAGACAATTTTTTAGAAAAATGCTTGTGTGTGTGTTCGTGTTTGTGTTTGCGCGCGCGTTTGTCTGAGAACAGCATAACTTAACAATACAAAATTGGTTAAAGACAAACCTTGATATTTTAGGTAAGCATTTTCCAGAAAAATCTCGAAGAAGACTAAATGAACAATATTCAAATAATTCATATTAATTTATGGGTGTGAAGCTTGACCATTAACATCTAACTCGATTAGGTAACTACAAATAAATGAAATACTACTTGAGAAGAGTGGAGCGTAAAACTAAACGAGGATATTTTCATGACAAATGAAGAGTGTATCTTAAATTTAGTAGAGGAAATACGTGAGATTTTACTTCGTGTACCCTGGTTCCATATATACCGTCTCTTTGACTGGCCAAAGAAAAAGAAATAAAATAATTAATTCCCTTATTACAGATTTTTACATTCATAATTGAATGTAACTAACAATTCCATCGTTATATCTTGAAAAAAAAAAAAAAAAAAAAAAAAAAAAAAAAAAAACACATTCTAGTGTTTCCATTGCGGGAGGGGGGAGCGGGGGGGGGGGAGATTCCGATTAAAGAAAAATACAATAGCTTGAAAGTAATAATAAGCAATATTTCCAAAAGAGTTTACTTCAGAAAGAAACATAATTTGAAATAAAATGTATGTTTTAAAGAGATTTGCATTTTTTGTACAGTAAGATTTGGTCTCTCTCTTACTGTTTACCAGTTAGAAAAAACCTTCAGGAGCAAACACGACTACATGGGCTATAGGTAGAAAGTTTAAAACAAATATTTCATTTGCCAAAAAATATCTTAAACGTACGCCATTTTAATCAAAATCGTTACAACCATTTTTGAGAAAATCAAAACTTCCGAAAAATGTTCCATGTAAAGGGTAATTTAGGCTGCAGGGGTTTTCTTCAAAACCTTAAAAGATATTCAACCTAAATATCAAGTTAGGTTTTCAGCAAGTGCTTGAGAAATTCGCTGATAGATGAGATTGGATTGGATGAAGATGAGGATTGCAGTGAAAGGTCATGGTGCAGGTATCTGACAGTTGCACCAGGTAACCTTCACAGTGACTTGACTTGACTTGACTGCATCTTGTACGTACAGGATGCATTGTAAAGCAGAGTAACCTCGAAACTCGACGTGTACCGGTCGAGAACCAAGGTCAGTCCGATTCAAGGTACTCGCCCCAGGTGATACCACTACTCAAGGTAAGGAAGGAAGCTGCATATACAGTGTGACCCGCACTGGACACTCGCAAACAACACTCAATCCAATAGGTACTAGCTCTTTCATTCCTAGAAAACTCAATTTACTGAAAATATTTTAAATATTTCACTTTAATCAAAGTCGTGAGTTATTTTCGATAAAATGGAATTTGAAAAACTGTTTCATTTAAAAGGTAGCTTGGGACGATGGATTCTCCCCCCCCCCCCCCCATCTCTCTCTCCCTCTCTTCATGCAAATAGAAGAAATGTCAAAATCATCACATAGCGACCATGTCTTAAACTTTCACTATCACTTAAGTTTATTGTATTCCCATATTCCTCTTGTACCTACAAGACAATTAGTAACAGGATACTTTTCAGAATGTTCCTATTAACATGAAGTAGATACAAGAATAAGAGTTTGTAAGAATAGTTAGTACAAAAGTGAGTAGAGAAGCTCATGTGAGTGCAACGCATCAGATTTAAGCAGGACCTGGATGTTTATGACCTAAAAATGTTAGAAATAATCTTCAAAAATGTGATGTTTAAATTAACATTCTATTGAAAATTTCAAAATCTTGCACACTCAACAACAAATAATTTTATTGCTGCATTTTGTATTTATTTAATTGTTCAATCCAGAGCTAACCCTCCGCTCTGCACAGAATGAAATAAATGTCACATTTTGATGGGGATCAGAAACAAGAAATACGTAGCAAGTTACATACATTTGAAAGTTTTAAAATATGAATTATTGTCTATTTGCACTCAACATTGAAGCTTGAAAAATACCTCGAATATCACACACAAGAATTAGGATATATGAAAAACAGTCTTTGGGACGACTGCAAATGCGAATACAAATATAAATAAATATAACAAACATAGGAAATTTTAACAGAAAATATCACTATAATATGTAAAATGACAAAAAATATTTAAAAAGTCAAAATATGACTTGATAAAGTCGTGATTCGCTTATATTTTCCATGGAAAAAAACCACGAAGAAAAACTATGACTTCGTCATAAACATCCGGGTCCTGCTGTTCGTGAAGTGAAGTGTAACTCAACAAGCAGACTCTTTAACATCACTTTGAATGCACAATAGTAGCCGACTTGGCAACAGTAGATTGTTTCGCTAAGAGTATGTTGAGAGGACTCTGTTGTGTTCATACGATATTATTAGCAGAGAAAGAAGGTTGAGGGACAGTTTTACAGCTTCTTGCAATATGTTGTCCTTAAAGGATGGCCACTAGTATATACTTCTTTTGTTCTGTGAAGTCATTGTCCATGTTAAGTTATGACTAGTTTCAGTTTCCAGTAGGAATACCTACCTGTTAAAGCAGGTATGTAGACTTTGATTGCAAACCCATCTAAAAGCAACACTGCCTACAAGAGTTGTCATAGCAACAAAGCAAGTGACGCCCATTACGTGGCACACAATTTTTGCCAGTGTGTATGCAGCGCTGGAGATGTAAATATCGTGCAATAAGAAAGTTGCAGAGCGCGTGCGCGTGCGCGAGCAGCAATAGTTCAAGGACATGTCTATCATGCTGCAGCAGTCTGGGAAGATCGGACGAACGAACGGGCGTTCACTACTTCGCCCAGATTACTTAATTGTCAGCTCGGGTTTCTCGGCTCTGTCTGTCCGAATTGGGTACAACGAGACCCACAAGCTTGGGAAATTCTCTCCTCGTGTACACTCGGCAAACTGTTGCTACAAGAAGGGTGTAACAGTCACATCACCAGTCCACAAATTCATAGTTCCGGTTCAAACTGGAGTCGGTCTCTGGACGTCCAACATCTCTTTCCCTCTTGATCTGTGGTTGCAGTCTTTGGCGTAGATTGTCTTCCGGCATTCGCAATATGTCTTGATGACAGTTATTCTTGTAGGTCCTGATGGTTTCTGGACACGTAGTTCCTCTCTTATTTCTTCATTTCTTTTGTGATCTTACGAAGTATAATCTGCTGAAGGTCCTAATAATTTCATTTCTGGAGCTTCTATTCCTCTTTGTTGTAAAATATCACCTTTCTGAGCCTTAAAGTAAAGTTGGGTTTGCTCTCACTTTGTAAAATTTCAGAATAGTCTCTAGTCTGGCTAGTGTTTTGTTGATTGTGTTGTTGGAATTTGACTGGTTTGATGTCTGTGTCTTTCGGACTGAAGTAAGAGACACTGTACTCAAACTATTTCCGAGATATTCTTTATTATTTGTTTGAATTTGCCAATACTCATACTTTTTTTTCAAATAGGAATATGTTGTTCCTTTTTTATCTCTTGGCCTTACAAAGCGAACGGAATTTCAAAGCATCGCATAGCAACAAGTTCTTAAAACATTCACTATCACTTAAAGCCTACCGTATTCCAATATCTTTTCTGCACCTACAAGAATATTAGTAATAGATAATTTCTGAAAATGCTTATGTAGATTAAAATGTAGTATATAGAGAAATAAACATTTACAAGAATAATGTGTATAAGAGTGAGTATATATCTACAACAAATTGAACTATATTAAAAGTCAATATGTTCACTTGATGTATCTTCACCAAATATTGATACATTTTTTAACCAACAACACCCATACACCCGCCGACACTTGCAACCCTGAAACAATCAAGCACTGGAAGGTGAAGCGAAGTAAAATTCAGGGGATGTAATAGCCCTTCCCAGAATTCGCCATGGTCAGGAAAATCGGCCAGGGGAATCGAATCCACGACCTCCCGAATCTGAGCCTCACGCGTTACCATCTCACTCTATTTGTACTAAATACAGGAGCGTCACCACATTCTTCTGAACGAACACTGAAAGGGGAACAAAAGCACATGCCTGGAGTTGAACTGGGGGCCGCTGGGTGTGCCGTCCCCTTTCTCCCTGCAATATGTCGAGGTCTTGCATGAAACATTCCTCTCATTCCAGTCATGGGAATCTTCGGCACCTGATCCATCACGCTTCGCTACTTACAGTGTGTACAGTGTTGCAACTTGATGCTGCCGTGGCTTCTGACTCGGTAGGCGAATACTGGGAACATTAATTTTCTTAAATTATTTTTCTAATTCAACCTCAAACTCATTCACCATTAATATAAGAAACGATACATCACACATGGGCCAAATCGGCTCAAAAGGGCCAATCCACTGCAACACACTCTTGCCTCGCTCCACCTGCCATCCCTCCCCTTCACTGCTGTTCAGGTTCCGATACGCCTCATTCAGTGGCGAGTATGACTGTTTCATGAAGAGTGGTAAAGTCTGTTTAGTCAACGCATGTGCAGTTGGATCACAAAGGAATGTGCGCTACCCACAACAATGAGTCATAAATCCATCTCCGCGCCGCAGAAAAGGGAAACCCCTCCCCCTTGTCCTTTAAGACCAAGGGCAGTTCCTTAAAATCAGGGTTACTATAAGATAAAGGAAGGTTATAAACTGCAAAATTATGTAATTTTCCTAACCAAAGCAGGTGGCTGTAATAATTATTGTATACAGAAAATGTTAAATATAAAAAACTAGTTAATGGTGTAGAAATTATCATTACTACAGCGCAGGTGGAACGAATCCACCACTATCCTTGTATCAAAGCAGCCTTCATTATTTGGCAAGAGAATGTGGGGTGAGTAAATGCGGTCGTGCCCATAATCGGTAGTACACATAGTTTTGTCATATTACATTAATTGATACAAAATTACCCTTATATCATTGTAACTACATTATTTAAATACATAATACAGTTATCTAGGGCGTGACTGAGTGGTTAGACCTTCTTGTCTACCACCTAAGTGGTCCGGGTTCGATCCCAGGGACCCCCATGTGGTATTTGAGGTGGACGGAGCGGCCAGGGTTTCCTCGCTACTCATTTGACCAATTTCTCCGTCATCACCTTTCCAATCATCGATTTCGCCTACATTTCATATGATCCTCTTCCTCACTCTCCTACCCGGTGCTTGGCTGACCACTTACTTCCAGGTGTCCACTCTGTCTGGTACATAGGTTCCTGTGCTCCCCGACGTCTAACCCTAGGTACTGGCTTGTAAGTCCTACATCAGGGGGGGGGGGTAATCAGGTAAGTAAAAAAGGGGAAATAAGTTTATTTGATTGTAGGTGTAGTTCCTCCGTAGTGGAGGAGTTTCAACCCCTTCAGTTGGTGCGGTGCAGGCGCTGCGGGCTCCTAGCCCTCGTGGTACATCTGATGGTATTAGAAATACGAGTACATCGGGCCGAACATTTGAGTTATTCGAATTGGGTTGAACTCGGCCGGACATTGGTTCCCGATACTCATGGGAGATTGGGTACGTCTGGGCAGTGGCGAATCCACTTCCGTCACTGTGTAACTCCTGGACATTGTTTTCCTTGTCAGTCACTACTATTGCTGGTCTGCCACTTTTCTCTTCATCTTTAAGAGATTGCCGCCCACTACAAGCCAACAGAACACAGTGGCACGTGACGGAGAATAATCCCCATCAAACACTCAAGTGACTACGTTTCATTTAAAGTCGTACAAAATCATTACACGAAAATGCTCTCTCTGAATGTCCATTGCATTTGAAAAAAAAAAAAAAAAAAAAAAGTTCACACTTTCCAGAGTTCAAACATAAACTGAGCAAAGCTGAATGGTGCAACAATGGCCTGACTATTACCATTGCATTACCAACGAGTCAATTATTTTGACATGCAACAATGCTTTCTCCAGTGGTGGCCAATTTTCAGTGTCTCAATACATGTCTAGTGACCCCTGTATATTGTGCAGTTAAACCTTTGACTATCACTGTTCCCCTTGTATCTATAAAGTAATGTGTAATGTAGCTACGTATTTATGTAACGGTTCATCTCAGAATGTATCAAATGAAAATACCTGCTTTATACGTACTCCAGTTCCAAGTAATTCGTATTTATATATACATTTTTGTAGGTCCGGACAAGATGTAATTTATAATAGAACAGAACCGTGTTTATTATGTAATGCATTTATACGTAATTCTCTGTTATACGTATTAAATTTCAGTGAAATGTAACTGAGGTTTACGTATTTGTAATGAAAATTGTATACACACTATCTTAAAAGAAACTTGAGGCGTATTTTCCTTATCTCTGTGGTATAAGACGCAACTTCAGCGGACGGCTTTCGGCCGCGGAAACAAAAGACAAAGACGCTCCACAATATTGTAGCAACAAACGAGAAATAAAAATGTTCGATATGTGGTGTTTACTGCGTGGGGAACTACAGAATAGGGGAGATTATTGCTGATGTGTGTGAAAAACATGGCCGGGAGCAAAAACTCTGAAGCACCTAAAGAGAATGAAGTCTTAAATGCAATAAAAGTGTGGAGTTGTTACCGTAAGATAGTTCGTATACCCACACAAACGAGAGAGGATGGAGAAAGTCATGTGAGTGTAGATTCCCAAAGGCCACTATGGTTATAGAAGTGTGTTGCCTTCAAGTTTGAAGCAGGTAGGCCAGGGTTAAGACAAGAGTATTGATGTTGCGATAACAAAGAAACTTCATTACAGCACACTCTGGTGCACGTCCAAAGAAACGAGCTTGTTATCGAATTGCGAGACAGAGGAATCTTAATTAGGGCTTCTTCTCTCACGGCTCTTTTCAAATTAGATATGCGCTTAAACAACGCCATAACAGTTTGGAGTAAAACACTGCTACTGATTGGGTTTATTACTGAAAAACTTGCCCAACAAATTTACGTTATGACAAACTCGACCAAAGTCCACTCCGATTACTTTTCTCTCTCTTTGCAGAACACAGTTCTGTTTTACTGACGCGGTGTACAGTCTTTCGTGATATTACAACTCACAACTGTTTACTTCTCGTAACCTTGACTCATTCCTTTCGTTGTCTCTCAAACACTAACTCTTACGATACAATCACTCAACTCTCATTAAAACTTCTTCACTTCGACACTATGTAATTTTCACAGCTATCTCGCACTCACTGAAACTACCTACCTTCCTGACCTTGCTGCTGGCAGACTAAGGTTCAGCCTGAATATTTTTGCTGGGCACCTACCCACAATAGGGTAGGAAATTTATAGGATAGGTTATTTAGAGTGGCTTAATTTTATTTGGGATTATATAGGTTTAAGAAGGGAGCTTTTGCTCCTCAACAGCCTGCCTTCATGCGCTCAGCAAGCTTTTGTACTGGCGATAACGTAGTCAGATCTTTTTTGAGCCTCTACAAAGAAGCCGGCTGCCAAACACCTCTCGAATACTCTGGAGAGCTCTTCGTGGTGCCGCTTGATTGTTAGTTACGTGATTGCTCGCGTGAGTGGTGAAGGGAGGCTTGACCCTGAACATGTTTGTTACGCGCCGCACCTGTGGGGTGGGGCAAACCGGCCCCGACCGTCTTTTGTTGTGTTCTCGCTGTCGTCCGCCGGCGACACTATTAGCAATGTGTTGCGGTGCACGGTGACGCTTTTCTTTCGTCTTCTTAGTGCAATGATAACGGAGCTGCTTACCCCGGGTTGGGTTCCCGGTACCGGCCGCGGCGTGGGGACTTCTGGTCTTCAGCGCCATGAGGTCCCTGGGGCCTTTACTTTACGGAAAAGTAATGGTGAAGACCATATTCACTGACTGGCAGGGACTTGGTGCTCTAGCCACTCCCCATCCTCCAGTACTTCACCCCATTGATGGCAGTTTTCCCATTTATGGAAATACTACGGCACCACAGACGGTGACACTGATGATACATGGAATGAAAATGGAGCACCGGTAGAATGACATGGCGGGGGAAACCGGAGAATCCGGAGCAAACCCGCCCCAGCTCCGCTTCGTCCACCACAAATCCCACAGACGGTGGCCTGGGATCGAACGCGGTTTATTTTGGTGAGAAGCAAATGTTCTAACCACTCGGCTAAGGCATGCTACATACACTATGGGGAATTGAAATCGATTTGAGTTCTTATTCCGGATTGAATACTACATATGGATTCAGATCGAATTGAATCCTTCGGAAGCGGGATCGGATCGAAATTTTGTTCCATGGAAACACCTACTGAATTCAACTCTATTGTGGCAACAAGAGAGGAACGAAATACATGTAATTCTTGGGTTTCATTTTCCTCAGTTGGCAGTACTGAGCTACACTAATCATAATGAATATATCTCAATTATTATTCATATAGTTATAATTTAACATTTTCTAGTCAGATGTAGTATTTAAGTTCATGTTATATTTATGAAATAGTCCATATAAATATAATTCGACAGTCTGACTCGCTCTCACTCTACTTGAGAATTTATCAGTTAGGTCACTCGTATTATCATATTACTTGTGATAATAGAAGGAGCTAGGCTAGGTCACTATTATACAGGACAAGTAGCTATATATGAAATAGTCCATATAAATATAATTCGACAGTCTGACTCACTCTCACTCTACTTGAGAATTTATCAGTTAGGTCACACGTATTATCATATTACTTGTGATAATAGAAGGAGCTAGGCTAGGTCACTATTATACAGGACAAGCAGCTATATATGAAATAGTCCATATAAATATAATTCGACAGTCTGACTCACTCTCACTCTACTTGAGAATTTATCAGTTAGATCACACGTATTATCATATTACTTGTGATAATAGAAGGAGCTAGACTAGGTCACTATTATACAGGACAACCAGCTATATATGAAATAGTCCATATAAATATAATTCGACAGTCTGACTCACTCTCACTCTACTTGAGAATTTATCAGTTAGATCACACGTATTATCATATTACTTGTGATAATAGAAGGAGCTAGGCTAGGTCACTATTATACAGGACAAGCAGCTATATATGAAATAGTCCATATAAATATAATTCGACAGTCTGACTCACTCTCACTCTACTTGAGAATTTATCAGTTAGGTCACACGTATTATCATATTACTTGTGATAATAGAAGGAGCTAGGCTAGGTCACTATTATACAGGACAAGCAGCTATATATGAAATAGCCCATATAAATATAATTCGACAGTCTGACTCACTCTCACTCTACTTGAGAATTTATCAGTTAGGTCACACGTATTATCATATTACTTGTGATAATAGAAGGAGCTAGGCTAGGTCACTATTATACAGGACAAGCAGCTATATATGAAATAGTCCATATAAATATAATTCGACAGTCTGACTCACTCTCACTCTACTTGGGAATTTATCAGTTAGATCACACGTATTATCATATTACTTGTGATAATAGAAGGAGCTAGGCTAGGTCACTATTATACAGGACAAGCAGCTATATATGAAATAGTCCATATAAATATAATTCGACAGTCTGACTCACTCTCACTCTACTTGAGAATTTATCAGTTAGGTCACACGTATTATCATATTACTTGTGATAATAGAAGGAGCTAGGCTAGGTCACTATTATACAGGACAAGCAGCTATATATGAAATAGTCCATATAAATATAATTCGACAGTCTGACTCACTCTCACTCTACTTGAGAATTTATCAGTTAGGTCACTCGTATTATCATATTACTTGTGATAATAGAAGGAGCTAGGCTAGGTCACTATTATACAGGACAAGCAGCTATATATGAAATAGTCCATATAAATATAATTCAACAGTCTGACTCACTCTCACTGTACTTGACAATTTATCAGTTAGGTCACACGTATTATCATATTACTTGTGATGATAGAAGGAGCTAGGCTAGGTCACTATTATACAGGACAAGCAGCTATATATGAAATAGTCCATATAAATATAATTCGACAGTCTGACTCACTCTCACTCTACTTGAGAATTTATCAGTTAGGTCACTCGTATTATCATATTACTTGTGATAATAGAAGGAGCTAGGCTAGGTCACTATTATACAGGACAAGCAGCTATATATGAAACAGTCCATATAAATATAATTCGACAGTCTGACTCACTCTCACTCTACTTGAGAATTTATCAGTTAGGTCACACGTATTATCATATTACTTGTGATAATAGAAGGAGCTAGGCTAGGCCACTATTATACAGGACAAGCATCTATATATGAAATAGTCCATATAAATATAATTCGACAGTCTGACTCACTCTCACTCTACTTGAGAATTTGTAGGTTATGTTACACGTATTATGACATTGCTTGTGAAGATGCACATTTAGTAGCGTGTATGGAAGAGGACGTGAAAAAGAAGCCTTTTGAAGTCAACATCCGCCAGTTTTCTGGTTTCTCAACGATAAAGGCGATTTCCTTTTATGGACACGCGGCGCAGCAGAGACCGGAAATTGTCTTCTGCCATCTCGAAATTCTGCAAGAACAATGGGCGCTCGTGAAACAAATGAGTCAAGGCTGAATAAACTTCATCAGCAGTGCAAATACAGTGCAAAATTATCTTCACGTTATTAACAACTGGGTAGAAAGTAGTTGTCTAACTGAGGCACGTGTGCCACAGAGGGATTTAGTTTCATTACCAACAACATACTACGTTTCCACGGAGAATTCAAATCGATTTGAGTTCTCATTTCGAATTGAATCCTGCCTGGAAACGCAGATTCAGATCGAATTGAGCCGTTGGATCCCATCCTTTTCGAAGTGGAATTGCATCGAAATTTTGTTGCATGGAAACACCTACCGGATTCAAATCGATTTGAATTCGCCAAAGATGCTAACTTCTACTGTACTCATAACACGCTGCACGCTCGTGATTTTGTTTTCTCAGTGAAAGTGGGTAATAAAAGATAACAAAACCACTTTTATCGTTTCTATAATCTTGCACTATATTCTTTTAAAACATGCATTAACCTCAAAGTCTACTTAAACATTTTGACAGGTTCGCCAACATAAACCAAGTGACCAACATAAAAGGCCTTCTTGCCAACATCAATCTCATTCTGGATTGTATTGAACATGAAAACACGGATTGTATTGAGAATGAGATTGGAGTGAAATCGATTTTATTCCCCATGGGAACGTAGTGAGTGTGAGAAACAAGTATCTACAGTAAAACCCATCTAATGGTAGAATTGTTTACTAAAAGGCGAGGGAGGGAGAAAATCTAAAATGGTTTTGTTACAGTAGATTAAAGTGATAATCAAATATTTTAAGACATTGTCGCTATATGATGGCTTTGATATTTTACTCTCCTTCTGTGGCCAAGAGATAAAAACATAGGACTTCCTAATTGAGAAAACTTTAATACCTCCTTGACCAGCCGGGAGGGACTCGGAGCATTAACCACGTTCCACCCTCTATTACTGCACGCCACTCATGACTCCCGTTATGGCCAGAGGTGGGGCGCTAGACCTTGATCCTTCATCGAGCTTTTGTACCACGAAGTTTAGTTGTAGTTTATTTGACAAAAGTAACGTATTTGAAAACAGAAACCAGAAACAAAGAATATCTCGGAAAGGGTTTGCTACTCATATATATCTGACAAAGTGTGTCCAGTTTGTTAGTCTCTTACGACTTATGACAGAGACACAGGTAGGTTTTCTAAACGTACCTTTTTGGGATTTAGGGAACCTAAAACATGTACAGTTGGGCCTGGTTTATGCGAATATCAAGGGGAAGAGGGAAGATTACTTGTACCTCAGAATTACTTACAAGTGAGATTTTGATAATGCATCATATAAAAAAAAAAAAAAAAAAGAAAAAACATTAAAGTAGACCTACGTGTGTAAAATTTGACAAACAACAAAGATATGCACGAAGAAACCATTGTTGTGAGCTTGGTCGTGCTTTAAAGAAGTCAGTTAATTTGGTTTGTTTCACTTTTCTTGCATACCGCTGTCCTATAGTAAACACCAGACATCGACAATTTTTATCTTTAGTTCTCGTTTGTTGCTGCGACACTGTCGCGCCGGCAGCCGCCAGCTCTGCTAGAAAACGTATTTGTCTTTTGTTTCCGCGGCCGAAAGCCCCCCGTTCAACTTCTCTTTGTCAACAGAGACAAAGAAAATGATTCGCATTATTTTAAGATAGCGTATGCCGTATGTTCATTATTATTACATAAAATTCAGTAGAATTTCACTGAATTTTAATAAGTATAACAGCGAATTACGTATAAATAAGGTAGGTTCTATTAGTACGTTTGTAAATTCTCACTATATTTCGTATGAAACCTGGATGTGGTAGGTATGCTGTACCGCCTGGTAGAGAACAAATGAATGTGGAGTGAGTGTGATACTCGCATGCGTTAATCCCGTTACTGCAGCACTTTCACTGTTTCATCCTCCACAAGACATCGATATGACGTGACGCAACAACAGCTGTTGCGTGGCCATGCGTAAGAGTCTACATCCGGGAACAGCGTGTTGCAGGGAGAAGGCACGAGTACATCTGCAGAGGTCGGTCGGTCGGTCGGTCGCGGCGCCCAGCGGCGGCTTCCTTCCATGGGGGCCGACTATTTCATACTGAATTATTAACAGCAACAATAATAATGTTTATGTTTCATATCTCTTAGGGATGCGTCCACCCTAAACTACCCTTTACATGGACATTTTTTCGAAAGTTTTCATTTTATTCGAAAGTGGCTCAACCATTTATGTTAAAGTGCCATAAGTTAAGTATATTTTTATGACAAATCAAATGTATATTTTGAATTTTCTGACTATAGTCCATGAAGTCCTGTTTACTCTGGATGACTTTTGCATAACTTGTAAACCGTAAGAGATAGACCAAATCTTACTGCACAAAACATGTAGATCTTTGTAAAATACACAACTTATGTCCAAATAATTTTTCCTGTAAAGTTAACCATTTCGGAGACATTCCTTGTTGTTTGTGTGAGTTTTGGAAAACAAACTTTCGTCAAATGGAACATCGTTGTTCATTTTTTTGTATGTTAAGTGTGCAAAGGGAACGGAATCTCAAAGCTTTAAAAGATTTGACTATCGCTCAAAGCCTACTGTATTCTAATATTCCCCTTGTACCTACAAGGAAATAAGCAATAAGACTAACACGAAGAAGATATAGGAATAAGAGTTTGTAAGAATGGTTAGTACAAGAGTAGAGAAAGTCATGTGAGTGCAACACATCAGATTTTTACTTTAGGATTTCACCCAAACAATCCATAGCGAAATGTATTCTTCTTTCTTTTAATTTCTTCTTTCTTCCTCCTCTTCCCCTCTTTCTTTCTCTTTTTCTATTTATTTGTTTGTTTCTTTTTCACGTTCTCCTTGTTTCTTTCTTTTTGTGAATAGCATTTAACTTAAGCATCTTGGAAGGAAGCAAGATTTTCAAGAACCCTATTATAAATTACCCTATTTTCTGAAAGTCAGCTCTAACAATTTTGAATGAAATACCATTTGTTTGAGATATTTTCATAACAGACCTCTGCAGCGCTCTTCATTTTAATGTATGTACCTATAGATATACATTTATTTTGGATTGTAGAGGGACTAAATTGTACAGGGATAAATGGGTACCACTTAGGTGGTTGAAATTGCCGAGAGAAATAATTAAAATGACAATTAGAAGGTCTAACAATACAGAAGATTTTAGGAAGTTGGGTGAATTGTAAGGAACGACGAAAGAAAAATACAATAGAGGCATTTCTAAAATTATAAAATTGTATACTTCAAACGGTGCCTAACGAGAAAATTGGTATATTTAATTAAAGGACAGTATTACAAATAGGTAGACGGTGAACCTATAATATATAATATATAAATAACACGGCGTTTATATTTATATTGAGATTATATTAATTTTATTTTATGTAATTTTTGTGTCTTGTTGAAATTACTGAATTTAGACGCTTCAAGCTGAAAATGTAGATCCCATTAAAGTTAAAAAAATCATAAGACATGTGACCTGGATGATTAAATTATATAAACAGTTGCATAAAATATATTCATTATGGTTAGTGTATTCAGTACTGGCAATTGAGGAAAACCAAACCCAAGAATTATATGTATTTCCATCTTTTCTTGTTGTTGTAACAGAAAACCACTTCATAATCGCATATAAATTTCACTTTATAACGTTAACAAATCTTTGTTCTCAAAAATGCATTAATTGTTAAAAACTCAGTTGTCAAATTGAAATGTAGTGATATTTAGACTGTAATATGAATGAATTATTTTTCAGACATTTATGGGATACAGTTGGCGACACTGACTAAACAAAAGAATGACCAGTGATAATTCGTACATGATAATTTAACACCTCTATATGTGAAATAGTCACTTTTACTGTATTTTCCTTTTCCTGTTGTACTTAGAAGGAAATATGTGATAAGATTTCTGCAAACGTTCATCAGTATTAATACGAAGTGTATAGAAGAGTGAGTAGAAAATATAATGTGAGTGCAACACGTAAGATTACTAGAGCATGAAGCTGTATCGAAGGAGAGACAGACAGACGGTAGAATGACAATAGGAAAACAATCAGAAACTGCTTCTCTCCTACACATAACGGGATGTACGTGTCGGTCACTGACTCTGGACCCCTGGGTGCAACGGTCACTTGCAATAACGTGGGCTGCTGCTCCTGCAACATGTACCTATCTGTGCACGTGGTGGACATGTGACTGTTTGGAGCACAATATCACTTTACTGCCTCACGTCGTTGTACCACTGTCGGCCTAACTATTAGAGTTGACAATTATCTCCGGTATGCTGTTTTATAGTGTTTAACGCCCACATTTACTACATATGGCACCGCAGGCGGTGACACTGATGATACATGGAATGAAGAAGAACCGGAGAACCCGGAAGAACCCCCCTCCCAGCGCCGCTTCGTCCACCACTAATCCCACATGTGTTTTCCTGGTATCGAACCCGGGCCGCTTTGCTGAGAAGCGAATGGTGTAACCACTCGGCTACGGCGCGGCCATCTCCGCTGTGTTAAAATGTGTAGACGATTCTTGTAGATTCCCCTTTTTGCGTAGCTGGAGCGAAGAATATTCTTATCTCAGGGTGTGCGTGGGTTTTACGCAAGGATCACACTGGTTTCTAATACTTCGAAGTACTCAACTGACTCGCGTCCGTCGCTGTCGACTGGCTGGCGAAGAATCCCTCACTGGAATGAATAGACACGACGGTATCTTTTAAAAAATATACGTTCATTTCACCATTATTTTTTTAGAGATTATCCCCTAGTTTGTACGTTTTCTTCCTATATTGTATTAGTATTTATATAAAATCATTGTAATAGTTATTAAATGCCTTATTATCATTTATGAATTTCAGTATCAAAATAAATTTCAGTAACATCGGGTATTTGAGCATATTATTTGTCAGAATGTTACAATAGGTATAGACCGTTCTCAAAGTCTACTGTTTTTTTTTTTTTTTTCCACCTACAAGAAAATTAGCAATAAAACCTTTTGTACAAATGTTTATCTCCTCTATTAACATGAATTAGATAGAGGATTAAGAATTTTTGAGAATAGTTTGTACAAGAGTGAGTAGAGAAAGTCATGTGAGTGGAACACAGATTTTTAAACTCGGTCTTTTGTTTGTTGCGTCATATCCATCTGTGTATAAATCCTTGGTATAAATTAATGTAACCGAGGTTTGTTTTTATACTCTGTGGAGTGCAGCATCTGTTTATACTCTATGTACATTTTAAATATTAGTCTGGGAGCTGGTGGATGTATCGTTGTCAACATCAGCTGACCTAAAACAATTGATGACAACACACTGAAAGTGGTAAACGCCGGAACGGATCTGGCTGGAGTCCAGATACAACCCAAAACCGGGACAGAGGTCAGTGCCAAGCGTTTCTAGGACTACAGGGAAATTGTTCATACGACAAGGGAATTTTGATACTTCGTTTGCTTTCTTTTCAGCAAAAGTTTCCTTATGGGGCATGCATGTATGTACTGGGAATAAATAACCAGCTCTGAACTCGTTATCAGATTGAGTGCAGGATGTGTGCACAAAGGGAGATCTTACTGAAGAAAGGAAGGTGTTTTGTCGCTGTGCCTAACTTCCCATGAAGGAGGAGTTGATATGGTAATTCTGTCACGATAACTGGAGCAAACGGTACTCGCTTTCAAACAATACCTCGCTGACACTATCTCATGCATTCACATGACTTTCTTTACTCAAAGCAAATTCATATATGGAACTTAAAACCTTAAAAATATTTTATGATCGACCATGCCATAATGTAGAATTTATACGCCACAGTAATGGGCATCATTATATCCACCTCCTCATAATCATACTATCCACCAATCACACGTGCATCTCTTCATGACGACACTCCTAATCTACCAATCAGAGGTGCAGTGTTAACCACCAATGAAAAGATTCGACTGTAGCAACCAATACTTCGCCATTTGCGCACGTTCTCACGCAGCTGAAAGCGAAACTGTCGATTCCCATATATGAACTAAAGCTGTTCTGTTTATACTTGGTGCTGATATTATAAATAACATTCTAATAAATTGAATTTGTCATCTCGTTTTTAAACTGTTTCCTTTTTAAAGTTATAATAATACAAACTGTCCTAGAAAACGCCGACAAAGCCTAGTGTGTTATGCGGGATGGTAAACTGATCGGTTTTCAGGAACGAACCCATGTCCGGAAATGCACGGTTTGGACGCTGTGAGAACGAACGTTTGTGACAATATCTTAAGATAGGCTTTGGTGTCTTAATACGAGAAATGTGCAACCCTTTCGCCACCTGTGTACAGCGGATAACATTCCTATGCATGCGCTAAACTCCTCCATAGAGTCCTTGGTGCGTATTCTACTGCGTTACTTGTGTAGTTTCCAGTACAGGAACGGTTTAACAGCATTGCGACACAGCAGAACACAGCTGCTGAAATGGCCGACTTGAGCTCCAGCACACTGATGTATATATGTGGAATCACCTCAACATCGCATATTCAAATCGATGGATTGGTAGAGATGGACCAGTTTCACGGCCAGATCTGACACCTCTCGACTGTTTCCTGTGGAGTTGTATGAACAGTATGGTGTGTGGCACTCCTGTAATGTCAGCGGAGGACTAACACCAGCATAACAATAAAAGTTGAAGGTGCAACTATCGATTCTCGTATGTACAGTACAATAATAAATAAATGATTAAAATGTCCTACACTAACCTGGAGCGTAGAATATTACAAACATTTTAGAAATGTTTCAAACTTAGACACGCGCTCGAGCATAAATAGTTGTATGAAACTTGGTAATTAAGATGTTAATGAATATTATGGAACCCGTTTCATAAAATATACCGCAGTTGCATAACGCAGTGCAATCTTACCAGACAATAATTTCAGTATGAATATCCGGAACCACGAGAAGAGAAGACAAGAGAAATAAAGGCAGAACGAAGTGAATAAAGAAGGAAGGTATCGAACGCGCCCAGTGTGCGACTGCCAGAAGGGCTCACAAAGCTCAATAATTCCTCTGTTACAAAGTTTCCTCGTTTAAATTAAGAACGTTTTAAAACAATGTAATGCAATTTTACGTGCGCTCCAAGAAGGCAGGGAATTAATAACGGGGGACAATGCTAATGTAACTTTAGCCCTATCTCTCCCTTTCCAACTACAAATTACCCCGTTTTCTTTGTTTCCTATTTCAAAGGGTCTTTATGAAGCCTTTCTTTGCACCGAAAAAAGAGAGAAATATTCAGTCCGCAGATAAATCAACTACCAAGATAACTAGGGACTTGAAATTTTCATGTATAACCCTTATACAAGTGTCACTGGATATGTATTGAGACAGCAAAATATGAATAGTCACAGAAACGTTTTGTTTATCACAGCTCCTCAAAGGAGTGAGTTAAGGTTATGAGAAGAAAACAGTTGTGAGTTGTAATATCATGAAAGACTGTAGACTGTGTTAACGTCAATAAAAGAGAACTGTGTATTTGTGTAATTAGTGTATGAGAGACAGAGAAAGTGAAGAAAAACAGTGAAAAGAGTGAGTCAAGGTTACGAGAAGAAAACAGTTGTGAGTTGTAATATCATGAAAGACTGTAGACTGTGTTAACGTCAGTAAAAGAGAACTGTGTATTTGTGTAATTAGTGTATGAGAGACAGAGAAAGTGAAGAAAGACAGTAAAAGGAGTGAGTCAAGGTTATGAGAAGAAAACAGTTGTGAGTTGTAATAACATGAAAGACTGTAGACTGTGTTAACGTCAGTAAAAGAGAAATGTGTATTTGTGTAATTAGTATATGAGGGACAGAGAAAGTGACGAAAGACAGTAAAAGGAGTGAGTCAAGGTTATGAGAAGAAAACAGTTGTGAGTTGTAATATCATGAAAGACTGTAGACTGTGTTAACACCAGTAAAAGATAACTGTTTATTTATGTAATTAGTGTATGAGGGACAGAGAAAGTGAAGAAAGACAGCGAAAGGAGTGAGTCAAGGTTACGAGAAGAAAACAGTTGTGAGTTGTAATATCATTAAATACTGTAGACTGTGTTAACGTCAGTAAAATATAACTGTTTTGTTGTGTGATTAGTGTATGAGGGACAGAGAAAGTGAAGAAAGACAGCGAAAGGAGTGAGGCAAGGTTACGAGAAGAAAACAGTTGTGAGTTGTAATATCATGAAATACTGTAGACTGTGTTAACGTCAGTAAAAGAGAACTGTGTATTTGTGTAATTAGTGTATGAGAGACAGAGAAAGTGAAGAAAGACGGTGAAAGGAGTGAGTCAAGGTTACGAGAAGAAAACAGTTGTGAGTTGTAATATCATGAAATACTGTAGACTGTGTTAACGTCAGTAAAAGAGAACTGTTTTGTTGTGTAATTAGTGTATGAGAGACAGAGAAAGTGAAGAAAGACAGTGAAAGGAGTGAGTCAAGGTTATGAGAAGAAAACAGTTGTGAGTTGTAATATCATGAAAGACTGTAGACTGTGTTAACATCAGTAAAAGAGAACTGTGTATTTGTGTAATTAGTGTATGAGAGACAGAAGGTGAAGAAAGACGGTGAAAGGAGTGAGTCAAGGTTATGAGAAGAAAACAGTTGTGAGTTGTAATATCATGAAATACTGTAGACTGTGTTAACGTCAGTAAAAGAGAACTGTGTATTTGTGTAATTAGTGTATGAGAGACAGAGAAAGTGAAGAAAGACAGTGAAAGGAGTGAGTCAAGGTTATGAGAAGAAAACAGTTGTGAGTTGTAATATCATGAAAGACTAGACTGTGTTAACATCAGTAAAAGAGAACTGTGTATTTGTGTAATTAGTGTATGAGAGACAGAGAAAGTGAAGAAAGACGGTGAAAGGAGTGAGTCAAGGTTATGAGAAGAAAACAGTTGTGAGTTGTAATATCATGAAATACTGTAGACTGTGTTAACGTCAGTAAAAGAGAACTGTGTATTTGTGTAATTAGTGTATGAGAGACAGAGAAAGTGAAGAAAGACGGTGAGAGGAGTGAGTCAAGGTTACGAGAAGAAAACAGTTGTGAGTTGTAATATTATGAAAGACTGTAGACTGTGTTAACGTCAGTAAAATATAACTGTTTTGTTGTGTGATTAGTGTACGAGGGACAGATAAAGTGAAGAAAGACAGTGAAAGGAGTGAGTCAAGGTTACGAGAAGAAAGCAATTGTGAGTTGTAATATGAAAGACTGTAAACTGTGTTAACGTCAGTAAAATATAACTGTTTTGTTGTGTGATTAGTGTATGAGAGACAGAGAAAGTGAACAAGTACTATATGGCAAGTTTTCTCCAAAGAGATCTTAACCAATGTTACAGTATACAAGCGTCAGGGAAAGTAAGAGAACTTAAGTTTTCTACCGTACCGGTTGCCTAATATAGGAGTAGCACATTATTTATGAAGTGTCCCAAACGGTTGTCGGTGAAGTACGTAAACAAGGTTTTAGTGATTTCCGTATAATTTAACTGGCAGTGCTGCCGCGCGAAATGTATGCAAATCTCATTGATTCCACATTAAGGGACGTTTATATTCATAAGCCGTGTGTGTGCCAGTACACCAGATGTGCTTCTGTTATAATCTAACTCAGCTGGTTTGCACTTTCCCTACATACAAGCTACCACATAAAAATACATGTTTAGAGGTCCACTGTGCACAGCTTCCCAAGCTAACCTTTACACATAAACAAATGTGATTTACTTTCACATTGCCTTCTCTGCCCACTATCGTTTATCAGTGGATATACAAATTATTTTTACGAAAGTTTATTACTTTCTGTACTGCGGATAGTAAGTAGCGGAAGTTTTGTATTCGATCCAACACTTTGATGTCGAGATTTCAGCGGAAGTGTATGTTTTGAGCCCCCCTGAATAAAAAAGTTCCGTGTGTGTCTATGAACAGAATAACTCAAAAACAAAAAATCGGCTAGAAACCAAAGTTGGTATTTAAGTTTAATATTTTTGTAGGATGTGACGCAAAGATTTTGAAGAAAATTCCTCTAACCTAAGCTACCCATTACATGGAAAATTTTTCGAAATTTTTTATTTTCTCCAAAATATCTCAACGATTTTGATTAAAATGCCATATGTTTAAGATATTTTTGTTGCAAATAAAATGTATATTTTGAATTTTCTGGCTATAGCCCATGTAGTCATGTTTACTCTTCATGACTTGTATAACTGGTAAACCGTAAGAGATAGACCAAGTCTTAATTTATAAAAAATATAGATCTCGTTAAAACACACAATTTATGTTAAATTATACTTTTTGTTAAGTGAACAGTTGCGGAGGTATTCCTTGTGTTTTGTGTGAGTTTTGCAATACTTAAACCTTTTCAGAAGTGGAAGGTATTTATTCACTTATTTATCTCTTGATAATGCAAAGAGAACGGGATCTCAAAGCTTTAAAATATGTGACTATCGCACAAAGCCTACTGTATTCTAACATTACCCTTGTACCTACAAGGAAATAAGCAATAAGATAATTTGTACAAATGTTTATCTTAACTAACACGAAGAAGATATAGGAATAAGAATGGTTACTACAAGAGTAGAGAAAGTCATGTGAGTGCACACATAAGATTTTTATAGATAGCTACGTGACTGTTACACATGAGACTGTTTGTGTCGTATTCCTGGAAGGGACTGACAGAACTGTAAAAGGTAATGCAAGCTGAGTGAAAGTTTTATTGCCTTTTGATGTTTTCCTCCCTGTCGTGTTTATTCTGATGTTCTTCCTGGGCACATCTTCATGGGTCAAGGGCACGCGCTGTCAACTGGGATAACTCTGCTTGCACTTCAACCCACGGCATCACCAGCGACAAATGTTTACTAGTACAATCACTACATTTCAAAGAATTAATACAATACTTTAAGTTGCATTTTTGCTCCAAAAGCAATATTTATGAATAACTCGGGCTATCCGTGGTTTGACAAGTTATCCCCAAAACTTTCGGACTGAGGTTGCACTTGACCAATACTCTCGTGTTTCTTTGCAGGCATTTAAAAAAATATTACTTAATACGTTTAAACAAATATTAAAGTATAACTCTTAGGATACTATAAGCAGTAAAAGATAAACTAAATAAAAACCCATGCTAAGCACTATGTAAAAGCACTGTTGGACAACCACAAATACCACAGGTAGAAAAGCGAGTGGAAAAAGCGTTATGAATGTAATGAGTTGCATTTCTATTTCGATAATATAGAAAAGTGTATGAATTGTTTGTAGAAGAGTAAGTTGCAGAAGATTCTATGAGTTGGTTTTGAAAGACAAGTAGAGAAGGACATGTGACTTTCTTAAGTAAAAGAAAAGCGTGTAGAGAAAACAATGTGAATGCAATACGTTGCATTTCTTATTTCGATAATATAGAAAATGATATGAATTGTATGTAGAAGTGGGAGTAGAGAAATAGTTAATATGGTTGTGTTTCGTAAAAGAAAATTGACTAGAGAAAACAGGTGAATGTAATACGTATTCCATTTCTATTTCAATCATAGAAAATTGTATGGATTGTAGAAGTAGGAGTATAAAATGAAATGTTGTTGTGCTTCGTAAAAGAAAAGCGAGTAGAGAAAATCATGTGAATGTAATGGTTGAATAGTAAAGTGGATAGCATAAAAATATTTTGGATGAATGGTATAGCAGCCCACCAGGGACAAACAAACTTTCCTTTATTTTTATATCAATGAATGTGTGCCATAAGTCAGTATGAAAGTTGGTAACACTGAGGACAGCTAACATACAACACCTGCGATAGATCACGCCACATCAGTCAATCTGGTCGTAGCCGCTACCTTGCGGTATGGAAGTGGCTTTTAATCACCTCTCACTATGGCACTTATACGTAATATTAAATTTAGTTTAAAGTATATTCTTTAATATGTTTTAAAATTTATAAAAATATAGCCTACTAATTTAGCCCAGCGAAAGTTTTCTCAAATTTAACCCTGAATATACTTAGAAATTTAATTCCGAAAACATTGCTGCAGTTTTAGAATCGACATGTGAGCCCCTAGGGATAAGGGGAGTCGGAGTATGAATCACCAGCGGGGAGTTCTGTAATGTTTAGGGACCCTGCCCTCTGCTGTCTCTCCTCAGGTTCGTGCACTCTTCGCGAGCTCCCATATGCTCCCCTGCTAAATACCTCGTTCAAACCGTGTTTATACGAGTACCATACTAAAAGTGAACGCCAAAGCTACGTTATAGGGCAGGACTTGCAGAAGAATTAAACGTATGTAATATTGTGTTATGTTTACTGTAAAGCTTTGCACAATTTTGTGATTCTAAGAGCAAAGTAAGTTTCTTATAACACAGAATCGTGTAACTGATTAAATGCTGCTTATTGCAAGCAACATAGACATTAAGAATTTGCAGATAAAATTAAAACGTGGCTTTTCTACGAGGCCAGGTGTATCTACCCCTTCCTTGTACTCGTTACAGCACCACGCCTCCAGCCCCGTATTGCAGCTGTGAACTGTGCCAGGGAGAAAGAGCAACTCCACCGCCCAGCGGCAACACACGGAAAAGAGCCTAAATAAGAGGCACAACAAACATGCAGCATTGCTACATGTATGAAGAATGGAAACATGGGCGACGCATGGAGTGGCCTGCCTTGCAGCAGGAGATCCGTACAAGGAAGCTGAGGAAGGGCGGGTCTCTGCTGCAACTAGAGCGTTACAGGCAGACGTTACGGGCCTTGTCACGTGACCTAAATCATCTTTCACAATCAAATATTCCATATCTGCATTTGGGTTTAGCAAGAGCACCAGCTCTATTTCATTTCTTGGCACTGCTTTGGCCGTTAACAATCACCACTGCTCCCTTTGTTTTTAATAGAAAACTTCGTCTTCTGAAATGTCAGTAAAATTAAAAATTTTATGGTTTGCATTCTCATGAATTTCTCTGCACGCTCTTCTACATATTTGTTGTAAAACTTATTTCTATATTTAACTGCTAAATGTTTAAAATTCTGAAGTTAAATTTTACACGCTATTCATATTATCACAGAAACTAATCAATGCAGGACTTCAAAACGTGTATAAAGTATAGAAAAACTCATAGCAATAATAACTAATATCTGGGAAATGCTTAATACAAATTCTGCTTTTTAATAAGATGATCATTGAAATTAATAATAATAATAATAATAATAATAATAATAATAATAATAATAATAATAATAATAATAATAATAATAATAATAATAATAATAATAATAATAATAATAATAATAATAGTTTCAGATTTCGTAGTTTATTTTCTTGTAGGTACAAGGAGAATATGGCAATACAGTAGGCTTTGAGTGATAGTCAAATCTTTTAAAGCTTTCAAATTCCGTTCTCTTTGCACGGCTAACATGAAAAAATGAATAACGATGTTCCACTTGACGAAAGTTTTGAGTTTTCCAAAACTCACACAAATAACAAGGAATCTTCGTAATGGTTCACTCTACAAAAAAATTATTTGGAAATAAATTGTGTGTTTTAGCAACAGTTGCATTTTTAAGTCATCAAGAGTAAACAGGACTCCATAGGCTATACCAGAAAATTCAATATATGTGTTTCATTTCTCATAAAAATATCTTAAACATATGCCATTTTAATAAAAATCGTTAGAACCATGTTCGAGAACATAAAAATTTTCGAAAAAATTTCCATGTAAAGGGTAGTTTAGGATGGAGCATCTTGCTTCAAAATCTTCGTCTTGCATCTTTGGAAAGTAGCTAAACCTAAATACCATGTTTGGTAGTTATTGACTCTTCTTTAACTGCGTTCAAAGCCATTTTCTTTTGGGTTTATTTCTAATGAATCTTGCTGTCATATGCTTCCTGGGTGGAATGCAATATTTTCTCCACTTACTATGAACAGAACGGCTCCAGCAGATAATATAGGTGGGAAAGGAGCAGTTTTTATAAATGGTGATGTTCTTTATTCACCCCGAGTAGTCCTTTGTAAACAGGCACAGGTGATAATGTTACTGAGGGGCTAATGGAACTCTCTCTAATGGAAGGGACTCTAGTTCAAACACTACACATTCCTCCGGTACCATCAAAGAAGCTGGGCGAGCCCTCCTATCACATGGCGAATCACCTCGTGGTTTCTATCCTACATGATGTGAAACAAAATGCTTAACTTTCGGTATAAAAAGTGTTCAAATGATGCTTCCCAAGCTTGACATCTGTGCAACCGGATAACCAGAGAATAGAGGGGACTTCTCGACCCAATGCAGATATATTGCACTTACAACCACCAGCGGGAACGGACGAGGTGAATGAACTACAGGAGTCCGATGGAAGTCCTTGACCCACCACGACCCCGAAATGAATCTATAACGAACTACCACCCCCCAGAGGGAAGGGATGAGGCGAAGTGAGACCGTAGGCTTGTCAGAGAGCGGAGCCCGAGACCTACAGAAGTCCCTAATAGTTACAGATGTTCACACAACCAAAGTACTTCGTCTACCCAGGGAGAGGGTGACGAGGCGACTCTTGCGGCAACTTCCAGGAGGTCCAGGGAAGAGGTTCCAGAGGGTAAACAAGTATGCCATCTGTGAACGAATAGCGCTACCAAACAAAACTGAAAGATAACAAGGGAAGGAAATGAGAAATGAAGAGAAAGGCAGTTGTGGAAGATTAGCAGCCCCTAAGTGACAAGGGGAAACCACGAAAAAACCCATGTCAGAGTGGGCGGCCACGGTGATCGAACCCGCGACCTCCCAAATGTGGATCATTACCGCCTGAATCATCCCGCTCGGTTTGACTTTTTTTTTTTCATTAATATCTAAGGTGATATGGGCGTCTTTTCCTGCACAGAGGTTTAGGAAACACACTTTTGTATAACTCCGCGCAATACATATACAACATAAGCAGTTGATATGCAGTAACTGCTGAGTTTTTGTAAACGGATTATTTTATTATTTTCTATTTCCAAATAACAGTGAAAATGCAGTGTATTACAATAAAATCATTGCACCATTCATTAGTGCATTTTAAAAGTGATACCGTAGAGATAATATACGATCTATTTTCTTCTCTTTGTTTACCTCAAGTGTGCTTCTTATTTCGGGAGGAGTAATTCATGTAACTTTGGGTTTGTTTACGTTTAGATTTTTTATATAACATTACATACTCATACTTGCAAACTCTAGAGAGAGAGAGAGTGTGAAATAACCCGGATAAGAAAATTTTGACACAGGCAACAGTCTGTCTATTCTAACTTTTGTATACCTGACTCCGATTGCAGTTCGTGAGTTATTTCGTGCGCATGATGCCCTGCAGCAACAAACACATCTACAGTATAAAAACAAATGAAAACCAAAACTCGATGTCCGACGGCTTTACAATAATGGTGTGTTTAATTTTTTGGTCGCGCACAATTAGGTCAGCAGCTAATTTGCATGTTCCCTTAAGCAAATATTGGATTTTGCCGTATTTATTTACTTAATTAAAGGTAGCAGTAGCAGCAGTGCAGACATCGATATTTGGGCGCACCGCACCGCACGCAATTCACTTGCCAACATCGAGTCATAATTAGACTAGGTAACAACACAATGGCTCGTGTTTCATGTTGATCGATCTGCTCGGCTCTGTGTGTGCATATCCTCTCCAAACACATACTCTCACTTCCACCCAAACATTCACCGAAATACACGTTTGGAGGATCCCTGTAGCCGAAAAATCGCTTTACTTTCTATACTACGTATAGTAAATAGGAGAAGTATTCGACCCAAAAACTCCATGTCGAGATTTCACCGGAAATATATGTTTTGAGGCCCCCTGAATACTAGAAAACATTTTAGGAAAAATCTGATGTGTTGCACTCACATGACTTTCTCTACTCTTGTACCAACCTTTCTTACAAACTCTTATTCCTATATCTTCTTCATGTTAGTTGAGATAAACATTTGTACAACTTATTGCTAATTTCCTTGTAGGTACAAGGGGAATATTAGAATACAGAAGGCTTTGTGCGATAATCAAATCTTTTAAAGCTTTGAGATTCTGTTCTCTTTGCACACTTAACATATAAAACAATGAACAAAATGATCCATTTCACGAAAGTTCTAAGTTTTCCGAAACTCACACACATAACGAGGAATATCTCCGAAATGGTTCACCCTACAAGAAAATTTATTGAGACATAAATTGTGTATTTTAGCAAGATCTACATTTTTTGTATAGTATAATTTGGTCTATCTCTAACGGTTTACCAGTTATGTAAAAGTCATCCAGAGTAAATACGACTACAGGGGCTATAGCCAAAAAACTGAAGATATACATTTCATTTGTCATACAAATATCTCAAACATATGACATTTTAATCAAAATCGTTAGAGCCATTTTCAAGAAAATCAAAATTTTCGAAAAATTTTCCATGTAAAGGGTAGTATAGGGTGGGGCTATTTTCTTCAAAATCTTCGTGTCGCAACCTTAAAAGACATTAAACTTAAATACCAAGTTTGGCTTTTAACCGACTTTTCGTTTTTGAGTTATGGTATCCACAGACTGACACACAGACACACACACGGACCTTTTTCTGAAAATGCTTTTTTTTTTTTGTTTTTTTTTTTTTTTTTTGGATTCAGGGGGCCTCAAAACATATATTTCCGATGAAATCTCGACATCGAATTTATGGGTGGAATATAATACTTCCTCTACTTACTATACGTGGTTGCCCGGCGCCGTGGTGAAGAAATTTCAGAACTTGTTAGGGACTTCCGCGCCTCTCTGTGGCCCGTGTACCTGCAACCCTGTGTTCCTTCACTTCATTCCTTACTTCTGGTAGCTGTTAGTCGCAATATTTCTGTGTGGAGGTCAGATACTGCTTGTCCTGCTGTACCAAACATTTTTCAATAGTTTTGATTTTTTTCAAAAGGGGTCTTTGGCGTTTAGACTTGTAATTACTTTATTTACAATTAATTTGCGTTTGAAGTCGACGTTACCAGTTCAGGGCTGTTAATGTTTTAGACACGTCAGTTTAGAGGCATCTCCTTTGCTGTTTTCTCCCTTGTTAGAAGATAAAGTGAGGAGGTGGGGGGGGGGGTTTGAATATTATATTGGTAACGTTATACTCGTAGCTTGAACACTTTGAGAGTCGAGTCGATATATCGAACAAGGCAACCCGATACCTATTTCGAAAGCCAGGAAAGCAAATACGGCGAGAGAGGAACGTTGTAGCATCCATCCCTTTCAGGAAAATTGGGAGTAAATAAAAGAGCTTCATTAACCACTTGTTTGCACTGCGCCAACTGTTGCTTTGCTCCCCAGCTGTTGTACACTCGCTTCACGTCGATCCATCCACGCTGGTGCCTTTATCAAACACCAACATTGTCCGTGGCTTACGTTCCACATGTCCAATGGCCTTCCTTGCGTTTCTTTACAGCCATTTAAAATACTACATCACACACCCGAAGAGGGATATCTGTCGTTATTTGTAATAATTGGGAAGAAATGATAGAAGTTTAAGTAACCGGAATATGTTCCCGGCCGCAGCGCACAACAAAGGACGGTCGAGGCTAAGCTAGTCACAGAACATACATCCCAAGATGGAGCAAAGGTGTTCAAGGTCAGGCTGCGTCGCGCAGCTGTTTGTGCGTGGCGCATAACAAAGGATTGTTAGAACCTTCGAGAGGCATTCGGCGGCCGGCGTATTTGTAGAAGTTCCAGAAAAGTCAATGTTATATCATCCTCGCTATATAAAGGGGCAAGGTAACGGCACGGGAGTAAGTTGCAAACAGACATGAGTCGTAGGCAGTCAATCAGTTTTAGTGTGTGTCTGTGTGCTTGTGTGTGCGTTAGTTGCTCGTGTACCGTTACGTAGTGATGCAATTAATGACTGTTAAGTGATCGTATCGTTAAAGTCGGTTCTTTGGGAGACAGAAAAACTGAAGAAAATAGAAAATTATGTGTTAGGGATACGAGAAGAAAACAGTTGTGAGTTGTAATGTCACGAAAGACTGTAGACTGTTAACGTCAGCAGAAGAGGACTGTGTTGTCAAATATTTTGGAAGAAAATAAATGGACAAAAATAACTGGACTGGGACTTTTGTCGTTTTGTCACAATAATCTTGTTTATTGTGTAATCTATTTACACAAAATTGCCGAGAAAACACAAGAAATTCGAAACATAACAAAAACCAAATTTGACTGTTATGACAGTATGATCGACATCAGAGACATCATGCAATATTATTTGAACTGCAGTTCCTTTGTTATCTTGTAAGACCGTGAAAACCTAAGTAGTTGGAGTAAATACGATTATCATTGATGGTTATGTCATCTTTGTGGGCATTACATAATATTAAATAATTAATTTTGAGAAATGTAGTGGAATTTTGAACTCCACGCTACACAATAACGTTCCCCTTGTGTCAAAGGTCTTCTGTTTTGTAAGTCTATTATTATCGATCCTCATTAAATGACCAAACCATCTTATTCTTCTTTTTGTGGTTGTATCTCAAATCTTTTCACATTCTTCACTTCATGTTTTCTGAGTCTAAACTCTCCTTTTTCAGTTTGAATTGAATCCAAGGTTTTGTTTAAAAGTTTTCTTTCCTTCTTTTCTAATGCTTCTATTTCTCCTGTTTTAATAGCATATAGACTGTGTTATAGTGTCTGATTTTGGTTTTATTTAAAATGTTTTTTCTTATTGGAAATATCCTTATGCAAATTCCATTTTTTTCAATCTTGCTTTATATTTCTTGTTATTAATTTGCATTTTTCAATATACAATACTTAGTTAATACGAAGTCACTAATTTTATGCCTGTCCTAGCCAAGGGAATGGAATTTTAAAGTGATCATGTAGTACCCAGCTCTTAAACATTATATCATCCCTTACCCTGTTGAAGAATGGGTGGAAAAGTTATGTGAATGTAACACAGTAAATACGTTTGTAAGTGGAGGCTGGTTTTCTTTGTTATAATAGGAAGATTAATATTTATACTAAAATACGCTGATTGATTGTTGTTTGCAGGTGAGTGGTGGGCAATGTTGCAGTCTGTATGAATGTTTGAGTGTGGCGTCCAAGAAGGTAAGCAGAAAGGATGAGGTGTATCCCAGTGGGAAATCTGTCTCATTGCATGGTGCCCTTACCTGGACCAGGCCCAGGCCCAGGCCCTAGGCCCCAGCTGCAGTAAATAGCTGCCCTAACTCTGTCTTGTAGATGAAGAAAAACGATCTGGGATCTCTACTGCATGGTGTGGCTGTGTGTGCGTTTATTGCATGGTTCGGCCATTTGTAACCTCTCATTCTAGGGATTTTGAAAGATTGCATCTATCTGGGACATATCTAAGAGTAGGGGAGTCCAAAGGGGGATTTGGGGATTTACTGAAACGCGGCAGATTAACATACGGAGGATAACTTGCATCCTGTTCACCACCTCCACCATATATAAGCCAATTTCCACAAGCCGAAGTGACAAAACTCGCCTGCAGCTGCAGTGACGTATGTATGCCCCACTCCGCACCTCGGCCCCGGTGACAATACTACGCCGCTCGGAATTTATACTTAGTTTCCTAAGCTGAGTAATACTATTTTTATTGGCTTACAATTTTCCATGTGTTTTATTTGAAACGTTCAGTGATTTAAAACAAATCATGAAAGAATTTTTCAAACCGTCGTATTAAGAAAATCGCTCCAAATAATCGTCAGATGATTGATCAGCACTACTAGGACATCAAGCTGAACCTCTTTTCTTTCTTTATTACATTTTTGAAAGTCTGAGGATGCTCCTCCACCAGTTTCTTTAAAATGCAATAGGCCCCCACCACAGTCGAGTAAATCCACATTTAGCATCGTGGGCTCCCTGTTATTAAGGCCAGCTTATAGAACAGTGTTTGGAATAAAGGTGCCAGAACGCCATTATCATATGTCAGTTCCTGTTTGTCCTTCGTGCGTCTATAACGCCATATTTCCAACTGTATCAATATTTGGCACTAATTTGTTATTTCTGTAATAGCCGAGGACATTAGTTAGAGTCCTTGCTGGGCCGTCAGGTTGAATAAGGCCAGGAGAAAGTGAGACCCACACAAATGTATACATGTGTCCAAGCGTGAAATATACCACATCTTATGTGGGAGTTTGTTTCCTGTCCTCCATTGTTTTATAATGCTCCACATGAGAAATAAATCAGACCGACCTGCCTCCTACATGGATTGTTACCAACTGTGCCAGACTGCACCTTCAAACACTTATAAACCTTTTTTTACAAACGCTTTATCATCTTCTCTACCATGTATCCGATAAGAAGTATCTACTGGAAAACCCCAACAACTCGATGTTGACATTATACCAGAAATACACATTTTGAAGCCACCTGAAACACGTTCTCGCCTCACTTCACCTGCCAACCCTCCCCTTCACTCCTGTTCTATTGTCAAAAGAAAACAATTTAACATGCTAATCATAAGGCAGCGTAAGGATATGGCGAGCATATGATAAAGGAAGGTTACAAACTTGAAGATGATGTAATTTTCCTAACCACACATAACAATGTAGAAATTATTACCACTCGCAAGTGGAACGAGCCCACCACAACAAGTGTTGTGCAATATAAATAAGACGACACTTATTCAGGTGGTATTTTATATTATTGCTAAGTTTAAGGTTGTGAAAATTCTAGCAACCCACGCTTAAAAGTGGGTAGGACATGACATCGTACTACGAACAACATAACTCAAAAATGGAAAGTGGGTTGTGTTAGGTACCAAGAACGTGACTCGAAGATTTTAAAAATTCTCTCCACCCCAGATTACCCGTCGCATGAAACATTTTTCGAAAATTTTAATTTTATCAAAAATATCTCACACGACTTGCATTAAAATACTATATGTTTAAGATATTTTAATAGCAACTGAAATTTGTGTGTGTGTGGGGGGGGGGGGTGCAAGACAACTTACAGGGGAAGATCAGTATTTCGATATTTTCTTGTTGTTATAATAGAAGACAGTTTATATAAATCATGTTAAAAACACAGTTGTCAAATTGAAATGGACTAATATTTTGATCGTAATGCGTAATAAATTGTTTTTCAGTGATTTATGGGATACAGTTGGTGACAGTGATTAAGCAAACGAATAACCACGTGATAATAAATATACGATGTATGTACATATGTATGAAATAGTCAAACATTTTATAGAGTTAACCATTACGAACATATTTCTTGTTACTGGTTTGAATTTTGAAATACTTATACTTTTCTGAAATGGGAAGTCTTTATTGGTCTGTGTGTCTCTCTCTGATAATAGGAAATGCATGGAATATCAAAGTCATCGCATAACAACACGCTCTTAAAACTCTTACTATTGCTGTATCCTACTTGGAAGAGGTGTAAATGAAAAGAGTGAGTAGAGATGCAGCACATAAGGGTAGAGAAAGTGATGTGAGTGTGCACAAGAAGATTCTGGTCGCGTCTGCAGCAGTTACCATTCAGAGCACGTCCACAAGTAGTAGCAGGGTTAAGGTTGTTGTTGCGTGTGCATTATTTATGTACGAGGAGTAACAATAAGAAAGGGACCATTACCGGTAATTGTAGACTCACTGATCAAACACTCTTTATTCAGTCCTGGCCCCGCCGCCCGCCGCCCGCCGCGCCCCTTCCCAACTTACCGTTAAATATTATCCCTGAACATCAATATAGTTATATTTACTTTCCCTACACCGTATAAAGGGAAGTATTGTATTTCACCCAAAAATTGTATTTTGAGATTATACCTGAAATATGTTTTGACGTCCGCTGAATTTAAAAAAAAAAGAAAAAAAAAAAAAAAAGCATTTTTAGAAAACGGTCCATGTGTGTCTGTGTATGTGTGTGTGTGAGTCTATGTGTGTTTGTGTATGTCAGTCTGTGGACAGTATGACTCAAAAACGAAAAGTCGGTTAAAAACCAAAGTTGGTATTTAAATTTAACATTTTAAAGGATGCGACATGAAGATTTTCAAGAAAACTCCTCCACCCTAAACTACCCTTTATATGCAAAATTTTTCGAAAATTTTTATTTTCTCGAAAATGGCTCTAACGATTTTGATTAAAATGCCATGTGTTAAAGATATTTTTATGACAAATGAAATGTATATTTTGAATTTTCTGGCTATAGCCTATGTAGCCAAGTTTACTCTGGATGACTTGTATAACTGGTAAACCGCAAGAAATAGACCAAATCTTACTATACAAAAATGTAGATCTCGCTGAAATACACAATTTATGTTAAATGATCTTTTTTGTGAAGTGAACCATTTCAGAGATACTGTTTTTTATTTATGCAAACAGAAATCATAACCCGGAAATGTTCACTACTCAGATACATTTGTGGGTGAAGACAAAATCTTTAAGGGACACTGGGAGTGAAATTTGAAAGTTCCACATTTCTTGATAGATTTTTCTGAAATTTTTACTGTGTTTGTATTTATATGAGAATAGGCGGTACACCAAATTTCATTAAAATTGGATAATTCGTTTAGGATATATAAATTATTTTATGAATTTAATAGGTTCATTTTCAAAATAGAGCTCGCGTCTATGGACTTTTCAAAATTCATTTATATTGGCAGAACTGATACTCTAAAACATGGGTAACAATTGAATGAAGAGATATTTCAAATACGTTTGCAGATTACGCTGTACATATTTTTTTAATAACAAAGGAAATTTAATCTTAAACATTATTGATTTTTTTCATACAAAAAAAAATGTTTTTGGAATTCATGTTAATGATAACATCAATATTGAAGCATAGTTTTGTTTAGCTGCTATTTATGGATACTTTTGGAAGTTTTCATTGAATTTGAAGCAAAACTCAGGCGCGACCTTCTTTTGGAATATGCAGAAATGTAGTTTTGAGAAAAACAGGCTTTTATATAGGAACATCCTGTGTATTTATTACAGTTTCACGGGCGATCAGCCGTGTGAGGTTTGAAAATATTGAGCTTTCGGCCATTCTAAACTCCATGGCCTTCGTCAGAATGAAATGACGAAGGCCATGGAGTTTAGAATGGCCGAAAGCTCAATATTTTCAAACCTCACACGGCTGATCGCCCGTGAAACTGTAATAAATAACGTGCGCCGTGAAAGCTTTAAATCTTACATCCTGTGTATGTTAAGGGAAGAGCACATGGAGTGGGGCATATGAAAAATGTTAGCTGATCCAAACGCACAGGTGTTCCAGGAACATTTTAAGGTAAAAAAACAATTTTCGACTTTTTGACAATTTTGACCAAAATTTCACTCCCAGTGTCCCTTAAATGATGATAATTAGCAAACCGGCACTTTTCTGTAAATGCTGGGGTTTGTAACTCGATAATGAGAATGTCATTAAAACTGAGTGACTGAGTTGAGAGCGGCACTGGGACATTTACCCTAATAACTTCGTAATGACCGTCATTGAGCTAATGTAACAAGCCATAAGCACAACATTTGGAGGTCGTGTCAGGTTTCACTCATTGTTACTTGCCACCATCTTATCGATAATGACAGGCCGAAAAGTGCAATGGCCCAGAAAATGTGAAACCCGAGCGAGCGAGCGAGCGAGCACTCGGTCCCCGCCCCATTCAAACGTTCAATTTGACGTCGCGTGCCCAGCTGCTTTGTGGCTCATTATAAATACAATTATTAAATAGGAATCTTTTGGTACACTATACAAGTTTTAGAACTTAATTTAGTTTAAAACAGAATATACAACTGTGGGTAATAATGAAATTGAGGGACATAAAATTAAGAAGCTTGAAAGTTTTAAATATTTAAGCTAAATATTACACGCAGATGGATCATCAAAATTACAAATACATAGACGAATATGTCAAGGAAAACTAGCTATTGGAATGCTAAACTCATTACTATGAAGCAGTAATAGTTTCGATAAAACAAAGAAATTAATTTATGTCAATAATTTAAGCTTTATGGGCTGAAAACTTGGACAATAAACAGAATAAAGGAAGAAAAATTGAAAACCGTTGAACTAGACTTGTTTAGAAGATTGGCTAGCAAGTCGAGAAAAGAGAGAATAAAATGAAGAAATACGACGGCCAATGGATATACAAAAGATGTAATCGGAGTGATAAGTGGAAAAAGACTGCAATGGTTTGGATATGTAACCCGAATAGAAGATGGAAGTGATGAGGTAGACATCAGAAAGAAGAAATAGGAAAGGAAGAAACGGGATAATTGGAGTAAGAGTGTATAATTATGGACTAGGGGAAACAGAGCCGTTGGGTAGGGAACAACAATAAAACAGTGCACCTCATATGTAGGTACTAACCTTGTAGTATTATATATAAATGTTATTTTGTTTTGTGTAGAAAACTACGCATTGTAGTAATTCCTATAGAAAAAAAATTAGTTTAAGTTGAACATCTTGCAAGGTTACAACTGAAAGATCTTGAAGAAACCTCGAACCGAAATTACCTTTCAGGCGGTAACGTCTGTGGGAGGCCGCAGGTTCGATCCCAGTGGCCGACCTTACTGACCCAAGGGTCGCCAGGCGAATGTTGGGAAGTATTTCCATATCCTCCGAATTTCCTGTCCCTCCATTTTGTTACATTTATCATTTCATTACACCCTTCATCCCGTTAGGTATCTTGCAGGGTTGGAAGCGTCAGCGAGCGTCGCGGCAGCAGCACGACAGGAGAACAAATGCGCTCTGGAAAGCTCGTCTCCCGGATTGGAAGGCGAGCCTCTGGTTTCCGGACCCCCCATGGGCTTGTACAGCCATGGGAAAAATGATTGAGTGTATTAGTAGAGCAGAATAATTCCAAATTCCACGCTATTTTGCAGCGCGGTTGACACAAGTCGATGTCTCTGCTCCGTATGTTATCGTCTGTCGGACACACAAATACACTGTTTTCGACAGACGATAATACATGGGCCAGAGACTATCAATAAACTCAGTAATCTTTTCCATGGCTGTACAAGCCCAAGAGGTTTTCGAGTCCCGCGCCCATCTTGGAAGTAGGAACTCAAGGCAGAGGAACAGGGCTGACCCTGCCCTCTGTTCTGTCATGGCAACGTTCCGGCCGCCCTTCAGATCCATTCGCCCCATCCATCCTCAAGGTGGTGCTCGCCTTTCGGTCGAGGTGCTAAGTCCTTCTCCCCAAGTTGTCATTAAGTCATTGTATACTTATTAAAGTGGAAGGGTCTTGGAGGACCCGTTGCTTGGCCCAAGCTTTCCTCGGAAACCCAAATCGACACTGTTGCTTCATCACGTGAGCTGGTTTCTGTGAGAAAGATCGCAGTTTGACAGGAGAAAGCTGAAAGAAGGTCCCACACACACACAACAGTCAGATGTCCATCATCGGCTTCCGTGTTCACTGTGCTGCGATGATAACAGGGAAAGTTCACACGCGGGACTGACAATGAGGGTGTTAGACAGACCTCTCTTGTTTTGGTAGGTGAAGAAATGTTCTGGCAACTCTCACAGTCTTTGTGGAACTATCCACCAAACTTTTACTGTCTTCAGGAAAACTCGTGTCAAACGCATCATTTAGAAGCATGTCTCTTTGTCTACTCTTGTTCTATTATTACAAATAATTATTCCTCTATCTATGCCATGTTAACGTTTGTATAAATTACCTTATTGTTAATTTTCTTGTATATACAAGGGGAATATGAGAATACAAAGCTGGTAACTATGTAATGGCTTTGAAACTCCATTCTCTTTACATTCCAGGACATAAAACACGAGTAAGGTTTGTCGTTTAAAGAAAGTGTGTATATCGGAAAATTCAAAGAAATAACAAGAAATATCTCGGAAATACAGTGAATATTTTGCATTAGAATGCGTATTATAAAAATGCATTAGTATCAAGAAATATAACATAAAAGATGTGAATACGAAACAGTAGCTGTCATAAGCACATCAATAAAACCACAGTTTTATGAATAGAAGCTTTAAAAATTAAATAAAATGCACCAAAAGATGTTTAAAATAGACACAAAAAGTGAACGCACACCGGAGGTAGAGCGATATCAATGGCAGAAGCACAACATTCGCTTGTCTGTCTATCTGTGGATGGAACAGCGAAAAAAGAACAAAACTTATAATTAGACTGCATAATCGATGCAAATCGCTGTGAGAAATATGTCAAACCAAAGTTGCTGACAGAGCAAAATACGGGAAATAACAAAGGACTGTAAAATCAGTGATATGCAGTTAGTTGCAGATCTGGGAAGACGTGGTTCCAGCCAGATTGTGCGCAATGTTTATCGTGGTCGAGTACCTCGGAAGAAGTTCTGGGTAAACAAGAGAAATCAAAGAAGACGATTAAATTTTGCAAAAGACCCCCTGGGATTAACAAGCACAAGATATTTGCGTTAGGTCGAGAAGCGAGGTGTATCCTGTTCATAGGTTATAGGTCAACTAACGTATGTCACAATTTTTGTTTCAAATTTTATTATCCTACCAATTTAAATTACCTATATTAATTTCCTATACACTTACCAATATATAGTTTATTCAATTTATAATTATTTTCTTATATTTCACAAATCTTTTGGTGATTAAACAATAAAACAAATCATTAAATTTACTTTTCGAAAATGCCTATTGTCATTTTGATAAAATGTCATATTTTTACAACAAATGAAATGTATTTTTTGGATTTTCTGTGAAAATATTACTACATAAAAATATAGACCTAATTAAAACACACAATTTATGTTAAACTGGATATTTTTATTTGTATCATTAAGACTTCCCGAGATATTCCTTGTTAGTGCTTCAAATTTCCAAGTAGTTTTACTTCTTTTAGGAATGGTAAGTCGCTTGGTATGGAATTGCAAAGCGACCATAGAGCGTATGTAGAAGAGTGAGTTGAGAAAGTGTGTGAGAGGAAGAAGAAAGAAGTTGTATTATACATAAATTGAGTACTCATGGCTTCCAGCAGGCTGGGAGACAGTCGACCAGTTTTATGATTTACGAGGGGGACGGGGGGGGGGGGGGTAGCCAATCATCGCCCTCCACACGCGCAGGCTCTACAAAACAAAACACCTTCCTACTTCACGACAAACAAAAGAGTAAATAGAGCAAGTATTACCTATAGGTTTTACACTAAAAATTCCATTTCGAAATTTCAGAGAAATGTGTGTTTTTAGACATACTGTATTCCCGCCCCTGCCACCCCCCAAGACCATATTTAGCAAAGGAAGTCTCTGTGTGTAAGTGCCCGATACATGCCAAAATTGGTATTTACGCTCAGTTCTTCCAAATAAATATCACTTAAGATTTTCAAAAATCTCCCTTACTTTAAACTACCCCTTACCAACATGAATATCTTTTACACAAAATCGCTCAAACGATTTTAGTTATAATACCATATGTTTAAGATATTTTCATGACAAATGAAATGTATATGTTCCATTTTCGGTGAATAGTCTCTGAAATTCCCTTTGTTCTCAATAACTTTCGCATAACTGGTAAACATACAATTTATTTCCATCTTTTTTTTTTTTTAACAATTTCGGAGATATTTCTTATTATTATATTATTGTTATATCTACAAGTCTGTGGGAAAATATTACATTAAAAGAAGTTCAGAGGTAGATAGAAGAGTAAGGTTTTCTATTGATAGTTTATACAAGAGGTGGTGGTGAAGGTCATGTGAAGGTAAAAACGTTTTTTTTTTTTTTTTTCGGGATCTCAAAATGTGTATTTCCGAAGATATCTAGAAGTCCATTTAATGGGCTGGAACACACTTCTTCTAGCTATTATGGTAAAGAAACTAAACCTCGTTTTGAAAGTTTTTGGTAAGAAGAATTTAAGTGATATTGAAGGGGGAACTACAGAATTTAAGCTACAGAATTTAAGTCATTTTGATGGAAGTTACATAATTTAACTCATATTGAAAGACGAGTTACATTAATTTCTCCTTGCTTTGCTGCGCTACAAAATAAATGGTAAAGTAGAGTTCACAGGAAATAAAACATTTTCAGAGGATTTGATGCTTTGATAGCGAAACCACGACGTTCCAACAAAAGGAGGAGTTGTGGAAATACCTTCATCATGGTCACGTCTATTTTCAGCATTCGAGGAATCCACGGGGGTTAATCGATTTCTGCTGGAGCGCTTCGGAAGGCAAGCAATTTCAAATAGAAGGACGAAATTAAATTTCACAAAAGAAGGTTCCGGAGGTGCACTTTTCCATCTCCGTGTTTGTTATTTCTCAGTCGAGTGCCTGAATATGCTCTGTTACAAGATTCGTGCTTCCGGTTCCCATCGAAAATCAATTGTTGAAGTCAACATAGGACCGAATGTATCCAGGTGATGACCTAAGTATGACTTGGCTCTTCTACCTTCTCTACTGGGTACAGTAACTAGCGGAAGTATTATATTCAACGATTTCGAGTTTTCACCGGAAATACATGTTTTGAGAACCCCTGAATCCAAAAAAGCACTTCTGGAAAAAAGGTTTGCGAACGCGCGTGTGTATGTGTGTGTCGGCCAGCATAACTCAAAAACGAAAAGCCGGTTAAAAACCAAAGATGGTATTTAAATTGTATGTCCTTTAAGGATGCGACACAAACATTTTGAAGAAACTTGCTTCACCCTAAACTACCCTTTACATGGAAAACTTATCGAATGTTTTAATTTACTCGAAAATGACTAACGATTTTGATTAAAATGGCTTTGTTTGAAATATTTATATGACAGATGTATGTATATTGTCAATTTTCTGGCTATAGCTTACGCATTCTTGTTTACTCTGGATGACTTTTGAATAACTAGTAAACTGTAACAGATAGAAAAAATCTTACTATGCAAACATGTAGATGTTAAAGAACAAATTATGTCCAAATAAAATTCATTTGTGGGGAGGGGGGGGGGGAGGGGGGGGACCACCATTTCGAAAATATTCCTCGTTATCTTCTGTGTGAATTTTGCAATACTTAAACACGTCCTCAAAACGAATGTCGTCATTCTTTTTACTTTCTCTACTACGTACAGTAAGTAGGGGAAGCATTGTATTCGACCCAAAATTTCGATGTCGGTGTTACAAGTGAGATTCACCAAATTTACATTTTGTCACATTATTTGAATAGTCACAGTTTGTAGTGATGAAACAGTTTAATTCAACTCTCTTCAAATATATCATTTATTAGTATATTAAATTTATCAGTCAAATTATCTGTGTTGTATATTCTCACAGATAACCCCTTGAGTACAGTGAGAAAACAAAAGACGGTATGACAGGTCCCCCAATAAGAGTGAGGTCAGGCGGCGATACGGATCAGTGGTGTTGGCCCGGCCTTTGTTGCGATGTGAGAAAGTTCATCTTGCGGTCGGCCACCACTGTAAACATAGACAACCTCACCTGTCGTCTTTCCAGGCGAACTCCTCCCCATATCAATAAACACCAACTTAAACAAGCTCACTCACTCTACTTGAGAATTTATCAGTTAGATCACACGTATTATCATATTACTTGTGATAATAGAAGGAGCTAGACTAGGTCACTGTTATACAGGACAAGCAGCTATATATGAAATAGTCCATATAAATATAATTCGACAGTCTGACTCACTCTCACTCTACTTGAGAATTTATAAGTTAGGTCACACGTATTGTCATATTACTTGTGATAATAGAAGGAGCTAGGCTAGACCACTATTATACAGGACAAGCAGCTATATATGAAATAGTCCATATAAATATAATTCGACAGTCTGACTCACTCTCACTCTACTTGAGAATTTATCAGTTAGGTCACACGTATTATCATATTACTTGTGATAATAGAAGGAGCTAGGCTAGGTCACTGTTATACAGGACAAGCAGCTATATATGAAATAGTCCATATAAATATAATTCGACAGTCTGAGTCACTCTCACTCTACTTGAGAATTTATCAGTTAGGTCACACGTATTATCATATTACTTGTGATAATAGAAGGAGCTAGGCTGGGTCACTATTATACAGGACAAGCAGCTATATATGAAATAGTCCATATAAATATAATTCGACAGTCTGACTCACTCTCACTCTACTTGAGAATTTATCAGTTAGATCACACGTATTATCATATTACTTGTGATAATAGAAGGAGCTAGACTAGGTCACTATTATACAGGACAAGCAGCTATATATGAAATAGTCCATATAAATATAATTCGACAGTCTGACTCACTCTCACTCTACTTGAGAATTTATCAGTTAGGTCACACGTATTATCATATTACTTGTGATAATAGAAGGAGCTAGACTAGGTCACTATTATACAGGACAAGCAGCTATATATGAAATAGTCCATATAAATATAATTCGACAGTCTGACTCACTCTCACTCTACTTGAGAATTTATCAGTTAGGTCACACGTATTATCATATTACTTGTGATAATAGAAGGAGCTAGGCTAGGTCACTATTATACAGGACAAGCAGCTATATATGAAATAGTCCATATAAATATAATTCGACAGTCTGACTCACTCTCACTCTACATGAGAATTTATCAGTTTGATCACACGTATTATCATATTACTTGTGATAATAGAAGGAGCTAGGCTAGGTCACTATTATACAGTACAAGCAGCTATATATGAAATAGTCCATATAAATATAATTCGACAGTCTGACTCACTCTCACTCTACATGAGAATTTATCAGTTTGATCACACGTATTATCATATTTCTTGTGATAACAGAAGGAGCAAATAATTCGTAGAATTTGCTATATGTTTGAAATATAAATGCCACGTATTACATTCATACAGCTTTCTCTGCCCGGTTTTCTTCCTGTACTATTCGTGGTTGTTGGATAGTGCTTTTGCATAGTGTCTTAGTGGTTTTATTTCTTTATTTGTTCTTTATAGTATCCTAGGAGTTTAACTCTTTGTTTAAGCGCAATGTCTGGGAAGAAACACAAGGCTATTGGGCTATTGCTGGTGTTTAAACAAGCTGTGTGTGGGCAATGTGTGCTGTAGCCATTCTACCTCTTAATCATTGCCCATTTGCGACTTGTGTGTTTAAAACACCAGCAGCAAGTTTGTTGGCATCAATAAGTAATAATTACCATGTAAAGGTTATTTAATCTTGGGACATAAAGTACTTTGATTGTAATTCGGTCTTGGGGTATATATCTCTGATTGAGTTTGACTCTCTTTGTGGTCTACTGGGAAAAATACGAATCGGTTGGAGAATTCAATGTCATACTAGCAAGTTGTCACAGTAGCTTAATGGTTAGAGCAGCCGCACGTAGAGCGGGAGGTCTGTGGTTCAAATCCCGGTTGTGGCATTGAATTATTCAGTTCGGAATCTACCTCTCAAATGTTTTTCATCATATTTGCATGTATTCGTGTTTACTTAAGTATTTTCATCATCTTTCGCGCTTATTTGCTTCCTTATTTTATTGTGTTTAGAAATCCGGGTTTCAGTTATTGCGAGTGCAGTAAGTTGCAGTTCTAAGGGTGAAGGAGAGAGGATGTGAGTGTGAGGGTGCAGGAGCGGTCCGTTGAAAGGAATAAAGTGCCTCACATCCGCGTGTGTTTGGCAACTCTGGCACGGCAGGCAAGCAGGCACAGGTAAGCAACAAAGGCTAGCGCCCGCCCGCCCGCCCGCCTGCCCGGTGGTGGGGGCAAGTACAGGTTTGGTGAAGCTGGTTGGCTCAGTTGCAGTGTGGACGTCCAAGTGAACTGGTGCGCGTGTGACAATGTGATAGTGTTGGTGTCGTGTTCATATCGTGATGCAACCTTAGTAAGTACCTACTCAGTACGGTAAGACCATATCAGTTTCTCCTCCTCTACTAACGTCCCTCTGCACTGCTTTCACATCTACAATCTACTTATCCCTTCTCTTTCCATGACCAAGACATACAATTAATAAACACCTTCCATTTGAGAACAGCAGGTATTGCAAAACTCACACAAATAACAGCGAATGTCTCCGAAATGGTCCACTTCACAAATAAATTTATTTGGACATAAAGTGTGTGTTTTAGCAAGATCTACATTAGTTGTACAGTAAGATTTGGTCTATCTCTTGCGGTTTACCAGTTATATAAAAGTCATCAAGAGTAAACAAGACTACGTGGGCTATAGCCAGAACATTCAAAATATACATTTCATTTGCCACAAAAATATCTTAAATATGTGGCATTTTAATCAAACTCGACAGTCATTTATGAGAAAATAAAAATTTTCGAAAAAATTTCCATGTAAAGGGTGGTTTATAGGGGAGAAATTTTCCTCAAAGTCTTCGAGTCGCATGTGACACACACACACACCTGGACCTTTTTCTAAAATACTGTTTTTTTTTTTTTTTTTTTTTTTTTTTTGTAATCAGGGGGCCTCAAAACATATTTCTGGTGAAATCTAGACAACGAATTTTTGAGTCAAATACAATACCTCCTCTATTTACTATACCTAGTAGACAAAGTAAAAATGAAAATTGAAAAAAGCTACTAAGTCGTTTAAATTCATTAATCTATTGAAAATTTCCACAATTATACATGTTACCCTGCTTAGTTTCTCTGACATGTATAGAATAGGTAGAGAACTTAATGCATTCCGCTCAAAAATTCGATGCCGAGATACAACTGGTAATACGTGTTTTGAGCTCCCCTGAACCTTTAAGAAAAACTCCCACGCGCGCGCGCGCGTGTGTGTGTGTGTGTGTGTGTGAACACCATAACTTGAAATGTCGGTTAAATGCAGTATTCAAGCTCAAAATTTTCCGAAGATGCGATACGAAGGTTTTCCACACAACTATCCTTATCATGGAAATTTTTATTTTCTCAAAAACTACCTTTTTTATAAAAATAGCTAGCATATATTTAAGGTAAATCTCACAAAAACGTAAAATGAAATGTATATGTTGAATTTTCTAGGAAATTCATTCCGAATGACTTTTGTATAATTGATAAGAGATAGCTGTTTCCGAGATATTTGTTGTTATTGATTTGAATTTTCAAATATATATACTTTCGTCAAATAGGAAATCATTATTAGGCTGGGATAAGTATGTATCTATATTTAGGTTATAGCAACTATGACAGTAGATTGTGCGGGATGTAATTTGGTTGTTCTCTATTGTACGAGTTGCACCAAGGGCAGATACCATCATGAGTAGAGAGTATCTGAAGAAAACGCCGATATCAATTATATGGTAATTAATAATGCAATTTTGCTTTGATTGTATTTTAAACAACATTTTCGTGTTCATCACACTTTAAATATTGAAAAACAGTAGACATCTGAAAATGTACAATTTCACAAATATAAGGGTGAAGTAGTAGCGAGAAATTTACTTTCTGAAGTGACTATTTTGTGCAGATGTTGGTCTGGTCGTGATGTAACAGAATAAATAGGACATTTTAATAACCTTACGTCACACACACATACTCCCTTTGCTGCGCTATGTAAAATCAATTACCTAGGTACTAATTTTCTCTCCCTTCTGTTGTTTTGCTGGGCAAAGAAACCCGTCAAATAAATACGTTTTTTATTTAAAATGCTCTTCTGTATATTTTAGTTCGTGTATGTGGTTAAAAATTGAACTTATTTTGTTATTATACAACTGAGGAAAACAAAACACAAGAATTAAATGTATTTCGATCTTTCTTGTTATAATAGAACACTAACAAATGTTTTAACATTAACAAATAACCTTTCTTCTGGAAAAATATATTAATTATTAAAAGAACGATTGTTAAAAACACAGTAGTCAAATTAAAATGGAGTGATATTTTGATTATAATGTGCAATAGGTTGTTTTTCAGTGATTTATGAGGTATAGTTGGCGACACTGAGTAAACAAAAGAATGACCAGGGGTTTATTTCTGTAAGATAATTTTGCGAGGGCGAGAAACATTATCCCAAATATGAAATCCTTGTTTAGAGTATTCTGTGAAATAATGAATAGTTAATTTATTCAATATTAATAGTGATTTAAAACTAAACAGCTTACAATAACATTCTTGCATTTAACTAAGATTTATTTTCACAGTTGGCACTACAGCTAATCCAGTAGAACAATGATTTTATTGCTTAATCCAGGGAAATGAGGAATTAAACATTGGTGCGTTTTATGACAGTTCTTAATACATGTTTTGACGTCTTATCTCGCTTTGTATGCCTCGGCGATCAGTCGGTAGAGCTATAAAGATTATTTTATTATCTCGGCAATTACAGAATAAAGCATCTACTTGAATTTATCAATGAATTATTACAATGACAAAGTCGTTATATAACATTGTCACATTCTTTACTATTTCTTATTCCTTTGACACGTCCTATGCTATTTATTTTATAATCTCTCGGGACGTTACCGAGAAATAACATCTATTTACGTTGTATACATCGATGCAACACTTTAAATTACACAATTTCCACTTTCTCGGAATCTTGTCGACAAAATTGAACACAACATTGCAAGAGAGTTTGGAAAATTATTTCATCCGTTACCAAGACACCATCGTTAGGACATTGTCTTGCTTAACCATACCTTGTCATGACGTGCTTATGATGACGTCATATTTCGCGTATAATATTCGATCCCATAATTCCCTCGGATATGCCAGGAAATTAATTTTGATAGCACAAAATGATGGTAAATTTCATAAACACAGTCACACGCTATTAACATGAAGTAGATATAGCAATAAGTGTTTGTAAGATGGTTAGTACAGAGATCTCCAAACTCGTAGCTATTTCCAGTCAAATCTCAGTGTGGAGTTTTTCGGCGGTAGGTGTACAACACTATCAAGTGAAAGATAGCGGTGGAAGATTTTCCCAGGAGAAGGATCCATTCATGCGTTCATTAGTTTGGAAAGTTGTTCGTTCGACAGACGGACAGACGTAGAAACAGCCGGATTCCATCAACAAAACTGACAACCGTCTCTTTACGGATGAACGACCGTAAAATTCCTTTCTCAAATAAAGAAATTCTATAGGATAACACTAAATGAATACTCAAACCGTACCACACAAAATTCAATTTGGAGCTATGAAAAAACAAAGTCCGACCCCATTACATTCACACGACTGTCTCTGACCACTCTTCTACAAGCTTAAAGCACCTAAAAATTTAATACCAGAAATACACCCCTCAATTAAAAAATCTGATGTTGCACTCACATGACTTTCTCTACTCTTATACTAACCATTCTATATTATCCTTTGAACGATAGTCCAAACTTTTAAAACTTTGAGATTCCGTTCTCTTTGCACTCTTAACATATAAAAAAACCAATAACGATGTTCCATTTGATGAAAGTTTAAGTATTGCAAAACTCACACAAAGAATATCTCCGAAAAGGTTCACTCCACAAAGGAATGCATTTAGACATAAATTGTGGGTTTAACAAGATCTACATTTTTGGATTGTAAGATTGGGTCTATCTTATGCAAAAGTCATCCAGAGTAAACAGGACTACATGGGCTATAGCCAAAAAATTCAAGATATACTTCATTTGACATTGAAATATCTTAAACATGACATTTGAATCAAAATTCTTAGAACCATCTTGAGAACATCAAAATTTCGAAACATTTTGCATATAAAGGGTAAAGGAATTTTCTTCAAAATCTTCGTATCGCATCCTTGAAAGATATTAAACTTACATATTGACTTTAGTTTTTAACCGACTTTTCGTGTTTTAGTTATGCTGTTCATAGACACGCGGATATTTTTCCAAGTATGCTTTTCTTTTTTGATTCAGAGGAGCACAAAACATATATTTCGTGTGAAATGTCGACATCGAAATTATGGGTGGAGTACAATACTTCGCCTATTTAGTATACGAAAGTAAAAATTGAAGTTGTAGCAAAACGGAAGCAGTGAATGTCATCTGTCGAAGCCTTATTTGCGTACTTGACACAGAAGTAGCTGGGATAACTTGCTCTGGCGCGCCGTTTCTTCAATCTTCCATTAACACCAACAAGGTGCACAGAGAACTGAATGGCAGTGTCTGTTGGTTTTGACGCCTTGCCAACGAGTTCATTGAAACACAAACGTTACTACTTACTGCGTGCCAAATATCAAGGACTGAGACAGACTAAGTACATATTTGTGTATCAGATGACCAGAGGCCAGTGGAGGCTGCCATTGAACTGGAAACTTCATCAGGGACGTCTGGATTCTCTTGATTTAATACTTCCGGAGTGAGTGACAGTCGCAGACGCAGACCTTGCCACTGGCAACCATTGCCATTTTCAGTCTCAAACGTTGGCATTTTCCCCCATGTCTTCAGTGGGACGTTACGGCAAAGCTGTTACAGGTCCTCAAGCAGACACTAAATTCTATTGCATAATATCGCAACTTAAGATTACAGAGCAGCGATGTCCAACCCTGTCTCTTTGGACACGTCTGGGTAATTAGCCGCTACAACCCCACCTCCTCTTGCAGACGGAGGGTGAATCAGCTCACTGACGGACACAAACATACGATTCCATGGAAGTTTCTTAGTTATAACCCAATAAGAGACAGACAAAACCTATGTGAATCTCGATAAAAGACACCATTTATGTCAAATACATCATTTTTGTTTTGAGTAAACCATTTCCGAGATATTCTTTATTATTTCTTGCCAATACATACTTTTCTCAAATAGCAATATGTTGTTTGTCTTTATCTCTTGGCCTTGCAAAGAGAACAGAATTTTAATGGCATCGTATAGCTACCAGCTCTTAAAACATTTTGCTGTCGCTCAAAGCCTACTGTATTCGCATATTCCTCTTGCAACTAAAAGGGAATAAGAAGTAAGATAATGAAAAGGTTTGTTTGAATTACAAGGAAGAAGATAAAAGAATAGGAATTTGTAAGAATGGTTAGTACAAGAGTAGAGAAAGTCATGTGAGTGCAACACATCAGATTTTTTGTTTTTACTGTCATATTAATATTTGAAGTTTTCTGCGAACTTTGATGTATAAACTATTATTCTACCATAATTCCAAGTGTCTTAAAGTATGCTTTAATTATTTGCATGTTTAAAACATCATAACTTTTGCTCCAATAACGTTCAAAAACTGGAACTTTTTAGAAGAAATATAGAAATAAATAAAAATAAAATAATATAGGTTTATTTTGACTAGTGCTTTAGTGTTTCTCGTATTACGTAATAGAATATGCTTAAAGATGACAACAAAAGGAGCGTTCACAATACTTAACAATCAGCATACAAGAAAGAATGTTGTACAACTCCCAGTAGTTCTAAGAATAAGTCGAAAATCGGTGAGACAAGTACTAATATAATTATCTTCTATTCTTGAAGATTACTTATCTTGTATTTGTATTGGTGAGTTAAGTGCAATGTTATTATAGAGTGTTTTTCCTTTTTAAATTAGCATTTTCTGACAACCACATATTTTGCAGTAAATGCTCCATTATATTAGGAGTCGGTCTGAGTGACTCAGTTGGTTGGACGCTGGCCTACTGGTCCCAAGGTCGTGGGTTCAAATCCGGCCCAGACCCTGGTAACCGACAGCTTCGTTAAACAACAAAATGTTTTCAATAATTGTCTCAGGAACACATGACATTATTACCACTTGTTTGAAACAGGCCCACACTGATTTGTGTGTTCATTAAGTTGATAAAAAAAAATTGACACAAAAATAACATTTTAATCAAGGTTATTTTTAATAAATCATAACTTTTTTACGATTTGTATTTTTTGTAATGAAAGTGCGTCGATTTATTTATAAATACACTGTTTATATCCTGTAAAAATTTGAAGTTGATATCATAAGTAGTTTGTGGGATAATGGATCGCGTATTAAGGTAAGTTTACACTGGCAATATAGGGCGGTCTATCTAATCTAAGTGTAAGTGGTGTTTTGACACTTTTCCTCGGACCAGCATCCTTGTATACTATTGTGTGTATGTTGAAGGTTAGACATTTCGCAGGACGGGCGACTTGAGATAACTGTATGCAGTTTACCACAATTACAGTCACTCTCGTATGTGTATACCTTACCAGACTCATCTGTAACTCCTGCCGGCCTAAGGCAAGCTACAAGATTGCTGCAGCTCTCTTCCTATTGGACGTTCACTAGGCAGCAAAAAGCGGCTAACATGAATATCATTAGGGCTATAGCCGTGCGTGCGTGAGCGCCATAAATAGAAGAGACCAATACCCACCACCTAGGGTAGAGTATCACTTTCTCTACTTCACGTCCATACAGATAAACATTTGTACGAATTATCCTATTGCTAGTTTTCCTGTACGTATAAGGGGAATACGGTAAGGTTAAAGCGATAGTCAAATGTTTTAAAGCTTTGGGATTCTCTTGCCTTTGCCCACTTAACATAAAAATGAACAACGATGATCCATTTCACGAAAGTTCTAAGTTTTCCGAAACTCACACACATAGCAAGGAATATTTCCGAAATGGTTCACCCTACAAGAAAATTTATTGAGACATAAATTGTGTATTTTAGCAAGATCTACATTTTTGTATAGTATAATTTGGTCTATCTTTAACGGTTTACCAGTAATGCAAAAGTCGTCCAGAGTAAATACGACTACAGGGGCTATAGCCAGAAAATTCAAGATATACATTTCATTTTTCATCAAAATATCTCAAACATATGACATTTTAATAAAAATCGTTAGAGCCATTTTCAAAAAAATCAAAATTTTCCATGTAAAGGGTAGTTTAGGGTGGGGCTATTTTCTTCAAAATCTTCGTGTCGCATCCTTGAAAGACATTAAACTTAAATACCAACTTTGGTTTATAACCGACTTTTCGTTTTTGAGTTATGCTGTCCACAGTCTGACACGCAGACACACACACGGACCTTTTTCTGGATTCAGGGGGCCTCAAAACATATATTTTCGATGAAATCTCGACATCGAATTTTTGGGTGGAATACAATACTTCCCCTACTTACCAGTAGAAAAAGTAAAATAAGTAACGTATTGCAAAACTCGCACAAATAACAAGGAATATTTCCGAAATGGTTCACTCCACAAAACATGTATTTAGACAGAAATTGTGTTTTAACAAGATCTGCGTTTTTTATAGTAACATTTGGCCCATCTCTTACGGTTTACCAGTTATGCAAAAGTCATCCAGAATAAACATGACTACATGGGCTGTAGCCAAACATTTAAAATGTACAGTTCATTTTCCTACAAATATCTTAAACATATAGCATTTTAATCAAAATCGTTAGCAAGTTTTCGAAAAATATTCTACGTAAAGGGTAGTTTAGGGTGGAGGAATTGTCTTTAAAATCTTCGTGTCGCATCCTTAAAAGATATTAAACTTAAGTACCAACTTTTGGTTTTTAACTGACCATTCGTTTTTGAGTTATGCTGTTCACAAACTGACACACGTGCACCTTTTTCTAAAACTGCTTTTTTACTTTCTCTACTGGCATTTTTAGAAAAAGGTCTGCGTGTGTGTCTGTCAGTCTGTGGACAGTATAACTCAAAAATAAAAGTTGGTTAAAAACCAACCAACCACCTTTCAAGGATGCGACACGAAGATTTTGAAGAAAATAGTCCCACCCTAAACTACCCTTTGCATGGAAAAGTTTTCGAACATTTTGATTTTCTCGAAAATGGCTCTAACGATTTTGATTTAAATGCCATATGCTTAAAACATTTGATGACAAATGAAATGTATGTCTTGAATTTGCTGGCTATAGTCGTGTTTACTCTGAATGACTTTTGAATAACTCGAAAACCGTAAGAGATAGGCAAAATCTTACTATACAAAAAATGTAGATCTTGCTAAAACACACAATTTATATCTAAATACATTTTTTGTAGAGTGAATCGTTTCGGAGATATTCCTTGTTATTTCTGTTAGTTTCGGAAAAATTAACTTTCGTGAAATGGAACATCGTTGTTCATTTTTATATGCTAAGTGTACACAGAGAACAGATTCTCAAAGCTTTAAAAAATTGACTATCGCTCAAAGCCTACTGTATTCTAATATTCCCCTTGTACCTACAAGGAAATAAGCAATAAGATAATCTGTACAAATGTTTATCTCAACTAACACGAAGAAGATATAGCAATAAGAGTTTGTAAGAATGGTTACTACAAGAGTAGAGAAACTCATGTGAGAACAACACCAGAATTTTTTTCATTCAGGGTGCCTCAAAACATGTAGATGTTGGCTTTTCCGTTAGTGTTTATATGGATTAAGGTGGAGATAGAAAAATAAGTTTTTGTGAGAATGGAACGGCGGACGGAGAATTCGGTACAAAGGTTGGTTTCGTTGCCTGTAAGGTGCACTAATATGGCAGCAGTTTGCCTCCTTATGGGAGGAGTGACGTAATGTGTGAGATGTATTATAAACCTTCCATTAAGCACTGTTATCCCCGCTAATAACATTACGTAACAGCTTCTGTTTTGCAATTCACGACGGGTAATGGCCGTGCAAAATCCGTTACCTACAACTTCTTACAAAATATTTGGAAATTCACGTTTCTCAATACAAATACCTAAAATAAAAGTGAACTTAATTAAGCGCCTTCCTCTCTATATTAATATCTAACGTTATAATTGTATGACCTCAAAATCACTATAGTATAGTGAGGCCGGGCTCGGCACACAACAAAGGGGGAGCTACTTAACAGCGAATGCCGGGCCGGCAAGCGAGTAAAGGCGTTCAAGGTCAGGCTGCCTCGTGCGTCTGTTTGTGTGCACGTGACTAATAATTAGGCTTAGTAGTCCCTCTACATTAAAGAGGAATCAAGTTATCGGCGGTCGAAGTGCATGTGACATCACAGTCTGAGCATACCTTTTTCTAAAAATGCCTTTTTTTTGGGTTCAGGGGACCTCAAAACATAATTTTCGGTGAAATCTCGATATGAAATGTTTGGGTGGAATACAATACTTCTTCTACTTAATATGCGTTCTAGAGAAAGTAACAATGGACAAACAGAACCTGATACTGAAATAGACATACACTAATTAGTGAAAAGTGTTATATATGTCCTTTAAGCATTATTTGTGTATAATTTGTGTGAGGACACGATAAAGATGTGTGACTAAACTGTATTAGTAACATTGACAACAAACAAAAGAACTAAACAGTGTTTTAAAATAGACAGCAATGCAAATGATGATTATAAAATAATTATAACTTACTCAATTTGGGTTCCTTCGAAAGAACGAAACTTCAGGTTCAAATGGAACTGAAAGCGCTACGTATATAGATTATTTCTGTGACTGTGTTGTCACGTTAGAGCAGAAATGTCCAACGTTTGCGAAAGAGGGGAGTGTGGGTTTACCTCCTTCAAACATTCGCGAACTTTGCCTCTCTAACAAGTTTAACATATTGACTTACAATACAGTTCAATTTTGAGAAACTCTGTCCGTTTCTTTTAGTAGGGTTAAACACCCAATTTTACTACATACGGCACCGCAGGCGGTGACACTGTTCATAAATGGAATGAAGATGGAGCATTGGTGGAACAAGATGGCGGGGGAAACCGGAGAACCCGGAGGAAACCCACCCACCGCCGCTTCGTCCACCATAAATCCCAATTATTTAATAATTTTTGTCTGTCCTATACTATTTATCATTTATGCAAAAATCATGAAGAATCAAGAATGAAGAAGTCAGCATTACACAGGACAAGCAGCTATATATGAAATAGTACATATAAATATAATTCGACAGTCTGACTCACTCTCACTCTACTTGAGAATTTATCAGTTAGGTCACACGTATTATCATATTACATGTGATAATAGAAGGAGCTAGGCTAGGTCACTATTATACAGGACAAGCAGCTATATATGAAATAGTCCATATAAATATAATTCGACAGTCTGACTCACTCTCACTCTACTTGAGAATTTATCAGTTAGGTCACACGTATTATCATATTACTTGTGATAATAGAAGGAGCTAGGCTAGGTCACTATTATACAGGACAAGCAGCTATATATGAAATAGTCCATATAAATATAATTCGACAGTCTGACTCACTCTCACTCTACTTGAGAATTTATCAGTTAGGTCACACGTATTATCATATTACTTGTGATAATAGAAGGAGCTAGACTAGGTCACTATTATACAGGACAAGCAGCTATATATGAAATAGTCCATATAAATATAATTCGACAGTCTGACTCACTCTCACTCTACTTGAGAATTTATCAGTTAGGTCACACGTATTATCATATTACTAGTGATAATAGAAGGAGGTAGGCTAGGTCACTATTATACAGGACAAGCAGCTATATATGAAATAGTCCATATAAATATAATTCGACAGTCTGACTCGCTCTCACTCTACTTGAGAATTTATCAGTTAGATCACACGTATTATCATATTACTTGTGATAATAGAAGGAGCTAGGCTAGGTCACTATTATACAGGACAAGCAGCTATATATGAAATAGTCCATATAAATATAATTCGACAGTCTGACTCACTCTCACTCTACTTGAGAATTTATCAGTTAGGTCACACGTATTATCATATTACTTGTGATAATAGAAGGAGCTAGGCTAGGTCACTATTATACAGGACAAGCAGCTATATATGAAATAGTCCATATAAATATAATTCGACAGTCTCACTCACTCTCACTCTACTTCAGAATTTATCAGTTAGGTCACACGTATTATCATATTACTTGTGGCAATAGAAGGAGCTAGACTAGGTCACTATTATACAGGACAAGCAGCTATATATGAAATAGTCCATATAAATATAATTCGACAGCCTGACTCACTCTCACTCTACTTGAGAATTTATCAGTTAGGTCACACGTATTATCATATTACTTGTGATAATAGAAGGAGCTAGGCTAGGTCACTATTATACAGGACAAGCAGCTATATATGAAATAGTCCATATAAATATAATTCGACAGTCTGACTCACTCTCACTCTACTTGAGAATTTATCAGTTAGGTCACACATATTATCATATTACTTGTGATAATAGAAGGAGCTAGGCTAGGTCACTATTATACAGGACAAGCAGCTATATATGAAATAGTCCATATAAATATAATTCGACAGTCTGACTCACTCTCACTCTACTTCAGAATTTATCAGTTAGGTCACACGTATTATCATATTACTTGTGGCAATAGAAGGAGCTAGACTAGGTCACTATTATACAGGACAAGCAGCTATATATGAAATAGTCCATATAAATATAATTCGACAGCCTGACTCACTCTCACTCTACTTGGGAATTTATCAGTTAGGTCACACGTATTATCATATTACTTGTGATAATAGAAGGAGCTAGACTAGGTCACTATTATACAGGACAAGCAGCTATATATGAAATAGTCCATATAAATATAATTCGACAGTCTGACTCACTCTCACTCTACTTGAGAATTTATCAGTTAGGTCACACGTATTATCATATTACTTGTGATAATAGAAGGAGCTAGACTAGGTCACTATTATACAGGACAAGCAGCTATATATGAAATAGTCCATATAAATATAATTCGACAGTTTGACTCACTCTCACTCTACTTGAGAATTTATCAGTTAGGTCACACGTATTATCATATTACTTGTGATAATAGAAGGAGATAGGCTAGGTCACTATTATACAGGACAAGCAGCTATATATGAAATAGCCCATATAAATATAATTCGACAGTCTGACTCACTCTCACTCTACTTGAGAATTTATCAGTTAGGTCACACGTATTATCATATTACTTGTGATAATAGAAAGAGCTAGGCTAGGTCACTATTATACAGGACAAGCAGCTATATATGAAATAGTCCATATAATCTACAGGACAAGCAGCTATATATGAAATAGTCCATATAAATATAATTCGACAGTCTGACTCACTCTCACTCTACTTGAGAATTTATCAGTTAGGTCACACGTATTATCATATTACTTGTGATAATAGAAGGAGCTAGGCTAGGTCACTATTATACAGGACAAGCAGCTATATATGAAATAGTCCATATAAATATAATTCGACAGTCTGACTCACTCTCACTCTACTTGAGAATTTATCAGTTAGATCACACGTATTATCATATTACTTGTGATAATAGAAGGAGCTGGGCTAGGTCACTATTATACAGGACAAGAGCTATATATGAAATAGTCCATATAAATATAATTCGACAGTCTGACTCACTCTCACTCTACTTGAGAATTTATCAGTTAGGTCACACGTATTATCATATTACTTGTGATAATAGAAGGAGCTAGACTAGGTCACTATTATACAGGACAAGCAGCTATATATGAAATAATCCATATAAATATAATTCGACAGTTTGACTCACTCTCACTCTACTTGAGAATTTATCAGTTAGGTCACACGTATTATCATATTACTTGTGATAATAGAAGGAGCTAGGCTAGGTCACTATTATACAGGACAAGCAGCTATATATGAAATAGTCCATATAAATATAATTCGACAGTCTGACTCACTCTCACTCTACTTGAGAATTTATCAGTTAGGTCACACGTATTATCATATTACTTGTGATAATAGAAGGAGCTAGGCTAGGTCACTATTATACAGGACAAGCAGCTATATATGAAATAGTCCATATAAATATAATTCGACAGTCTCACTCACTCTCACTCTACTTCAGAATTTATCAGTTAGGTCACACGTATTATCATATTACTTGTGGCAATAGAAGGAGCTAGACTAGGTCACTATTATACAGGACAAGCAGCTATATATGAAATAGTCCATATAAATATAATTCGACAGCCTGACTCACTCTCACTCTACTTGAGAATTTATCAGTTAGGTCACACGTATTATCATATTACTTGTGATAATAGAAGGAGCTAGGCTAGGTCACTATTATACAGGACAAGCAGCTATATATGAAATAGTCCATATAAATATAATTCGACAGTCTGACTCACTCTCACTCTACTTGAGAATTTATCAGTTAGGTCACACGTATTATCATATTACTTGTGATAATAGAAGGAGCTAGGCTAGGTCACTATTATACAGGACAAGCAGCTATATATGAAATAGTCCATATAAATATAATTCGACAGTCTGACTCACTCTCACTCTACTTCAGAATTTATCAGTTAGGTCACACGTATTATCATATTACTTGCGGCAATAGAAGGAGCTAGACTAGGTCACTATTATACAGGACAAGCAGCTATATATGAAATAGTCCATATAAATATAATTCGACAGTCTGACTCACTCTCACTCTACTTGAGAATTTATCAGTTAGGTCACACGTATTATCATATTACTTGTGATAATAGAAAGAGCTAGACTAGGTCACTATTATACAGGACAAGCAGCTATATATGAAATAGTCCATATAAATATAAGTCGACAGCCTGACTCACTCTCACTCTACTTGAGAATTTATCAGTTAGATCACACGTATTATCATATTGCTTGTGATAATAGAAGGAGCTAGGCTAGGTCACTATTATGCAGGACAAGCAGCTATATATGAAATAGTCCATATAAATATAATTCGACAGTCTGACTCACTCTCACTCTACTTGAGAATTTATCAGTTAGGTCACACGTATTATCATATTACTTGTGATAATAGAAGGAGCTAGGCTAGGTCACTATTATACAGGACAAGCAGCTATATATGAAATAGTCCATACAAATATAATCCGACAGTCTGTCACTCTATTTAAGAATTTATCAGTTAGCTCTCGCGTTTTATGATATTCATTGTAATAATTATTTTCATTGTTGTTAAATGTGAAGAAAGGCATTTTAAACTGTGATATCACTTTTATTTTGTGAGTTGTAGCATTTCAAATCTTAATTTTACTAAGACTCAAATGTTGCACACGGTGCAATTTTTGAAAGGTGCCATTTACAGAGGTATTTTATAATCATATACTGTTCCCGATGTTTACTACACGCAAGTCGGAGAGATACTAACTGAAACCATACGGTGTTGTAAATATAAAAGTGAACTCGACGGTAAACCACTGTGCATCTATCGTGCATTCACTACTTGTAAAATGTACCTCTGTATCCTTTTATAAATCACAAATCTATCATATAATTTGGTTTTACTAGCCGTAGTACAACATAAAATAATTGTTAAATTCTGGTATTTTTCTGCCACATAAACAATTGGAAGAGACACAGTTAAATATATAGGTATCTTCGTCTTTTGGCGAGAGTTTGCAAAGGTCGATTACTTTCCGATCAGCCGCGCCAGAGTTCCGCCGCGTGGGTTGTATTGCCGGCGAGTTACTGTCAACAGATCAGTGAAACAATGGCCTGGCCAGCTCGTAAGGAAGCTGCATGTTGGTAAAAACCGGTGCACCCATGAATATTAAAGTTACTGGGTATAGGCCATTGCGTCTTTGTGAATTGCGGTGTCTGGGCTCCACGCCTTATATAGCTTCCTGGTCGCGACGCAAAGCTGCATTCACAGGGCGACGTTTGTGAGCTTAAACTCATCTGTCTTAAATAGGTTCCTAGTCGCGACGTATCTTGCTTAAGCTGGGTTCACAGTGCGACGTTTTTGAGCATAAACTCATCTGTCTTAAATAGGTTTCTAGTCGCGACATATCTTGCTTAAGCTGGGTTCACAGTGCGACGTTTTTGAGCATAAACTCATGTCTTAAATAGGTTTCTAGTCGCGACGTATCTTGCTTAAGCTGGGTTCACAGTGCGACGTTTTTGAGCATAAACTCATGTGTCTTAAATAGGTTTCTAGTCGCGACGTATCTTGCTTAAGCTGGGTTCACAGTGCGACGTTTTTGAGCTTAAACTCATCTGTCTTAAATAGGTTTCTAGTCGCGACGTATCTTGCTTAAGCTGGGTTCATAGTGGGACGTTTTGAGCATAAACTCATCTGTCTTAAATAGGTTTCTAGTCGCGACGTATCTTGCTTAAGCTGGGTTCATAGTGGGACGTTTTGAGCATAAACTCATTTGTCTTAAATAGGTTTCTAGTCGCGACGTATCTTGCTTAAGCTGGGTTCATAGTGGGACGTTTTGAGCATAGTATCCACGACGCAGGTATAAGGAAGGCACAGTAGACTATATACAGGTTTCTAGAAAGTAAATTCCTTGTGATAACTTTCAAATAATTCCAAGATCTTTGCATTACCACGGATAGCAAGGAATAAAGAGTTCCCACTTGGAAAAAGTGCAAGTAAATCAACTTTTGAGCCAATAACAAGGAGTATCTCGAAAATGGTTAGCTACACAGAAAAAGCAAACCCGGCTCTGACGGTCCTTTGTTGCAGGACGGCGTCGCGATACCAACTTCGGTATTTAACCGACTTTTCCTAGAAATAGACGCAGAAAAAGACAAATCTGTTTCTAAATATACTTGCAGTTGGATGATTTGTGGAGCAGATTAGTTGGTGCTCGTGCTTAGTGCAACGTGTGTTGCAGTGATGAAGCCGGGCAGGCGTGCAGGTTGATGGGTCGTTGTACTAACAGAGGGTGTGTTATGTAACTTGCGGTTCTACCCCAGACAAAGTTGTCAAGTCTCCAGTTTCCTTCCTTCCTCACGCGATTTTCACACTGTCGCGTCGAGAACTTCCATCCACTGCAAAGGCTTCACAGAGGCTTACCAACCTCATCTGTTCCTACTTTCTTTTTGTTAAACGAACCATTTTACTTCCTCTTAATCGAGATAAACGTTCGGAGAAATGCTTTCATTCATTTTGCGTAGCCAGCAGAAAAAACGAATCACCACTTTGATTCGACAAAATCATAAATAAGCATCTCAAAATTCAAACTTCGAAATGGCTAGGTGCAGAAATACTAAATTTCATATAATTTGTGTGTTTTAACGATATCTATGTTTGATATACCAGTTATACGAAATTCATTGAAAATGAAGAGAACTTCAGAAAATATTCACAAAAAGTGCAACATGCACATTTTGTTTGTCATTAAAATATATTAAACATATGGTATTTTAAACAAAATCGTCGCGGAAAAGTGTCCGTGTAAACGGTAGTTTGAAATGAGACATTTTTCACACACACACACGCGCGCGCGGCTTATAGATTTTTTTTTAAATCGCAGTCTCAGTATAGCAAGGCATATACTCATCGAATGCGATTGGTAATAAATCCATTAGTGTTGCAGTAAAGTCAGAACACTTAAAGGATCCCGTTGTCTATCTATCTATCTATCTATCTATCTATCTATCTATCTATCTATCTATCTATCTATCTATCTATCTATCTATCTATCTATCTATCTATCTATCTATCTATCTATCTATCTGTCTGTCTGTCTGTCTGTCTGTCTGTCTGTCTGTCTGTCTGTCTGTCTGTCTGTCTGTCTGTCTGTCTGTCTGTCTGTCTGTCTGTCTGTCTGTCCGTCCGTCCGTCCGTCCGTCCGTCCGTCCGTCCGTCCGTCCGTCCGTCCGTCCATTCATCCATGTGTCTGTCTGTCTGTCTGTCTGTCTGTCTGTCTGACTGTCTGTCTGTCTGTCTATACATCGCATTTATCTATCTTTTTGCAATATCATCTGTTATATTCTAAACTAACAAACCTATACTGTGTAGAAGGCTTATGAAAATAAACGATAATGGATGGGGAGGGCAATGGGAGTAAAAGCGGTTATGTGCATAGCTAATTTATAAAAATGGGTGTGAAGTTTAAAAGTTGTTCAATAATCCTGCACTTTGATATGTGAGAGAAACATTATTTAATGGACGTTATTCCCAAAGGCAAATAATAATTATGTGAAGTTTTGGTCTGACAGTATTCCAAGTATGCGGCAATGTTCGGTCCATTGATCAAAAGTGGATGTAAAACCACAGCAAAGAGATAGCTCTCGTTTAATATTCTCTGTTGGATGTATGTATCTATCGAATATTGCGGTTCCACATTAGCGTTTCATTTTAAAACTAAGTTAGATGTCATCCCCCCCCCCTTCCCCCCGTAACGTGCGGTTTGGGGGGGGGGGGTTGCTAGGACATCGTGGGGTTTTAGTCTGTACAGAAGTAGAGAAAGTTACGTGAGTGCAACACGTCGGGTTTGTTCTGTTCCTTTCTTTCCTTCTTTATCGCTTCAGCCTACAACGAAGACTGAGTAGAGAAAGCAATGTGAATGCAAGAGAAGCTGTTCGGTGAACGGCAGCTCCATTAGCTGTAATGGAGGGAATGTAATTATCACGTGGCTCTGCTGTAAGTATGCAACCCCGCACAACTGACAGGTTAGAGAAGTTGTCTACATTACAGGGGCAAGAGTTGCTAAAGGGCGTCTGTAGTTTACTTCCGTTCTGTTACCTGACAAAGCATACACGCACTTGTCACCAGCTAATAATGCCCTGTTTAAACAACAATAGACATAATATGTAACACGTTTTGAGGTCCCTTGAACAAAAAAACAAAGAAAAACTCTCGCACCCAAAACTACGGCTTACGTAAATGGATACGTTCTGGCTATTATTTATTTTATATTAAAACATACAATTTGTATGGAATACATTTTTTGAGTTAACCATTTCCGAGATATTTCTTATAATTCATTTCCATTTTAAAATACTTACACCTGCTTGTTTCAAATGGAAACTCATTAGTTCTTCTCTCTGTCTCTCTCTGTCTGTCATACAAAGAGAACAAAGCCATCACATAGACATCTGCTTCTACATTTTTGAGTATCGCTAAAGTCTACTGTATTCCCCTTGTACCTATAAGAAAATGAGTAATCTGTACAAATGTTTATTAACATGAAGTAGATAGAGCAATAAGAGTTTATAAGAATAGTACAAGAGTAAGTAGAGAAAGTTATGTGAGTGTAACACGTCTTTTGGCAGAGGAGCTTTTAGAAACAATTCTTAAGAAAGGTTACATGTTCATGGCTTTAACCTAAATCTTTAAAGCTGTTTTGGGGATATCAAACATTTTAAGAAATTCTTTATATGGAATAAGCAGAGTTTTTTCAAAATTCAGCGTTGCATTTTTTAAAGATGCTGAATTTAAATAGGAAAATTGTTATTTTCGCTTTGGAGTTGTACTGTTAAACACATACCCAGGAACCTTTTTAAAAAAATGTGTTGCAGTCATATGATAGTCAAATCTTTTAAAGTTTAGAGATTCCGTTCTCTTTACCATGATTAATGATCTTCTATTTCAAGTATTCCAAAACTCGCCCAAATAACAAGGAATATCTCCCAAATGTATGACTCTAAAAAAATTTACTTGGACATAAATTCTGTATTTTAGCGAGATCTACATTTTTGTACACTCTTACGGTTTACGAGTTATTTAAAAGTAGATAATCAGATATAAACAGGACTTCACGGGCTATAGCCAGAAAATTTAAAATATACCTTTCATTTGCCATAAAAACATCTTAAACCTATGGCATATTAATCAAAATCGTTAGACCCATTTTAGAAAAATTTTTCCGTATAAAGGGTAGCTTAGAGTGGATGAAGTTTCTTGAAAATCTTCGTGTCGCATCCTTGAAAAACATTAAACTTAAACACCAACTTTGGTTTTTAACCGGCTTTTAGTTTTTGAGTTATGCTGTCCACAGACTGACAGACACATACGTGCGCGCGCGCGGACCTATTTTCTAATTTTTTTTTATTCAAGGGGTCTCAAAACATATATTTCCAGTGAAATATCGACATTTCGTTAGACTCCAATATTTTCTCTAGCTACTGTACGTAATACAGAAAGTAAAAATACCTTTTTTACTTTCTCTACTGGTAAGTAGGGGTAGTATTGTACTCCACCCAAAAATTCGATGTCGAGATTTCACCGGAAATATATGTTTTGATACACCCTGAATCCAAAAAAAGCATTTTTAGAAAAAGGTCCGTGTGTGTGTCAGTCTGTCAGTCTGTGGACAGCATAGCTCAAAAACGAAAAGTCGGTTAAAAACCAAAGTTGGTATTTAAGTTTAATGTCTTTCAAGGATGCGACACGAAGATTTTGAAGAAAATAGCCCCACCCTAAACTACCCTTTACATGGAAACTTTTTCGAAAATTTTTATTTTCTTGAAAATGGCTCTAACGATTTTGATTAAAATGTCATATGTTTGAGATATTTTTATGACAAATGAAATGTATATCTTGAATTTTCTGGCTATAGCCCCTGTAGTCGTATTTACTCTGGACGACTTTTGCATAACTGGTAAACCGTTAGAGATAGACCAAATTATACTATACAAAAAATGTAGATCTTGCTAAAATACACAATTTATGTCTCAATAAATTTTCTTGTAGGGTGAACCATTTCGGAGATATTCCTTGTTATGTGTGTGAGTTTCGGAAAACTTGGAACTTTCGTGAAATGGATCATCGTTGTTCGTTTTTTTATATGTTAAGTGTGCAAAGACAACAGAATCGTAAAGCTTTAAAACATTTGACTATCACACAAAGCCTACTGTATTCTAACATTCCCCTTGTACCTACAAGGAAATAAGCAATAAGATAATTTGTACAAATGTTTATCTCAACTAACACGAAGAAGATATAGGAATAAGAGTTTGTAAGAATGGTTAGTACAAGAGTAGAGAAAGTCATGTCAGTGCAACACATGAGATTTTTTATTCATATGGTCTCCAAGCATGTATTTTAGTGAAATTTTGATGGCACTTTTATCTTGGAATACAACATTTGCTCTGCTTACTGTATAGAGACCGTAAAAAATGAATGTAGGTGAGTTTAATTGAAGCCTTTGCGGGTAGGTTGGCAACACTTCCGGTGCAGGTAATCAAGGGCCCGTACACGTGGCAGATGTTACCCGCATGTGGCACCTGCCCCTGCCCCGGCCGCCCACCTGTCCCAGATCAAAGCACTTTATTTGTATGCACTGTCCAATAAACGCAGCGTGTGCGCGTTCGCTTCACTTCCCAGGCAAATAACCTGTCATTTTTGTTAACCGTTTATTGCATAAAGTAGCTCATTTGAGGTTTATTGCTTTCTCTACCAGGTACACTGCCGCTGAAAAGTTTCCGTACACACAGCATTTAGTTATATATTCAATATGTACATTTTATTTATCATGATTTTATTGTAAGAAAAACCTTTGACCACTTACCAAAAAGTAAAAGTCAAAAGCCTGGATATTGTTGGGATAAAAGGAAAAGGATAAAATTGACAAAGACAGCTGTGACTGGCCGGATTTGTGGGTGATTCATGAGTTGAATGGGGTCATAATGAACAAGAACCCGTCATAATGTTCCCACTGTGACAGACCGTTAAGATGAAATCTGGTTCGACAGCCCATTGAGGAGGGATTTAGCTCTTACTGGACCGTCCGTACGTACGTACATCATTTCAATAGGATTACTGTCCAACACATCACAGCTGCGAATTTCCACAGTTAACTCTGTTCGGCGAGAGTCCAACACTGCTGGCATTCCTACACTCTCGACTGGCTCATATGTAGATCGCGCGTTAGTTCTTGATGAATGGCATTTTTAAATGAGAGCTTAGTTGCGAATCACTCGCACAGGCTAGCTAAGACGACAGCAAATAGTCAACTTATAATGATACTAGAGTCACTAGATATGTATTGAGACAGCAAAATATGAATAGTCACAGAAACGTTTTGTTTATCCCAGTTTCTCAAGGTATTCTCCTTGACAGTGTATGCAGCGAACCATCCTCCTGGACCACTTCTGGAAGTATCCAAGTCGCTCAATTTTGGGCACTGCATATAACTCTTCTTCGTATGCAGAATGCAAAACAGAGTTTTCTTACAAACACTTATTCGCCTACCTGCTTCATGTTAATAGAGATGAAGATTTGTACAAATAATCTTACGAGGGTCACTATGAAAACTTTGAGATGTGAAAAAATTAAAGTTAATCCACTTAAATTGGATGCAGAATGAGATAGCCCCATCCTTTGTGAGTAAACTGGTATCAATTAGTGACTCTCCTACTTCAGGAATTCCAGCAGCGCAAGAATGAACAACCCGCGGCGCGCAGGAAGCCAGGAGCATTTTCACTCAACGATTTTCTGCGATCTTAAAAGTGGGTTAAATAAGTGCCAGTCTCGAACGTTTGTCATAGACTTCTGGAGACATTACTCCTTCCCGTGCTGAAGCAGGCGTGCAGCATCGGCAGTGTCTGAGGAAAACTTCGCAGGGTTGAGAAAAAATGAACACTCATATCACATTGAAAGAAATTGAGGCAACATTGAATTGTGTAAGAAAATGCTGACGAGATACGAAGGAGGGAACTCCAGAAAGGTTTTTGGCACGGTCACAGATGATGAACCCTGGATGTACTTGTTTGATCTGAAGAGCAAGCCGCAATCAGCGGTGTGGATGTTTTGTGATAACAGTTCATCGACAAAAGTGAAGTGTCACCTAAGTGTCCACAAGAAAATGGTGGCCTCATTTTTCCTAAAGGATGGTCTCGTGGCAACCATTTCTCTGAAGGAGCAAAGCATGGTTGGTGGTGATTGGTACACCACCGTTTGCTTGCCAAGCTTCAAGAACGGCGACCATGTGGGGGACTGCGAGGGATCCTTCTTCATGACGAGAACCTTTCCGCACAGCTCCTAGAGTCTACAGAGATCAAACTTATAATTCATCCATCATACGGTCCAAACCAGGCGTCATGTGGCGTTTTTTCTCTTCCCGATGATAAAAAATCCCATGCCTGGAAAGAGCGAAAATGCTCCCTTCCAAGCTCCTGGCTGCGCACCTGCGTGTCGCGGGTTGTTCATCTTTGCGCTGCTTGAATTCCTGAAGTAGGAGAGTCACTAACTGATATCAGTTTACTCACAAAGGATGAGACTACTCCGTCGTGCATCCAATTCTAGTGAATCAACTTGCATTTTCTACATCTCAAACATATCATAGTGACCCTCGTATTACTAATTTCCTTGTAGGTACAAGGGGATTATGGGAATACAGTAGACTTTGAGCGATAGTCAAATCTTTTAAAGGTAGTCGGTATATAAAGGCTTCGAAGCTACGCGCTTCCATTTGAGAAAAGTTTTAAGTATTGCAAAACTCATACATATAACAAGGAATATCTCTGAAATAGTTCACTTCACAAAAAATGCATTTGAAGTTAACTTGTGTGATTTAACGAGATCTACATTTTTTGTATAGTAAGATTTGGTCTATCTCCTACGGTTTACTGGTTATGGAAAAGTTATAAAGAGTAAACAGGGCTACGTGGGTTATAGCCAGGAAATTCAAAATATACATTTCACTTGTCATATAAATGTCTTAAACATATGGCATTTTAATCAAATTGGTTAGAGGCAATTGTGGTTTTGACACACTCGCTTTGTGTTAGAGGCGCGGCAAATTTGAACTTAGAATTGCGAGCAACAAGCTTGCAGAAGTTCCCTCTTGCACGTAGAGTGCTTGTTCAACACCAACCCAAGTTCGTGTAGCTATCTCACTCTCGCAAATCTGTTGCAAGAAGTGATGTAACTTGGTGAAGGAAGCCCTTGCAAGATGAAGCCATAGACAAATGCAGTGCGGCGGAGAGCGTGATATCGACCCGCGCCATGCCTGCAGCCTTGAATATTTCACTCCACACACTCACAAGACGTGCAGAAACACTACACCCAACTATCGAATATCACCAACATTTCTCTTTAATTAACCCAATCTTCATTTCATCCAGGTCTCTGGTCGCTGTGCTTATGTATTTGGTTTTTCTATCGTTTTTAAAATTGCTACACTTCCGCAGCACCCCTCATATCAACGAGCGGGATGCCTCAGGCCGTAACGTCTGTGGCCCGCATTCTGGAGGTCGCAGATTCGATCTCCGTGGCCGCGCACTCTGACTTGGGTTTTTCCATGGTTTCCCGTTGTCATGGGGAAATGCTGCGATTCCTTGGGGTTGTTATCGCGGTTCGTTCCGGCGAATGCGGACAGCTGACATAGTTGCTTGTGCTCTGGAATATCTTCCCTGGCCCTCCTGGAAGTTGCCGCAAGGGTCGCCTTGTCGCCCTCTCTCTGGGTAGAGGAAACACTTCGGTTGTGTCAATACGATATGTGTAACTGTTAGGGACTTCTGTGCGTATCTGGGTTTCGCTGACTCCGCTGTCTCAGAAGTCTAAGGTCTCATTCGCCTCATCCCTACCTCCTGGGGATGGTAGCCTGCAAAAGATCCTTGTCGCAGTCGCGGTGGGTCGAGGTTTCCCCCCCCCCTTGTTTAACTTAAATACCAAAGATCCGAAATGAACATTTTCAAGAAATTTCACCCACCCCAAACTACCCTTTACCCACAGAGTTTTCTCATTAGTGACAATTATGTTTAAAATACTACTTGTTCTGCATGAATTAATAGATAAATCAATAAAACATTGTGACGCCGCGGGGCGCACAACAAAGGACGATCGGGGCTAAGCTACTTCACACCACATACCAGGCCAGCGAGCACACAATGGCACCCAAGGTCAGGCTGCCTCGTGCGAGTGTTGTGTATACGTCACTAATAACAATGAACGTGGTGTTTAACAGAGGAATGCTGGAACCTTCGAGAGACATCCGGTGGTCGGCGTGTTTGTAGAGATTTTAGAAACAACCTTGCGATGCCATTCCCGATATAAGGAGACGAGGCAAGGAGTTAGAGGAGTTAGTCGGTCAGTGTGTCAGTGACTGCAAGACAGCTTGAAACATACGTCACGTCCAAGTGAGTTTTAATGAGTGTTGAGTGACTGTATCGTCTGAGTTACTCTATGAGAGACAGAGAAAGTGAAGAAACAGTGAAAGGACTGAGTCATGGTTACGAGAAGAAGACAGTTGTGAGTTGTAATGTCATGAAACACTGTAGACTGTGTTAACATGTAACCTACTCATTTCACTATAGATATTTACAGTGCTGCACTGCCGCTCCCTCTGAACCCACCTACTGTTGTGCGGTGTGACGTCACAGTGTCTCCGGTCTCAGTCTTGTTGCCGCGACAGTTCTATCTCCACAAGAACTCCTGCAGAAGCGTTCAATGTGTAGAACATGATATTGCTTGTAACTTCTCCAAGGACTTTTTGCAGTGTTTTAATTACAAGGCGATTCAAGTGCGACAGTGTTTTGTTCTACCGGTTTACCACAAGGAAATGAAATACACGGCCTTGTGGAACGGTGCTGTGTCTCCATGGCGACCGTAGCTTTTCTTTTTTTATAGTGATGCAGAAACAGTTACTTAAAGGAGGCAATGATTTAGTGACGTTTGCCACGTGTTAATTACTTTATGATTATTCAGCATTTTCTTTACCTTCCTTACCTATGATGGAATGCACGTTTTGTGACACTCTGAATGCAAAAAAGTGCATGTGTGCGTGTGTGTGTGTGTGAACAGCATAACTCAAAAGCTAATAGGCGGTTAAATATCGAACTGGTGCTAAGTTTAGCCTCTTTGAAGCATTTAACACCAAGATTTTAGAGCAAGTGCTCCCACTTCAAACTGTCATCGTAGAAAATTCTTCGAAAATTGAATTTCTGAAAGAGGTCGTTGATGATTTTCATTAACTTGCGATATGTTTAAGATATTTTCATGAAAAACGGAATCTATACTATCTCTAAAAGTCTCCGTACATACAGGATTTAGTTATATATTCCATGATTTATTAATCAAACATATAAGTTATAGCAAACTGTTGTCTATCTGCAAAGAGATACTTTATTTCCTATACTTTAAATTCCTCAAATTATCCTCCGTTAGTTGTATATGTTGAAGTGTTGCTCTCCGCCACAATATCTGTGCTCGTTGTTGTACCTGGCTTCACTCTAGCTATGAGATTTCTAGCTAAGGGTGTGCGTGAGTCTTTATTGGTTAAAGGACGACACGGACTCGATTTTGGAGGAGCGCACTCTAGTAGTGCCTTAAGGTATATTTTATTTAGAAGCTGTGTTTAGAGGCGGTTAATCCTAACACTTTGTTCCCTGCCTCTCCAGTTGTTGGTGCAGCTATTTCGTGTAGAGCAGACACAAGCAGAGGTCTGAGAAGCTACTGCTAGACCCCTGCACGGCATCTCACTGTTCCCGCGATCTTAATGCTAGGTATCACATATCCAGACAGATCACAAAGACGATCTGCTCCTCCATTAAAACACCTGCTGCTTCTCTTTTGTTTTGTAGGGACGTTAGCCGTTGGGAATATTTGGTGACTGACACGATTCATGTGCAGTGATTCGAGACGCTTTCTTGGAGCGTTATTATTAGCCCAGGTTGTTGTAGGAGGGACGGTGTGAAACTGCGTGCTTTACCAGGACAAGTGTTCAGCTCTCTTCATAACATTACCAATGTACCTACATGTGCTCTTATCCAAATTGCTTTACTTGAGTAAAACTAGCTCAATTACGTATAGTTGCAGTTTAGAAGTACGGCGCATGCGCGCTCAAACACCTGGGGATATCTACTAGGAATTCGTAACTGCTTCAATGATTTTACACATACGCAGACTTTGAATACAGTAGGCTTTGTGCGATAGTCAAATGTTCGAGATTCTGTTGTCTTTGCACACTTAACGTATAAAAAAATGAACAACGATGATCCATTTCACGAAAGTTCTAAGTTTTCCGAAACTCACACACATAACAAGGAATATCTCCGAAATGGTTCACCCTACAAGAAAATTTATTGAGACATAAATTGTGTATTTTAGCAAGATCTACATTTTTTGTATAGTACGATTTGGTCTATCTCTAACGGTTTACCAGTTATGCAAAAGTCGTCCAGAGTAAATACGACTACAGGGGCTATAGCCAGAAAATTCAAGATATACATTTCATTTGTCATAAAAATATCTCAAACATATGACATTTTAATCAAAATGGTTAGAGCCATTTTCAAGAAAATCAAAATTTTCGAAAAATTTTCCATGTAAAGGGTAGTTTAGGGTGGGGCTATTTTCTTCAAAATCTTCGTGTCACATCCTTGAATGACATTAAACTTAAACACCAACTTTGGTTTTTAACCGACTTTTCGTTTTTGAGTTATGCAGTCCACAGAGTGACACACAGACACACATACGTGTCTTTTTCTTAAAATGCCCTTTTTTGTATTCAGGTGGCCTCAAAATATATATTATCGGTGAAATCTCGACATCGAATTTTTCGATAGAGTGCAGTACTTCTACTTACTATACGTAGTAGAGAAAATAAAAATATCAATATTTTAAAAAGCAGTTACTGTTTTAGTTTATTTTATAAGAAACTTCTATCATTCTCAAGACATAAATAGAAGTAAACAAATGATGACGTCAAAGTCACGCTGTGCGCAGAGGTAAACCAGGAATATAATTGCTTCTCACTAAAGGCTATTAATTACTTGTGACTTCTTCCTGAAGAGCGTGTGTTGAAATACCGACACGTGTAATAACTGCTTGTTGCAGAAAAACTACTGTAGAGCGAACTACCGGCGCCAAAGCAAATACTTTAAATATTTTTCACTTACGTTCAGCACAAAAGCGCCTTTCTCCTCTTTCTTCACTTTACGTATTATTGTTTAAGATATGGCAACTTTTTTTTTCACCTTCCCTAGCTCGCACGAGCTCCTTTGTAAACAGCCTGTTTCAAAAATCTGATGTGTGGCACTCAAATGACTTTCTCTACCCACTCTTCTACAAACACTTACTCCCATATCTACTTCATGTTAATACAGATAAATATTTGTGCAGATTATCTTACTACTAATATTCTTGTAGATAAAGGGGGAATACAGTAGGCTTTAATTGACTCAAATGTTTTAAGACCTTACGTAATGGCGTTGAAATTCCCTTCTTTTCGTAGCCTGAACATAGCTAAAAATGAATAACGACTTCTAGTTTGAGAAAAATATACCTATTTGAAAATTGAAACCAATAATAAGGAATATTTCGTAAATGGATTAGCTCCAATGGTTGAGTAGTGAAATGTTATTAGGAGCGGGTTAGGAGCTATTGAAAGTGAGGTTTTATAGTTTTCATTTGTAATTAAGAAATTTAAATTTTTTTTTCAAAGTTTTTGAACTTAAAGGGTAGTTTGTGGTGTGGAGATTTAAAAATCTTGGAGTCTCATCCTTGAAAGATCTGAACTTAAATATAAAGTTTTAGTTAGTCTACTTTTCGTTTTTCAGTTATGCAATTCGCACACGCGCATGCGCGCGCACGTCGGTCTAGGTGGCTCGTTTAGATGCTGCCCTACTAATCCGAAGGTCGCGGGTTCAAAGCTGGTTGATATGTCCTCGTAATTGACAGCGTCGTTAACAAACAAAATATTGTGTTTACGCTCACACTGACATTTTTATCTAAAATATGTTATTTAAGGGATCTTAAAACAGGTATTCCTAGTGAAATTTTTCTTCTCATGTACGCGGTATCGAAAGTAAAAAGAAAAAAGAAATTCGGGCTCAATCAAACCAACTGCACTTTCTGGTGATAAAATAAAAACGATAAAATTGCCGTCAGTCAGTGTAAATCCATGTTGGTTTAAATACATAAGCTTAGGTCGGGTTGAGTGAAATAGTCTGGATATACAGAAGTAGATGTTGCAGAAAAGTGTAGTTGCTCTGAGGGGGTGGGATTCAAACCCAAGACCGTTATGGCTAGAACCGGTTTTGATATCTAAAAATATGCAGAGAGCACTCTCACTAAAGGCTTCGGTTCGTGACAGAAGCTAAACAAACGTGACTGTCGGATACAGTACTTGCAAAAAGTTTATTACTCTACAAGAAGTATGGCTTTTAAGGAAACACACTGAAAACTTGAACAAATCTATCTTTGTATAAACAAATTAAATAAGTTTATATTTGACAGTTACTTTCTAATGTTTTGCGAGTCCATTGTCATGTAGTTTGTTCAATTTACTTTAATAGTTTGTTAATTATTATCATTTAAAATTGTCCTGTTCATCCAAAAATGAATTTGACTACAGAATATTTTCAGGCCATAATTTTAAATCGATATTAGCACCTAAACAATACAAAAATGGGCTTAGAAATGTATTTGACCAAGAAGACCCATCTAAAACAATTTGTGATGCTTTTTCTTATTGGCGAATTTCATGAAGGACATGAATTTATCAGGACGACATTGGACATTGGTATGAGTCAAATACAAAACGTTTTACATCAACAGTTAGACGTGAGAAAACTTTGTTGTCCATGTATTCCACATAAACTGACTCAAAACAACAACGTATTGATTGGTGCAGAAAACTCTGGAAAAATTCCAAGTGACACTTCAAATTTGGTTTGGAATATCGTTACTGATGATGAATTTTGGGTTTATTGTTGTGATTCTGAAATTGCCAAAACTCAGTCGGTTTAATGAGTCTTTGAAACTGAACCTAAGTCTAGAAAGGATTCGCAGTGTTGCTAAGAAGATCATTCTTAGCTTTTTTCTACTATAGCATTAGAAGATAGACCTGTTTATTGGTACACAAATGTTTGAAAAAGTTGGTGAAAAACGCCGAAAACGAAAATAATTTTGACAACACATCGTCAAAACTAACAAGTGACTATCTAGATGTCCACCATACTGCCCTAACCTAGCACCTTGTGATTTCTTGAAACTTGAATATAAAATGCATGGAATCACTTTTTCATCAGATGAAACAGTGGAACATTATAAAAACCTGATTTATGAAGTAACTCGTGAAGACTGGTTTTAAGGGATGATTTCAAAAGTGCATTGATGTGGAAGAGGAATATTTTGAAAAACAATGAAATTATTTAATTTTTTTAAGCTAATCCTTGTTTGATTTTTAAAACTGTCCTGTGTCACCAAAGTCTAACATTCCAAACAATGGAACAAAATACTCGCATCCTAATAGCGTGACGTCAGGCTCGGCGCACACAAAAGGACGAATGGGGCCAAGCTACTTCACACCACCTGCCGTGGTAACGAACCGACGGACTTTCAAGGTTAGACTGCCTCGCGGGACTGTTGTGTGTACGTGACCGTCAGTAATCGAAGTGGCAAAAACAAAAGTGGTTTCGAGATTGTTCATGAAACTTCTGGGTGCGTCATTTCCGGTGCGTGTATATAACTCGAGAAAGACCCGTGTGACGTCATCCCCAGTATATAAGGAGGCCAGAGAAGAGCAGTGAGTTTTAGAGTTGAGTTACGAACATGCGTGGGTTAGTGTGTTAGTTGTGCGTGTGTTTGTGGACGTTTTGGTGGGTCGCAAGGAGGTTCAACGAACGTCGAGAGTTATTGTAACGTCGTAATTAGTTAATGACAGACACAGTAGGTGAAAAGGGCACTAAACGGACTGAGCAAGGGAATAAGAAGAACAGTTGTGAGTTGTGATAGCAATGTGTTAGCGCCTGCGGCAAAATTTTAGAATACAATAAAGTGATAGAAAAGTAACCGGACTGGATTTTGTCCACACAAGTAACTCAGTTAGATGTGAACTCTTAAATATGAGCCATTGAGTTAGGCCTGTTTAAAACTATTTTGTTAAAATACACACTTGTGCTAGAAACACTTGGTCGTCAGATTTGCGCCAGTAAGAATACCGAAGTTGGAACACGACTTGACCTTTTAACGACCACAACACTTGAGATCGTGTCCATGGAAACAAACAAGGTATAATCCTGTTAAAAGATCATGGACACGCCGGATTTATCGCTATCCTTCACCAGACCTGTTCCTTTTGGTCCAAACCTTCCTTGTCTCCTTTATCCACAAGAGAAGCCGAGTATCACATTACATCCAAAGGCTACATATCCACATTTCACACAAATACATGATTTGAGGTCCTCTGTCTCTCTGTGAACAAAAACGCTTTGCGTGAAGAATTTTATTTTATATTTTTCATCTTCTCAAAATGGTTCTAACGATATTGTTTATAAAATACCATATATTTAAGATATTTCTATAACAAATTAATATATGAAATATATTATGTCTGGGAATTGTCTGTGCTATGTTCCTCATTTTTAATAACCTTTGTATAAATGTATCTAAAATATCTATTTTAGCATTAGCCATTGCCGAGATTTTCGCTGTTCTTGGTTTGAATTTCCAAATATGTTATATATTGTACTGTAGGTACTACGTAGGTATTACTACCGAGATCTTGCTCCAAATACGTGTTTTGAGGTCCGACTGCAACCAAAGTATTTTTAAAAGGTCTACGTCTGTTTGTGAACAGCACAACTAAAAACGAAACAGAATGACACCATTTGGAATGTAGATCTATGGTAAGATATTTTCAAGCAGGAAAAATGTGTGCAAAAATTATTAATTGGGTTGAAACGTGACAGAAAACTGTAGATCAGATAATATAGGTACCTTGATGTAAAAAAATAATTTTGAAAAATTGTTGCTGGCTACTTTCACTCTGACCCTGATAGGTACTTATGCCGACTGTGCGATATCACTGTTCCAGGTCTGCGTGTGAGTCATTCTCAGTCCATATCACCAAATACGGAAGCCTGCACATTTCTACTGTTCTTTACTAGTTAGTATGACGCACATGAAGGCAATTACTGCCAATTAAAGTTTTATTTCTTGCACTCGACCGTTGTTTCCCTTTTGAAGGTCATTATTGGCGCCAATCCACTTTAAAGGCAGGAGGTAACGAAAAAATCTGAAGTGACACACACACAAACACACAGACACACACACACCCAAACGCACAAACACGCAAACACATACACATTTTATATAAAGAGGCGAGGAAACAGCAGAACGGGGAGTTACAGTTACGGACATAAGTCAATTAAAGTTTTATTTCTTGCACTCGACCGTTGTTTCCCTTTTGAAGGTCATTATTGGCGCCAATCCACTTTAAAGGCAGGAGGTAACGAAAAAATCTGAAGTGACACACACACACACACACACACACACACACACACACACACACACACACACACACACACACACACACACAGACACACACACACCCAAACGCACAAACACGCAAACACATACACATTTTATATAAAGAGGCGAGGAAACAGCAGAACGGGGAGTTACAGTTACGGACATAAGTCAATACCAGACAGCTGTGTGTGTGTGTGTCGGCACGCCGTAAAGAAGATTTAACGAGCGTCGAGTGCTTGTATCGTCGGAGTTAGTATGTGAGAGACAGAGAAAATGAAGACACTGAAAGGAGTGAGTCAAGGTTACAAGAATAAAACAGTTCTGAGTTTTAGTATCACGAAAGACTTTAAACTGTGTTAACGACGAGAAAAAAATACTCGTATTTGCCCAAAAGCTTGGAAGAAAAATAAAGTGAGAAAAAATAATTGGACTGATTTTGTCACAATACGACGTTTGTGCGAGAGTTAGTGAAATAATAAACCATCAATACCCGCCCATCAAGGTAGATTTCGCTATAACTATGGCCAACTATTATTACTTTCATGTGAACAGCAATTGTTTCAGCTGCACGTGTTGTGGTAGTGTTTATTCATTCGCGGCCGTTGCAGAGAGGGAGGGAAGGAAAGCAGCTTCCCCTACGTGCAGGAGTTGTTCATGTCTCACCTCATGACCTATACCTATAAGAAAATTAGTAATAAGATAATTTGTACAAATGTTTACCTCTATTAACGTGAAACTGATAGAGCAATATGAGTCTGTAAGAATAGTTAGTGCAAGAGTGGAGAAATTCATGTAAGTGGAACATATCAGATTTTTTTTTCGGCGAAACGATTCTTTATTGACAATAATAATTGTATTGTGCATATTTGTTATACTCATCATGTAGAATCGCTGGTTAACCTGTGATTGAATTTAGATTATTTGTAGGTTTGTTCTAATATTGGGATGAGTGACAATGTAGCATGTTTATGAACTAGCTAGCTAGCTAGCGGGAGCCAGCAGCTCGTCTGGTTTTTCCTGTCCCACCCACAGTCGACCTCAATTCCAGTCACGACCATCGGAACAACCAATATTCACAAAATGTTATTACCACTATAGCATGGTGCGTTTCTGGTTCATAAGAAATCCGTACGATACGCCACAGCGATAGCTATTCCTTAAAATATCCAGCTTATTGGAATATCCCTAACACCAACTGTGGCATTTTCCCCCATTGTGGAGCGCTCTGGTTATATTTGGTGATATTCCATCTGTTAGGTTGCATTAGCACCGCCAACTGTTCGGAAAATATAACCATGATGAAGCTACGGCCATAGTTGGTGTTATTGCATCCGTTATGTTGCACAGATCTGTTGCAGAAAAGCCAACTGATAGATTGATTCTGTTTAGACGCCATATTAAGTAAACCTCGAGTGGTAGTTGTTTGGAATATTCCGTGAAATAATTAATACTTCATTTATTTAATATTAATAGTGATTTAAATGTAAACAACTTACAATAACATGCATACATTTTAATTAAGATTTTCACAGTTGGCACTACAAATAATCCAGTAGAACAGCAACAATAATACAGAGAAATGAGGAATTAAACACATGATGAATATAAATGGACGTTAATAGACTATTCATTAAAGGTAGGTCTCTTATATTTAAAATTAAAGTTGTTTAGCTTCGCCTCTTTAATTAAAATATCAGTATCCTCACTAAAATATTCACCAAATATTTTATCTGCCATTTTTGAATGTCCTGCTGATTGTTTTTGCTGCACATGGATACTTGATGTTCAGAAACGTAAGAAAAAGAGGTGATATAACCAAAGTGATAAAAAGACGACCATGAAAATATCATATCTTTACTGTTAAATCTCTTTGGAACTATACAAAGTGAAGTGCTAGTTTTAACAGTTACGTGTCAATAAACAGGGTTATGTGATATAAACCGCAAGTACTTAGGGTCTAGATTTTATTTCATCCGCTTCTTCAAGTGAAGATTCCCCAAATGGCGCCGTTCTTGCACGGTTCCTGTACACACTAATCGTACGGTTGTTGCTTTGTCGATAGCTTGGTGAAAAAGAGGTTATATGTGGACATATGTTTAACCACCAATTTGTGTTGGTAACATTGGTAACACTGACCGGAAGGCACAACTTATCAGGAAGCCGTTGGTTATTGGGCTATCATCATGTTCTTCAAGATAGACCTAATGACCTGTTCCGGCTCAGAGGTCATCCTCCCATCGGCGTCGAGGTCTTCCAACATCTCTAGTTCCTGAGGGTTTATTTTGCATCATGGCCAGATTAGATACATTCTATGTTTTATTTCGTAACGTTCTCTTTATAGTCCCAGATATTATTAGAAATTTATAAACGTTATTTTTCAAATCTTTGTCATATTCAAACAAAACATCACATGCTAAATAATTAAAATGTTTTACCTGGTCTATAGGTTTATTTTTCACTTTATTGGGTATTTTCCCAGTGGTGCCATTTTGTTTTCGAAATTATACTTTTTCATTGTCTTCTCCAGCTGAAATGTGGCTACTTGTAACGTATTCTGATATGAGCTGAATATTCTTTCAAATCACAATTTTTTTTCAGAACAAAAATATTAATTATGCTCTTATACACGTAATATTAAGTTACAAATTCCAGATATTTTTAATGTATCGTCGCTTAAACATTAAAGTCAAATCAGGAATACCAAATATTTAATAAATGACAATACTTGAAACATATTACAGCTTCGAGTATATAAAAGTGTTTGTTTTACAAACTTTGCTACGTTATGGCAGTCAAGGTGATCCGCTGAAGCCGTAGAAAGTTCTAGGCTAGGGATACTTTGCAACGAGTGTGTCCAGTACGTACATACAGGGAACATGAGGTAATAAAGTCATTAACAGCCAACTGTTACACATTTTCCCAATATAGTGCTCTCTGGTGACATTACGCCTGTTCAGTTGACATCAACACCGGCAACTGTTTCTAGGTAAACATACGGCCGTAGTTCTAAGTTGGCGCTTGTGTAGGTAGGCAAACTTGGGTTTAAATGGTTGTGCAAATGCCGTTGTGTTTATATAAGTTTAATGTTTGTGTTTTACACCTCCTCACTGTCTCGTTTACTCCCGATAGTAAATACTGCACAATATATTTAGCCTGGAAAGTGTTGTAAAGTGGGTTTACGGACTAGTTTGATAATAGTAAGGTTGGCAGTACTTCGCTTTAGTGGAATCTCGGTCAGGTTGAATCTGCCATTAAACTGTTACCCCAATAGCCTGGTCACGACGAATTAGATGTTTACACCAGCTAAGTATGGCGTTTAGTTCATTACTGGATATGAGCTTCCACTGGTTACGTGCATACTTCATACTTGAGCAAGAGATTTCGGAATTAATAGTGTTTATAGCAATATAAATACCAATACAGGTTTAAATTATTTAATTTAATTGCATTTATTTAAATGCAATATGTTTAAGATATGTTTATGGCAAATGAAATAAATGTATATTTTGAATTACTGGCTATAGCCTATGTAGTCCTGTTTACTCTTGATGGCCTTTGTATAACTGGTAAACCGTAAGAGATAGACCAAGTCTTACTATACAAAACCTGTAGATTTCGTTAGAGAAAGGTCCCTGTGTATCTAAACGCCAGAATACTTAATATCGGCTGTTGTTTCTGTGTATTAAAATTGAGTATTCCACTCAACCGTTCTGGGTTGAAATCAATCACAACACTTTAAACTTTCAACCAATGGGAGCCTTAATTCGCGAAACAATTATCCCATTTCATTATCGCCTCCTCTGAATTTATGTTGTGATCAGGTTACAGAATCTATATAGCTGCGGTGTCCCGCTGACGTAATTTGACGCAATAGTGTCGCTATTCAAATGTCAAATATGGCTGACTCTCCCTTATCTAATGCTCAAATAAATGAAATAATTCGAAGAGGGAAACTTCAGAACACTGAATACAACAGAAAATATGTTTGGAACCATTTTGACAATTTTTTGTTGCAATCATAAATTAACAGCAGATATTCCAACTACTCACATTGCTATCTTAAACATTGGAACATCAATATGGGAATCTTAGGCCGTGCCAATGGACGCTGATGTTATGTATGCCTGGTACATGCTTCTTTTATGTATTACAGTACATCATTTAAACAACATTTCATAGGCTATATTCATCCTTTAATTCTCGTCCGATATGACACAATGTTGGAGGACGTTAATTAAAAAAAAAAAAAAATCCTTTAATTCGTGAAATAGCCTTAATACGTAAATGCAACCCTGATAGTGAAATTCTTTGGATAAATTGAGTCACTCGTGGCACTACTTGTGATAATTTAGCGCCTCTATGCATGAAATAATCATATACCAATTATCATCTGTTCATTCTTTTGTTCTGCACACACTATCAACAGGTCATTCTTTTGTTTACTTAGTGTGGCCAACTGTATACCATAAATCGCTGAGAAACAATTTATTAGGTACACATTGCAATCAAAATATCACTCCATTTCAATTTGACAACTGGGTTTTTAACAACTTTTTTTTAATAATGTATTTTTCATAAGAAACGTTATTTGTTAATGTTAAAAATAAAATGAGATTTATTTGAGATCATTAACTGCTTTTCTGTTAAACAAGAAAAGATCGAGATAATATAATTCTTTGTTTCAGTTGGCAGTATTGAACTACACTAATCGAAATGCATATATTTTATGTTATTTTTAAATTACTTAACATTTTCTGGTCAGATATATTATTAAAATTCATATTCTACTTATGCAATAGTCCATATATGTAAATCTAATTGGACAGTCCAACTCTCACTCCGCCCGACGGTTTATAGGTTAGGTCACGCGTGTTATGATAATGCTGTGTCTGTTGATTTGGCTGCAAGTGTAGGCGAGTCCTTGGAGAATAGAGTCATTTGTTAGGAAGGTATTCAGCAAGATCAGTTCAATTTCATGAGTTCGTGAGTGAAAGTGTCAAAGAAATGGTCCGGTTACTTAATGCTTATTACGAAACAATAGGGCGTCGTAATAATAAATACACTGTCTTGTATTGCACACTCACGTTCAGGTGATACAGAGCTTTCTTTGGAACTCGTGAGCCCAACATGGTGCGTTTAACAATTACTACGTTTCCAAGAGGAATTGAAATCGATTTGAGTCCAATCCTACTCCCAGTACGATCCACGTTTCCATGAGGAATTGAAATCCCTTTGAGTCCAATCCCACTCTCAATAAGATCCGCGTTTCCATGAGAAATTGAAATCCATTTGAGTCAATCCCACTCTCAATACGATCCGCGTTTCCATGAGAAATTGAAATCGATTTGAGTCAATCCCACTCTCAACACGATCCACGTTTCTATGAGAAATTGAAATCGATTTGAGTCAATCCCACTCTCAATACGATCCACGTTTCTATGAGAAATTGAAATCGATTTGAGTCCAATCCCACTCTCAATACGATCCGCGTTTCCACTAGGAATTGAAATCGATTTGAGTCAATCCCACTCGCAATATGGTCGGCGTTTCTATGGGGAATTGAATCGATTTGGATTCGCAAGACTCAAACATAATTCAAATTTTTATGTTGGTCACTTGCTTTATGTTGGCGAACCTGTACAAATATGGAAATTGGTTGTTCTTCGACACTAGCAGTGTCAAGGCCAAGGAAGGGGATAGAGTGGGGCTGAAAAATAAAATGCTTTAATCGGGTCCAAATTCCGGCTATGGCATTGAATTTATCAGCCTCAATCTACCCCTGTAAAAATGTTTTCTGTGTATTTTAAGTAGTCTTTGAGGTTAGTGAATATTTTTTTAGAAAAAATATATTTCGAGATTATAGAAACAAACGTGCCTTTGTTGTGTTTTATTACACCACTTTCTTTGACGGATTCAAATCGATTTGAACCCGGTAGGTGTTCCTATGGAGCAAAATTTCGATCGGATCCCACTTCTAAGAGGTTCAGATCCAAGGATTCATTTCGATTTGAATCTGCATTTCCATGTAACATTCAATCCGGAATGAGAACGCAAATCGATTTGAGTTCCCTATGTTCTTTGATTTCAGTGGTCATGTATGAGTGGAACAGTCGCACTAAATGCTTTTTTCTTCCTTCCTTGTATCCTACCAATGCGGTGCTCGGTATAGACGTGTCCGTTTTATGGTATACAACTCATTTCTGACCTGAATAATTTCTAAACCATGCAAAGATCTATCTGAGTTGATATTTTCTCGCGCTGTGGCGGGTGACGTTGGCAGGAAACAAAAAGCGAACGGTTTGCGGTTCCGTCCGTTTCTGGGGCGACCATGTAACCCGTTTGGTGAACGTACGTATGTACGTCGGGGAAGCCTTGAGGGCCGGCTGACTTGTAGCAAGTGGCTCAGTGGCGTGCCACCCATCTCAAATGTACCTACACAAAACAAATTTATAAACTGCATTGTTTGGCAGCATCTCTCAGTTCCTTACCGTCTTACGGGCTCTGGTAAGGGTGAGGCGTAACTACTGACCCATGACAGTTCCAATACGGAGCTAGAGATGTGTCCCTGTAATGCGGACAAGGAAACGTGGGGGAGGAGAAAGGGTGCATACACCTGGCCTCCTAGAAAAACCATCTTTTAATTTTCTTTAGATTTATCTCCAAATTCTCAATGTCTTACGGAAAAGATTACAATTGTTTGAAATAAGCAGCATTTCTTCCTTATCCTCAGCACCATAAAAACTAATAAATCTTTACAGTAAACATTGTGCAATATTGAATTGAAAAATATAAAACGGTTTAATCCTCTAACTTTAAACATGTTTGTCTATTATGTTATCCTATAATGCAGTTGCTGCTTTCGATTGAATATAATAAACCGCGTTTCCTGGGTGGCATTAAACTTTAATTACATTTCTGTGAATTTGAACAGTTTCTGAAATTTGTTGAACTGTTATAGGTCATGAGGTGAGACATGAACAAATCTTGCGCATAGGGGAAGTTGCTTTCCTTGCAACGGCTGAAAAAGGGGACAAAGGCGAACCTTGCGAATGAATAAACATTACTATAACAGCGTGCAGCGAGGCAACTACAGTTCACACGTTTGCAACCGCGACCGAAGCCTAATTATAACTATGTCCAGCCAGTAGCATAAGTACTGCTGTCACTGGAGAGGGGTAAAGAGAGGGAAAGAAGGGGAAGCTGCGAAGGGCGCGGTAAATAATCATGATAACCTTGGATTTTAATAAATTCGCTTTCCGTACCTACTTACGGTAAGTATTGGATTCTATCCAATAATTCAGAACCAAGATTTCAAGATCTCCTGAATGCGAAGAGTATTTTTACAAAAATGTCTCCGTGTGTGTGTGTCTGTGTGTGTGTCTGTGAACAGTATAACTCAAAAACGAAACCTTGTCTATCAAAGTGGCTTATTTTAGTGGCTTAAGATTGTATTTGTATGATTAGAATTCTTGGAGTAAAACATTTGTTGTACTTGAACGTTTGTAACTGCCAACAAGCTGAAATTTGAAAATCATACAGCAAAAACTATCTAAAACCTTGTTCTGTGTGTAAATAGCAGCATTAGCTTGCCCACAGTGATGGGATTCTGGAGCAACAAGTGGGACGATAATTTTGGCACTACTTGAAGCCAAATTGACACTTTCTCACGGCGGTGCTTGTTGTTCAATGAACTGAAACACCACACAGTGGGTCACTGGTACACAAACCGTACACTCATGAGCAAACTTCGAAACAAGGCCTCCTGAAAACGAAACCACAGCCTGCTTTACTTTACTTTACTTTCTCATGTCCTCTATGCATGTTAAAAGAGTATGTTCAAATTTGATTGAAATCGGCACAAAATTACCTATCTATCTGCCTGTGCCTATGTCTGTCTCTCTATATTTTGTACGACTATATAAGTATATATTGTAATTAGAAGCGAAGTGCGACCATAATGGAATCCAAGACATGGTCGGAAGTTTGTCAATGTGCTAACAGACTCTCATTGGAAACACTCGTTGCGTTGGTATTTGTCATGAAAGAGCATCGATCATTTCGATATTTTGTCGACTATTTCATTCATACAGGCGTTAAATTATCGTATACGAATTATTGTCTGCTCATTCTTTTGTTTTGCACAAGTTACACTAGGTCATTCTTTTGTTTACTCACTGTCACCAACTGTATCCCACAATTCGCCGAAAAACAATTTTAGACATTACAATCGATTGACAATCAAACTGTATTTTTATCAGTTGTTCTTTTAATAAGAAGAAAGGTTATCTGTTAATGTAAAAAATAAAGTGAGATTTATTTGAGATTAACTGATTTTCCCTTTTAATAAGAAGAGAAAATCGAAATAATATACTTCTTTTGTTTCGTTTTCCTCAGTTGGCAGTAGTGAATTACACTAATCCAAATTAGTATATTTTATGTTATTTTTATATAATTTAACATTTTCTGGTCAGGTGTAATGTTTAAATTCATATTTTATATATGAAATAGTCCATATAAATATAATTGGACAGTTACTCTCCGCTTGAGAATTTGTAGGTTAGGCCACAAGTCTTATTGTTATGCCTCGGACTTTTAGTTCTTAAAAATCTTAAATTAGGCAGCTGAAACAGGTTCTATCACAAAAAATAGCTTCTAAAATTACAAAAATGATATTATTTGATTTCCCGTTACAAATTAGCCGAAACATTTGGCAATGTATACATATATTGGAGATGTCTGTAATTAGTCACAGTGAACAACTAACACCTTTTCTAAGTTTTCCATTGATAAACTGCATCCCTTGTCAGATAACACCATCTTATTGGCCGAAAATGAAGTTCCACATCAACTGACGTCACCGGAACATATTTAAATGTTGATATTAGACGCACATTCATGTTCAGGGTTTTGCCAGACAAGATGTCGCCAACTTTGTGGAGAACTGTCAGTCCTGGGTTTGTTTGAACTACTGATTTCAGTTTTGCAGAAACTGTTTTACCAATATAACCAGGAACGAAGTTGATTTTTACTTTGTCTACTACCTACGTATAGTAAATAGAGAAGTATTGTATTTCACCCAAACATTCAATGTCGATATTTCACCCCGAATATATGTTTTGAGACCCCCTGAATTTAAAAAAAAAAAGCATTTTTAGAAAAAGGTCCGTGTGTGACTGTGTCTGTTAGTCTGTGGACAGCATAACTCAAAAACGAAAAGTCGGATAAAAACCAAAGTTGGTATTTAAGTTTAGTGTCTTTCAAGGATGCGACACGAAGATTTTGAAGAAAATTTCTCCACTCTAAACTACCCTTTAGATGAAAAAGTTTTAGAAAATGTTTATTTTCTTGAAAATGGCTCTTACGATTATGAAGATATTTTTATGACAAATGAAATGTATATTTTGAATTTTCTGGCTATAGCCTATGTAGTCGTGTTTACTCTAGACGACTTTAGAATAACACGTAAACCGTAAGAGATAGGCCAAATCTTACTATACAAAAAATGTAGGTCTCTCTAAAAACACGCAGTTTATGTCCGAATACATTTTTTGTAGAACGATCCATTTTGGAGATATTCCTTGTTATTTGTGTCAGTTTCGGAAAACAAGCTTTCGTCAAAGGGAACATCGTTATTCATTTTTTTATGTTAGCCGTGCAAAGAGAACGGAATCTCAAAGCTTTAAAAGATTTGACTATCGCTCAAAGCCTACTGTATTCCCATATTCCCCTTGCACCTACAAGGAAATAAAGAATAAGACAATTTGTACAAATGTTTATCTCAACTAACACGAAGAAGATATAGGAATAAGAGTTTGTAAGAATGGTTAGTACAAGAGTAGAGAAAGTCATGTGAGTGTAACAGTTCTTCTATCACTCCCATTTGGATGTAGGACGGTTTGCCTGAAGACTCTATCATTAACGGTGGGGACCAGTAATTTGATGAATGCAATATGATGGACAATTGTAGGGTCCTGCGGAAGTTGTTTAGCTGAAGCAATACTGCATCCTCCCCCAGTTTCAAAACAATCTTCTTAATGTCCTCCATATTATGCATTGTTGGCTGTGATTGTTGTCAAGGCACGACTGGCACAGCACTTCCATATTACCAAATGACGAAATTGAAAAATGTAAAATTAGGTAAAAAATAGGTTCTAACGTGAAATTAGGTATTTTTAGGTTGTGTAGGACCACCATTTTCGAACATATATTTCTACAATTAGTATATACATAACTTTTATTTTCTATTAATCACGAGGAACAAAATAGCTTTTTGCCTAAAACTCGAGTTATATTTATATTTTACTTGTGAGGATTCAGTATCCAGTACCTTTAGTTATTTTATGTTGTGTTTAGGTTAAATATATTGAATGTTTAAGATTGCTTCAGGACAAAACGTTTAATGCTCGCCGTGGTTCGAGTCCTAAATTCATTGAATATTCCAAATTACAGCAGCATTTCGGAAACTGCGCTCCTGTGCTGGGAATATTTCAAACAAGCACGAGGTAAAACAGTTCGTCTCACACGTACTGGGCTAAAAGGAAGATACAAGGTAATCCACGTGGAAGAAATGCCCCCCCCCCCCCCCTAATTCCTTAATTACAGAGCGATGTTTTGCACAGAGCTTTAAATTCCGTTCTTCCGCATTTTGAACACAGGTTAGCTCCCCAAGGGTACCTACCTACCTACCTACCTCTACAAAACTTGCCTCTTGTAATAATTAACCTTGCTTTTAGCAGCTAATGGGTCACTCCATAAATAGTGGCAAGTCGTGTTATCCCTTATGTTTATAGCCGTCATTAATTATTGAACTGCACTTAGACACCGAATGTTCACCGAAACTTCGAAAAAAAAGAGGCACTTAAAAACCCGTTTTCACGGAAAAGCAAAACTCCTCAAACATTCACTGCATTTCCATGGGGAAGTGAAATCGATTTGAGTCCAGTCCCATTCTCAATACGATTCACGTTTGCGTGTTGAATTCAATCCGTAAGATCGATTTCGATACGCAAGGCTGAAGCGTAAGTAGTTCAAATTCTTATGTTGGTCACTTGGTTTATGTTGGCGAACCTGTAAAAAATATGCTTTCTGCGTGTTTTAAATAGGTTCTGTGATTAGTGAATGTTTTCTAGACGAATTTATTGCGAGATTATAAAAACAATAAAAGTGGCTTTGTTGTGTTTCACATATGTAAAGTGATTACTAACGTGTGATCCAAAAGACTCCGAACCGCCTACGCTGTGTTTTTCCTGTACGCGTCCTCGGCGCTCGTCGCCGACTGCCGCTGTCATAGAACAGCGTGGATGAAACCATACAACATGTTTAAAACTACTTTTAAAGGCGTTACTTACCAATGTTATTAAAAGAGATGCTGAAACTGGCCAGCGTCGTTGTCCATACATTTTGGCACCTCTTTAGGAAACTATCCATCACTTGCCGTAGTTCACGTTGAGAAATGCTGGAAATTTCCTGGTGGATATTTTGTTTTAATTCTTCCAGGGCGTGTGCGTTTGTCTTGTACACTTTATCCTTTAAGTTACCCTAGACATAGAGATCGCAGATAGCCTGGAACTCTTTCTGCAAATCACATTTTTACTTGGCGAGCTGATTGACTTAACACATACAAATAAATAAATACTCGCTGCGCAGCAGAAACAAATGCTGGGCCACAATAACTTTGTGACTAAGTACAGGACCAAATGGGAATAAGAGTTTGTAAGAATGGTTAGTACAAGAGTAGAGAAAATCATGTGAGTGTAACACGTCAGATTTTTCTTTTACACGTTGCCCTGCTTCACCTGGAACAAGTTGAATTTTTTGAGTCACTTCAGCCACAACTTAGTGAATTTACCAATGTGCTATTTGTCTCTTCAAGGCGTTTAATGACATCTGGTAGCACAGAATAGTGAACCAAGTAAATTTAAGTAATGTACAACATGTCATGAACCCATTAGAAGCAAATTGCCTGTATTTTAAGCATTTTAATCCAATTTTTCAATAAATGGGGTTACCCTTTTTTTTTTTTTTTTGCTCGAAAAAAAAAACAGAAATAGGCATTACATGTCAAAATACGTAAAAATATGCACATTCAACTTTATAAAAAACAGTTCCAATGGTGGTAAGCTGAACTAAAATGAAGTCGTTTCGTATGATACCTATAATGATTTAGAATAGGCATTTTGCACAACATCCTGTCTCTAGTTATGACATTGGATAAGCAACAAACGTTATTCTTTATGAAATTCAAAAGGCCTACTGAAATTAGGGATTTTACAATTTGTATTGCATATTGCACGGTATATTTGTTTACCCAAAGTCTGTACCACGTGACAAGGCAGTAACTCTACATTGCCCTTTGATAAAACGTCTAGCTCACTCAAACGGAAAGTGAAATTTTCTGTTTTATAGGTAGGTACATGTACATTACCTTAAAGTCGAGACGTTGTATAGTTATCCATCAGTTGGGACACACGAGAATGTAACTACTGGAAACACACAAGTCACATTTCACTAAGGCATTGACATACATACATCTCTTACTCTCATCTTGCACTGTCAGAAGCACTGGCTGATAATACTCTCACTCAAAGTACCGAAGTCGTGCGCAGACAGTCGAACACTGCAACAAAGGACGTTTCGTATTCACTAAAACACTTCAAGTGGATTTTAGCGCACTTACACTATATTGCACAAGTATTAATAACACACCTTTAGGAACAATAATAATATGTGTAAATGTCTATAAACTGCACGCAATTGATGCAAGGTGCACAAACTTGAGGAATCAAGCGACGCGGTTCACGTAAGGCATCATGGGAACATCCCTTACCTCTCCTGTCGAGCCGCTGCCAACATAGGCACCTGCACTTCAACTTTCTGCACCTTGCCTCAACTGCAGTTTACGGACACTTAGATAAATAAAGGACACATGTGTGTCAATTATTGTTCTTAATACTTGTGGTATACAACTTTACAAATAGTATTAAAAGTGCGTGAAAATGCATTTGCAGTTTCCCCGCCTTCCCCTACCTCGCCTTTGCTTCTACCACGTGCCTTCTCTGTATGAAGTCTATGTAACGCAGTTCACAAAAAGATTGTGTTTTTTTAAGAGTTTCAGGAGGCAATATCATGTTCCTAAGATAGCCAAAATTCCTTAACCTAAGTATTTGTGACGAAAATTGCATTTTGGTATATAGGAAACACCTGGCAGAAATATGAAGACCAAGTAAAATAATTACACTGGTCCACAAAATTCAACTTTGTAAAATTTTCGAGCACCAAAATGGGTTATCCTTATATATTTCAACCCGCTGAACACGAATCTGGCATTAGTTTTTCCACAGCACCCACAATTTTTGTGTAAATGGTACTACTCACTATTTAATTCTATTAGCTTTTTGTGATGGTTAAACAATATGATGTGGTCTGTAAATGCTAATATATCAACACAGATACCATGAAATACTAATGAAATAGGTTTTCACACATGCGTAAATTGTTTTTGGACGTTTGCTGCGCCTCTTATATTGTCACTACTATCCTGCAGTAGTGTGCAACAGTAGCCAGCCGCCATGCTTGTTGCACATTGCATCTGATAGCGTTGCTCCAATGTGGATATGGTCTGATGAAATCTTCCCCGTGATCATCTGAGACTTGCTCAAGAACATCAGCAGGAAATGACTTGAGTGAAGAATGTGCATTGATGCTAACAAAATGTCTTTCAGTTTCACTGATGCTTCTTGCAGCCAGGTTCTATTTTTGTGTACGAGCCGGCCGAATCCTCCTTTTTTAGTGGCTCTTCCGATCACATTCAGAAAGAAAACAGCAATACTTTATATACCCAGATTGCAGTCCTATAAGCATCCCAATTATTTTGAAGTCAGCACAGATTCGACACTTGTGGACATTATATTGAATTTTATTGAACAAACCGCCCGTACTGGTGAATGTTCCCTTCATTTTAGTGGCATAAGCTATGGGAACAGGATGATATACATTGCTATTGTGAAAGAATAGCGCTTTGAGGTTAATTTTGGAGCCATCAAGGAATAGTCATCATTCCACTGGTAAATGTTTCGTAACTATGGCATCAAATAGACCATTCATGTTATTGTAGTAACAAAGGAAGTCTTCCATGACAAAGAATGGTGCGAAGGCAGCTGACGATGTCAAAAGTAACAAACTCTATCACCCTTGTCTAGTAAATTCCACTATTTCAGACGCGAACCCAAAAGTTCAGCTTGTGCCTTAGGAAGATTCAGACTCCTATCAAATGATGTGTCAGAAGACGTGGCGTTATTTCTCCGTAGTCTAAATCAGAGCTTGTATTGTCCATGTCTGAACTAGCTTCGACCTGGATTTCCTCTTCAAGTGACCATTGTCTGGGACAGGTGAGGAGGGACTGTGCACTACAGGTCAATTAGCTGACTTGATCTTCCTTCTATGCTTGCCCTTCTTCCCTGATATTTTAACCATTCAGAAAAAGCAACTGCATGATTGGTCGGTTCCCTACATATCACCGGAATAGCAAAAGGCATTGCAACGTTACCTTTTTCTTTAGACGAGACGAACAGTTCACACAGACAATATATAGTGCCCATTTTTGGTCCTGATTACCTAACTTGCACCCAAAATAAAGATCACACCATTCCTTCACTACGGGTCTCATATGTCGTCTGCATGATTTAATAGTATACTCTCCACAGATGTAGCAAAGTTCATTCGGTGATTCTTAAAAAATCTACCTAATTGCTTTTTATACCCATTCCTATATAATAAGGCTTTCTTAAAACTTAGGATGCTACAGAAAAACAAATAAATATTCGTGCTTCTGGGGTCAATACATAAGAAACACCCATTTCCATTTTTGAAAATTTTTCATTGTACACCAGTGTTATTAGTCGATCATATAGACCATAGATGGGGAAATGTGACATAATGTGTCATCCCTATATCGTAGTTTAAACCCCGCCCACTCTCCTACACACAGGTTCGCGTGCCAGTGTCAGTGGTTGAATCATGTCGCATAACAGGGTAAAAAAATACTTCGAAGTCCAATGGGAACATAAGTACTTTTGTGTTCGTTTGAAAACGTACATAACCTAACATAATCAGAACCACGTAATCATAAGACCAATACATAATGTTTCTACTCGGTTCCGGAAGTGCGCACCTTAAAGCTTAACTTGTTTGTAAACAAACAGAACCGGAAAAGACAGATGTGGGGTGATTGGAGGGCGTAAATACTGGGTTGCATTCCTATCACCCCTCTTCCCCATGCCTGATATAGGCAATACAGCATTTACAGAACTTGGAAGACTGTCAAGGGAAGGTTAATAAAAATCATCCTGTGGCATTTCAAACCCACTGACGTGAATACTAGAGAAATTTTCAACGAACCTTTATAAAGTTATAACGACTGTGAGGTACGTCCAGGTTCGAAGGGAGGGTTTAGCACCTGGATTTTTTTTACTACTATGCTTCTGATGAAGCAGCCCTCGGAAGGCAGGGTTGAGGTGAGAGAAGGTGGCTGGCTGGACCTAGGACAGACGACAGCAGAGAGAAGGTTCCCCAGCGGAGGCCACCCCGATATCGGAAGACGAAGGTTTACAGAGAGCACCCTTTTTCCCTGCCAGCATTCGTCTAGCAACCGCGGGGACATACAAATGTACGACTTCGCATAAAGCAGGTGTCTGTATTGCACAGAGAATACGGGAGCAGTTAAGTAAATCGTAACTGGAGCTATTAAAAAGCAGCTGGTGTTTGATATTGAAGATCGCCCTGAGGTGACTGCAGCAATTGGACACATACTGACCCACATTTAGGAGGGCAACCTTAGTTCCAACTTTCAGGATGAATCATACAACGTGTCCGACCGACCGACTGACCGATGACGTACGTACATGTCTGATAACAAAAGTGGGGAAAGTGACCTCACACGATATTTATACCTCTTTTACTAAAACTTGCTATCTCTATTTCGTGTAGTTAAGATAAGCATTTACAGATACAACTTCATTACCTGCACATTCCCTATAGCTATAACAGCCTTATAACGATACTCAAATGTTTAAAACACTGTCCTTGAAATTGCAAGTTCTTTCCACCAATGGTGACTGTGTTACATTTACTGGCAGTAAACGTTTTCAGATCCTCTGAATACAAAGGAAGCTCTTTAGGTAAATTCCGCGTGTCTGTGAACAACATAGCTCAAAAATAATGTGTTGCACTCACATGAGTTTCTCTACTCTTGTACAAACCATTCTTACAAACTCTTATTCCTATATGTTCTTCATGTTAGTTGAGATAAATATTTGCAGAAATATCTTATTTTTAGGTATAAAGGGAATATGGGAATACAGTTGGCTTTGAGCAATAGTCATATCTTTTAAAGCTTTCAAATTCCGTTCTCATTGCACGGCTAACATAAAAAATGAATAACGATGTTCCATTTCACGAAAGTTGGAAGTTTTCCAAAACTCGCACAAATAACAGGAATATCTCCGAAATGGTTCACTCTACAAAAGCTTTATTTGGACATGAATTGTGTGTTTTAGCAAGATCTACATTTTTGTATAGTACGATTTGGTCTATCTCCTACGGTTTACCATTTATACAAAAGTCATCCAGAGTAAACACCACTACATGGGCTATAGCCAGAAAATTCAAGATATACATTCCATTTGTCATAGCAATGCCTCAAGCATGACTTTTTTTTTTTTATTTTAATCAAAATCGTTAGAACCATTTTCGAGGTTTAGGGTGGAGAAATGTTCTTCAAAATCTTCGCATCCTTAAAATATGTTAAAATACCAACTTTGGTTTTTCACCGACTTTTCATTTTTGAGTTACACAGGCAGACACACACGCACGCGCGCGCGAACCTTTTTCTAAAAATGCTCTTTGTTTTATTCAGAGGGGTCTCAAAACATACATTTCCGGTGAAATCTCGACATAGAATTTTTACATAGAATACAATACTTCCTCTACTTCCTCTACATAGTAGAGAAAGTAAAAACTAAAAGTCCATTAAATACGAAAGTTAATTTAACTTCAGTATCTTTCAAAGTTACGACACAAAACATTTTCATTTACATGCCATTTTTTTTTTCAAAAATGGTTATTTCCACACAAAAGGAATTAAATAGCATAAATTGCGCACTGAAACGAAATATAATTTTTATGTAGAAGTCTGGTACGAGGTGCACTCAGCCTCGCTAGGTCCCTGAGGGGCCAATTGAGGAGCTATCCTGATAGGTAGCGTCCGTAAAAGGTCAAATAGTCGCCTTGCCGTCGGGGGGGGGGGGTCTGCGTGCTGACCCCGTCACCCCCAACCTGCACTCCTCCGTGGCCTTGGCTGCGGCTGGAGAACGCAGCGGCCGGGCGAAAAGGGTAAAGGGGAGACGCCTTAGGGATTATATTATATATTTTGTCTATCGCTTACGGTTTACCAGCTATACAAAAGCCATTCAGAATGAAGAAAACTTCAGACTATTCACAGAAAATTCAAGATATATATTTCATTTGTTATCAAAATATGTTAAATATGTGGTATTTTAATCAAAATCGTTAAATGTATTTTTGATAAAGTTAATATTTTCGAAAAATGTTAATAGTTTGAGGAGCACTTGTCTGCAGTATGCTGCTACCTGTTGGACATTCTTAACACTATTGCCAACTTAGATAACAATGGCGCGGCGAAGATTGGTATTTTTATATTTTTAAGTTTTTAATTTGGCTCCCCTTCGTGGGTTCTGTTTAGTCCTATGTGTTTACCCTCACAGATTGAAAACAAAGAAGTAAGGAATGTATGTTTTCTGTTTTGCAGTAACGGTAACGGTAACGGTGATGGTGACAAGATGGAGGAGCAGGTAGAGAACCTGGAAGAGGCGCGGAAGATCATCAAGAACCTTCGAGAACGCTACAGAGCCCAGTCACACCAGCTTCTTGCTTGGAGGAGAAGAGTCAAAGCTCAGGTAAGCTGAGGAGTTGAGCGCATGCGCAAGAAGACCATACGCACATATCACACTGTTCTGCGCTGTTACCAAAGTAAAATAACAATCGCAGAATAATAAGAAGTTTCATGTTGTGAACGCTCCCATTTAAATACATGTCGACTTTCTCGTTCTGGTTATCGTTTCCGTTACCGGTGACTGTGAGCAACATTAAAACTAAGTGTGTAGATAAGTATTTTTTGCACGATCACACATTTTCTTAGGCTTATACAGACGCGCACACTGCAAGCGGATTTTTCAAATTCTATTGAAAATCTAAATTTCCACTTGCATAACAATACGTGTTATTTGGCGTGCGTTTTAAATAAAATAGTGCTTTGTGTATATGCTGCCCTATGAAGTTGGTCGCTCGAATCCAACATTGTAGCAATCTAGTTGGTAATAGTCTTTCTTTTTCACTCATCTATTCCCATTAAACCAAATGATTTAGTATTCAAGCATCCTGTAGGTGTTTCTAAAAGACTACTCTCGTGTAAAATATTGTGAAACAGTTAAGGTTCTCGGAACCTTTTAGAACACTCAACCCCTACATTGCATTAAAACGTCACTTTTGCATAATAACAATGGGCTAAGGTTGTTATGAGTTTCATAATTAGATACGCACAATAAAAGTGAATGGTTCCTTTGCCGCGACTGTTGAGGCAGTACAATCACTAGTGGAGTTCCTTCTGCAGCGTTTATTGTCAATATGCTGGAGTGCATTTGATTTACGGCATGGCACAAGTTAATTATAGCAGCCTCTGCTAGAAAAATGATTTATTGCCCTGCTAGAGTATACTCGACATACATAATTCCACGCATCGGAAAATCCAGCTGCACATGCCCAAATGTGATTTCTCAGGCAGCTCAGAATGTAGGTAAACCAATTACATCCACTTAAATACTATTGGTAACAGTTCATGACTAAAACATCTGACAGTCGCCATACTTCATTTTGTTTTTCTTATTGTATGTTGCAACAAAATGGCATAAGGGGAAGTGAGAGACAATTTGGAAGCCTAAAAGGTTTTACAATAATTTATATGTAGAAACTTAGAAAATGGAATAGCTTACTAGAAAGAAAAGTGGTTGAAAACCTGGAAAATCAATACAAGATATGGTATAGTAAAATTTGGAAAAAGAAAGCGTCTTTCATAAAATTAGAAGATTATTGCATTAAGAAAAAAGTTAAATTTTCTGGTATCCAAAGTTCTGTGCCAATGTAATACTACTTAGAGATAATAACAAAGGTAAAAAGTGCTAATTCTTAGGTATAATGAGTATAATTATTGAAAATAAGAGTGAATTTTAATTAAGTGAAACAACGGTAGGAATAAGGAAAACTAACCCTTTTTGTTATTTGAAACAAAAAAACATCTGTAACAAAGAAAAGAAGCTTGCCTAGTAAGAAGAATGTTGAATGGAATAAAATGTAATAAAAGTTAAGTGAAATTAAAGGATATAGGAAACATACATAGAAGACAAATAAAAATGCAAAATGTGTATATTTGCATTGTGTAGCAGTTCAGCTATTGTTTATCTCCTATAGTATTTACTTTGCAAGTATTGTATATTTAGATATAGATATGTACTGTATCAGTAGACCAATCGTAGTATTTTTACTTCCCAGACATTTTTTAAGTAATACAATTGTATTTAAAGTGTATTATGTCTTACGCCGTAAGTTGCATTAACCTAAGCATAAGAAATGTACAACAGAAAAGTTGGTTTGCTACCTAACCTAATTCTCATGCGCTATGAAGTCAGCTCCCAGAAAACAAAACAGACCGTTATGAGCACATTAACCAATGCATGAGAAATGTAGGCTAAAGTTCAACACGCGTTTTCGAATTAAAAACAGCGATAAAACTGAAAGAGAAAGAAATATTACCTCAGGAGTGTTGTTTGGCGTCGATGTTGTCACTTGTAGGTCCAAGAATCCATCCACCGCAGCCTTTTAGGACTCATTTTAATAGTGTGACTTTCGTGGGTGTAAAGTAAAGAAGACAGAGGTAGTCGAGATAAAGAAACACTTTTATTTCCGTAAACAGTAATTTTGTACACTCGTTGCAACAGCAGAAAAGTCTTTTACCGATTCACCAACAGCACGGCTCCGAATTCGTCACAAAACTGTTTCTTAGACGCCAGACGGAGTTCGAGTCGAGCGGAGATGAGGTGATGTTTCTTCTCACACTTTACCGCTATTTATATCTCCCAGGCACTGTTCTGGAAACTTCAGGAAAGTTCAGTTATTATTGCGGTCAAATACAAAGCAGACAATTCCAGAAGTCTCTATCCCTTTCTCTCTTTCGGCAAGCGCCTAACAATGCGGCCATTCTCTGTCTCTTCCCTTCGGGTAGTGCCGACAATAATGCGATGGGCGACAATAGCAAAATAATTGTCCAAGGTGAACGAACATAGCCATCTTCCTACTTACCACTTTGAATCACATCAGCGTATATATACTCAATGCGTATGCAGCCACGCCGGTGTGCCGGAATTTCGTCCCGCAGTTCTTTTACATGTCAGTAAAACTACTGACATGGAGCTGTCGTTTTTAAGCACACTTAAAAACCATTGATTTGAGCCGGATTTGAACCCGCGACCTTGGGATCAGTAGGCCAGCGTTAGTAACCAACTGAGCCATCGGCATACACATTGGGGACTACCAATCTAAATGAGAAACAAACTCCGCTGGATTAGCGGTTTTCATTTGCTGTTTTTCTTCATGTCAACTTCCCGCTGATATACGAAAATACTGATGCAGTGAATTGTGTCATTGGAATTTACCTGCACAGGTCCTACGGCTGCTTCACTACGCTTCTTATAAAATACATCCTTAGGCTACGCCAAATGAGTTGTTTGCTTTTCAAATGGGAAGAGTTCTGATCTGCAGCCAATGAAATACGTTTACATGCACAGCGTTGCAAGCTCATTACCCCCACTCTTCATATTTCTTGGCGCGCGTCAAGCCTCACTTAAGGGGAGAGCAATAAGACAACACAGCAGGACTCTGATTGGTTACCGGCCTGGAGACGCTCCCATTTGAAAAGCACATCAGTCATATGTTGACAGCTATGCATTTGCAGAATAGCTTGAGATAGCAAGCGACATCTGTAGCGGAATCCGAAAATCACGCACACCAATATTGGACCAAATCGGAATCTCCTATTGAGATTTGTTTTGTTTTGTGGAATTGGGTCCAGAGTGTAAGAGCGCTAATGAACATGTAGGGTTACTATATGATCAAGTGAAAAACAGGACATAAACACTTAATTACTATGTTAACACTAATTACACATTAACCAAAGCCGTACGTTACCTCATGAAAGTAACAGTTCTCTACCTCTGGTCAATTTGGGAAATCTCTTTGCAACACTTTTGTATTTTATTTCCTTACTGATAAGGTTTAGCTTTTAATTTTGAGGTTAGGAATGTTCTCTTACTTGCTGTTTTTGGGATTGTTTCCCAAAATGTCCACCAAATGTCAAAACTCAGAACAAAATATTTGCAAATGTACAACGCTGCAATTGTATAACTGTCCCAAAAGTTTGGAAACATTTCGTAAATGATAAATATTGAAGTAAGTTGATGTTGTTTCAGGAGGAACTCTTGGTGAAGCTGAACAAGGAGCGAGCAGAGCAACTGAAGACGCTGTCCTCGCAGTTGATCCTGTTCGAGTCCCGACTGTGCAGGAAACAGAAGGACATCAGCACACTGCTGGCACAGAGGGAGCACATCATAGCAAGACAACAACATGCTATCCAAGTGCTACAACAGCGGTTATCGGACGCAGGTCTGGACTTGCCGCAGTTCGACTCCCCGACCGGCGAGACTAACCTCGACTCCCTCAACGACAGCGACAGTGCCGTCATCATGGAGGACAGCGTCGCCAGCGACCAGGATTTGCTTCCTCGCTTCAGGTCCGGCATGGACGCCGTGACGGTCGTCCGGAGCGTGTCGGATGCCGTGGAGCCCAGCACCAAATACTCGTCTCTGAGGCGCTCCAACGGCTTCCTGAGACGACCCGAGATCCTGGAGACGGTGTACAGCGTAGAAGAAGACGGGGACGGCGACGTGAGTCCCCAGAACTTCGCGACGACGCCCAAGACTGACACTACTCAGGAGTCGAATCAGGGACACCGGAGCGGCCGGTTGCAAGGACTCTACGGCAGTTTCGAGAGACTGAACGGCGACGGTTCCGAGAAGGAGGAACCTGTCCAAAATCAGGTAACTACATACAACAGGGTTATGAGCAACCATAGGTCCGTAACGAAACCCAAAGATGTCAAGTATAAGAGGATCAACAAGGCGAAGTCAAAATCTCTAGAAGAGCTGAGAGGGAGACTTAGGAACTGGGTGGATAAGGGCAACAAGTTGGCACTGTCATTGGATCAGTCATACGCCTAACCTGACATGATGGTCTCAGTTTCTTGAAGGCAGTTCAGGTCTGTATTTGACTGAACAAGGGAAATGAGTGTCATTGTCATGTGCTTTCTGAAGGGTAGTTCAGTTTTGTATTTAACTGAACAAGGGAAATGAGTAGGACTGTCATTGGACGAGTCATTGTATGCTTTCTTGAAAGGCAGTTCAGTTTTGTGTTTGACTGAACAAGAGAAATGAGTACGACTGTCATTGGACGAGTCATATGCTTTCTTGAAAGGCAGTTCAGGTCTGTATTTGACTGAACAAGAGAAATGAGTAGGACTGTCATTGGACGAGTCATATGCTTTCTTGAAAGGCAGTTCAGTTTTGTGTTTGACTGAACAAGAGAAATGAGTGACATTGTCGTTAGACCATCCTCTTGAAGGCAGTTCAATTTGGGAAAATAAGTGGATTATCATTGGACCATCCTCTTGAAGGCAGTTCAATTTGGGAAAATAAGTGGATTATCATTGGATCATTCTCTTGAAGGCAGTTTAGTTTAGTATTTGATTGAAAAGGGGAAACGTGCCATTACTCAGCCCTCTGAAAATGTCCAGAAAGTACTTTCATTGAGTATTTTATTGAACAAGAAATATGAATGGCACTCTTAACTAGTTGAGTAAGACAGTTCTTCAGTATATCTGGAGGGCATTTCAGTATACTATTTGACTGAGCAAGGGAAATGAGTGGCACTGATCAAAGTCATACAGTTCATTTAATACTTGACTGAACAAAAAATTGTCATGTGCCCAGATTAGGAATTGGAACCCAAGTGACACTCTCATTAGAGCCATTATGGCAATGAAATCATCAGTGTTCACTCAAACAGCTCTACTGCATCAGCTGTTGCAGCTATTGGTGAAGTTGGGAGCTGTATGTTCATGGGGAAACTAAACTGATGACAGGTGTACAGTTTTGTCATATTCCTGCTTGAACCAGGACATTTTCATCCGCTTGTATTGAGTTTATGAAGAACTACAGCAGACAAGTCATCTAATAGATTTTTATAACTGTGAATAATGAGTAAGCAAACATATTTGGGAAATTACGGAGATGATATGTTGAATCAAAATACTAATGCATTTGTTACTTTCTCTACTACTTATGACTCAAGAAGTATTGTATTTGGCCCAAAATTTTTATCACGGGGATATCTCATTAATAAAAACACAGAGGCTTAAAACATTGGTACCAAACCAACTACTCTTAAATGTGTAGTGATTTCAAACAAATTACATCCTTGAATATTAATTTACGTCTTTACTTGTTCTCTCAACATTTGTACAAATTATCACAAGTAATGTGATAAGACGTTTGACCTAAGTGATAAATTCTCGACTAGAGTGAGAGTCAGACCATTGAATTATATTCATATGGACTATTTCATAAATAAAATATGAATTTAAATACTGTTATCTGACCAGAATATATATATGGATGTTCGTATGTTTGTCCTCTGTGCACTCCTAAACCGCCTGACTGGTCATCTCAAAATTTGGCACATATAACTATTTTTCCATTTTACTATACAATATATTCACATGGTTTTCTGTAATTGCTTTTCTTTTAAGCAATACATTCACATATCCTTCCCTACTCACTCGTCAACATACAATTCATAAATCTTCTATGACTGAAATAAAAATGCCATATGTTATATATGAGTTAATATTGTTTGACTGCAAACTTCTAATATGCGGCCCCTCTCTAGAAAAAAGTCTGCCAATGCCCATGCATGTTACATTCACACGTTTTTTTCTACTCACGTTTCTTTTACAAAATATATCTGCATTTCTTTCTTTACTCCCTGTTTTAAAAAGAATTCATACAATTTTCTTCATAATTGATATAGAAATTTAATGTCTTACACCTACACAACTTTCTCTACCTGATTTCCTTCATGTGGTATTAGAGGTTGTTCAAGAGTGCTTTTCCATAGTGCTTTTTCTACTGTTTTTATTTTTCCATTTTATTTATTTTGGGTTCTTTACGTTATCCAATGTTAGTCTAAAAGTTGTAGGGATAAAATAGTCAAAACACAGGCAACAGTGAGTGGAGAAAGTCATATGCATTCAATGCATAGCTTCTTTTTTTGTTTTTTATTAGTATATCAGGATCACACAAATGAATGACACTGTAAGATCTTCAACAAATATTTGGTAAAAATTTATTGGAGAAGGATTTTGAGGATGTATATATTTTTAACAAAGAAACATTAATAACCAAAAACAATTAATCCCAGCAAGATGAAACCAGAGCGTTTAGAAGGAGAAGTGTGATCACTGCTGTAGTTCATGTGTTCCGCCACACAGATGGCAGTGCAACTGTTAGTGCGGTACAATGCTAATACAAACACTAGCGTTTAGCAGGAAATTCACCTGGAAAAGTAGCAAAGGAGAAGAATAGTGTCGTTTAACAATAACTAATTCACACATGCACATTCTGACAGTCATTCACAGAAATTCAAGACAATAATGTTACCACTAGAATGCAAAATGGCATTAAAGGAATGAAGTAAAATATAATTTCCTGTGAATGAAGAGTTAACTTTGCTGCAAGAATAGTACAAGCCACTTGTATTTCTATTGTATCTTGATTTAACTTGGCTGTCAGTACGTATTTCAGTCCATATCTCCACAAATGTAATGTCCTTTCAGAAGTAAAAGTATTCTGTTCTTCATTAAGAAGTGATTTCCAACTCCTAAGTATATCGACTTTGTTTGATCCTTTGTACAGCCCATTTATAGGCAGTGGTGCATTTAATATATCTACGAGGCTCTCTGGTGAATTGTTCCGTTTTTTCACTTCCTTCGAATCCAGCAAAGTGTGTCTCCCGGAAGAATTTAATACTATCAGCCACAGATCGGCTAAACAGCTGGAAAGCAAGCCTCACATTATTTTTTTAAAATGTATTTGGGTTGATATGAACTTTCGTAAGTTTGGGGCAGACTCTCATTCTCGAAAACTGAGAACAAGTATCAGCTTCATAAAGGCCTCTATAGCACAGAAAATGTACGTTTTCATTGCTGTAAGAAACTTCGTAGTTTTTGTGCACATTATTTCTTATGCATTTAATTATGTGCACAAAGTCTGAGAAAGCCCAAAATCACCTGCTTGTATGGGTAGGATGGGCTACCGAACATTTAACATTATTACGTTTGCCACATACTCCCAAACAGTTCCACAGTTGCTTGTTAGATTGCCTCCCGTCTGATGTAAAACCAAGTATTCTAGCTCCTGAAACTTCCAGTTGAATGATAACCTGCATTAAAATTTGTGCCAAAATGCCCCCTGGAGTTGCGTTTCTACTTGCGTAGATAGCTACAGGTTACACCCAATTATACAATAAAGGGACATACATAAATACCAGGACATGATTGGCCAATTCATTTTTACTTTTATCGGGGGTTAAATCCCCCAAATCCACAAACCCATCCACTTTCAAAGAATTAGAATCAAATCGAACTTCTTCTCTTAACTTAACTTCGTCAAAAATTAAAATTCCACATCGTTCGTTTTCATTCTTATGCTTTAAAAATTCAGATATTGCATTTACAGCATGGATATTAATGCCATAAGGACATTTAAGACCTTTGATTAACTTTCTTAAATGTGATTCTGATGGAAGGGGAAGTAGATTGTGATTTAAACAACGTCTGTATCCTTTGGGTGACTTGATTTTTAAAAGCAGGCTATCTAAAAGAAATTCTTCATTATATCTCATGCCTTTCTTTTTAGTTACCTTTGATCTTTTGAAAATTGTATCAACAACAATTTTTTGTTTTTTACTTAGGCATTTTGTTCCATCAGATTCATCTATATTGCCACTACTTCCATTTACTTTACTTTCAAGTACTTGAATCTTGGCATTGGCTATTTTCAATTGGCTTTTTAGTCTAATTATATTACGCTGTTGTTGCTTTAACTTTTTCTTTAATAGGTCTACTTTATTATTAAAATGTCTACTGGTATCCCCTGTGAGGGGAAGATTAACAGTCGTATTTTGAAAGCCTTCTGCATGATTCCCACTATCTTCTAAATTGGTATCTCTTTCAACCCTTTTTGATGGTCGCTGTGAAGGAGGTTTACGGGAGCGTATTGACCGTGATAAGTATTTAGGAAGATTAGGAAAAAGATGTGGAACTGCATGAGGCATTAACTTCCATCTTTGCCTTGCAATCTCTACATTTTCTCCATTAACTACAAACTTGTCTAACTTTATCAAAAGCTCTTCTGAAAAATGTAAATCACACACGTAACTATTAGATGAAAGGCACTTGTCCTCTCTTGGTATGGCCCTCTCCCATTTAGAAAACAGTAGTTTATCTTTTGGAGGTGTAAAGAAATGTTTACCTTTAGATTTGTCATATCCAGATCTACAACCAGGCACGAAACACATAGGCATGTCGATTATTTCTATAAATACACAGTTTCATAAAAATTAACAACAATTCATCGCACTGTAACAAACAGAGCAACCATACACAACAATACTTCAATGTAATGGCCAGCGAAACGTGCTGTAAATAGCCGCACTAACGACTTTGCTGCCACCTGACGGAGGCGCCAGGTAGCTCTTGTATAATCATAAGGAAGAGCTGTGGAGTGATCACACTTCTCCTTCTATACGCTCTGATGAAACTTTAGTTGCTTCATTACTATGATATGAAATTTCACTCACTTTTCCATTTCAAGTTTTAAAAATGTTCAGCCTTTGTAGGAAGACGGTTCTGCAAGTTGCTATTGGTAATGCAAACAACAACATACTGGTTAATGCAGTTCAAAATTCAAAACTGTACACCTCTGTTTAGGTTAGGTGCTGTGTGAGAACTGATACTGATACATAGGTAATGTGTGTCCTATAATCTTTGGACAAACTCTGAGTTTGGTTTCTGAAACTGGCAGTAAATTTACATCTGTTTTTGTCACTGTAGTCCATAATATCATGTTTGAGTCTATCAGTTAGCGTGCAATATGTGAATCAGATGATATACTTTGTGCAATACATTCCAAAACCATTTGCATAATGGCAACACTATTAATTATATATCAGCAGGAAAGGAGTGCAGAAGGTGGTTTAATGCAGCGAGACAAATGAATTAAGATATTATTTTACATTTTCCTTGCTATTCATACTGAAATACAATAGTAGCTTGCTTAACCAAAGTAAAGGGGACAGAGCCCTTTTGTATAATTGGTAGTAATGATTTTAACCAACAAAAGGAAGAAAATAATAATTATCTTCTAAATGCACATAATAATTTATAAGCAAAAGTTGATATGTTCATTACTCTAACCTCACTTTCTACACCAGAACTTAATGGAACATGTTGTCTCCATCATCAGTGTCAGTGAGGGTGGCTCAGTTGGTTAGACACTGGCCTACTGATACCAAGGTCACGGGTTCAAATCTGACCCACACCAAGGTTTTTAAGTTGATCTATTTATTACTCTAACCTCACTTTCTACACCAGAATTTAATGGAATATGTTTCAGAGACTGTTGTCTCCATCATCAGTGTCAGTGAGGGTGGCTCAGTTGGTTAAACACTGGCTACTGATACCAAGGTCACTGGTTCAAATCCCGCCCACACCAATGGTTTTTAAGTGTGCTTAAAACTGACAGATCCAGGTCAGCAGATTTACTGGCATGTAAAAGAACAAAAGAACTCCTGTGGGACGAAATTCCGGCACACTGGCGATGCTAATGTGATCCTGGCAATTGACACAATCGTTAAACAACATTTTTTTTTCATCGTTAGTCTTAATTCACTGCTGCAGCTCCCAGTGTGACTTGTAGGTGGCATTTTGGTTGGATGTACTGCAGAATGAGATCCTTTCCATATGGGTTGTCAAAATTTAATTAATTTGGTTTGCTTTTAAAAGCTCTGCTTTTTGTTTCAGCTGCAGACCAGAAATTCTCTGCAACTGCTCATTTTCCCGTTTGTTTATATTTTGCATTTCTCACATGTTCTTTAAATCTTGTATCTATGTTCCTCTTTATCTTCCCTAGGTATACCATTTTACAACCTTTACTTCCAGTTTCATAAGTACCAGAAACTTTAATTGGATGTAAAGATTCGCACAAAGTATGCAATAGTCTTCTTTTGTACAAAGTTTACTTAGAGTAATAAATATGTCAATTTTTGTATATAAATATCACAATAACTTATCTGTGTTTTCTCCAAAAACAGTTTAAAACAGATAATATTTAATAAAAAAACTATTACTGTATATAGTATTAAAATATGAATTACAGTATTTACAAAGACTATTTTATAGAATCAGAAATTTGTTCTTGACTTTCTTCTCTCAGCATTTGTGAGCAGCTTTATCATGCCATTGTTTGATAAACATTATATCTCAGATTCACTGCTTTGATGCACAGAATACAAGACAACTTAAAAGCAAACACTCTTATATTATTGATAGTGCCATTATTCAATATTACCTGTTAAGATTTCAATAGAAATTTGCAGTGTTTCTTGTCACTAATGCTTTGAATCCCCTTTGTTGTTGCACGGCTTCCAGTTATAAAAGACCTACTTTGGAAATTGGTGGGGAAAGGGAGCAGGCCCCTTCAGTAAAATTGTTGGGAGGGGACGATGCTCCAGACTGTATAAATTAGTGAGACGGAAAGCGCCTTGCCCCCTGTAGTCGATGGGTACGGAATGACCTCCAACTGTCCATACTCATACCAAAATTAAAAAATCTGATGTGTTGCACTCACACGACTTTCTCTACTCTTGTACTAACCATTCATACAAACTCTTATTCCTATAGCTTCATGTTAGTTAAGATAAACTTTAGTGCAAATTATCTTATTGCTTATTTCCTTGTAGTTGAAAGGGGAATATTAGAATACAGTAGGCTTTGTGCGATAGTTAACTCTTTTAAAGCCTTGAGATTCTGTTCTCTTTGCACACTTAACATATAAAAAAATGAACGATTATCCATTTCACGAAAGTTTTAAGTTTTCCGAAACTCATACACATAACAAGGAATATCTCTGAAATGGCTCATCCTACAAGAAAATTTATTCAGACATAAATTGTGTATTTTAGCAACATCTACATGTTTTGTATAGTATGATTTGGTCTATCTCTAACGGTTTACTAGTTATGCAAAAGTCATCCAATGTAAATACGACTACAGGGGCTATAGCCAGAAAATTCAAGATATACATTTCATTTGGCATATACATATCTCAAACATATGACATTTTAATCAAAATCATTACAGCCAATCAAGAAAATAAAAATTTTCCATTTAAAGAGTAATTTAAGGTGAGGTTATTTTCTTCAAAATCTTTGTGTCGCATCCTTGAAAGACACATCCTTGAAAGTAGGTTTTTAACCTACTTTTCGTTTTTGAGTTATGCTGTCCACAGACAGACACACACACACACACACAAACCTTTTTCTAAAAATGCTTTTTTTTGGATTCAGGGGGTCTCAAAACATATTTCTGGTGAAATCTTGATATAGAATTTTTGGGTGGAATATAATACCCTACTTACCAGTAGAGAAAGTAAAAACACAAAGGATAAACTTAATCTCTGTAAATACCTACCTCTGGTTAAAATTAAAGTTTACAATACAAATCGGCTATTTCCCCCATTTCTATAATTGCAAGTGCCTCCAAACATAAATATTGTCAACTCAGATATGATGTTCACTTTGCAAATTCAAGAATAAACACTTAATGCCTACATTTTTTTAAAATGCGTGTAAAATCACCAGTGTGCTCTTAAACACCCCGTTCTTTTTTTAAACAGAGATGTTCTCCAAGGCAGCAACCTTGATATGAAGTTGAACATTTAGGTTTCACTGGTTGGCGTAGCTTATACAGACAATACACTAGTTCTCTACGCCAACCAGTAATTTATATTTTACCCTTCCTATTGCCATATCTTCTTGCCTTCAAATAACATATCACTTGTAGTTATTTAAGCAATTCTTGCCTTTTCAAAGACTGTATTTAAATGTTCAACTTCATATTTTATTGAAAACCTTCGTAAAGTTTCAACACTTTCTATTTTGTATGTTAAATATCTTTAGAAATCAAAGAGCTATTTTTATATTGGATCAGTGCACAGTGAAATTTGTTTAAACTTGTGCAATCATTAGTATGTTCTGGCACTGCATTTGGCACAAAACGCTTGACTGACGACTCTGGGAGGCAACTGTGCTTGACCATTATTACTCAAAAACAGAGCCAGATGGAGACAAACAGTATCTTTTAAGGATGCCACACGACAATTTTAGAAAATTTCCTAAGTTACCCTTTATGTGGCAAAATGTTTTCTTGTTTCATTTTTTTCAAAAACCACTAAACTTGCACATCTTGGAATACACGTTTTGAAAGCAGAAGAGAAATATGTATTTGCATCCTTATCATATAGCAACCAGCTCTTAAAACATTTGACTACCATCTAAGTCTACAAGTGTACAAATGCTTATCTCTAACATAAAGAAGATAGAGGAGTAAAGTTAATAAGAATGGTTTGTACAAGAATGAGTAGAGAAAGTCATATGAATGCAACACATTGTAGTTTCTTTTCTAACAATAAGCTAACTGAAAGGCCCAAAAGGTAATGGAAATGAAGTACATACTATCATATCTGTAAATACTGCCTCAAACGTTTCCTATTGAGTAGTTTTAAGGTAAAAATGAGAAATATAAGCTTATTTTTTATGTTCTTTGCAACAGACATCTATGACAGATTTTCAATAAAATAAGTAAACTTTGTATGATGTTTAAGTCTCCATACAAAAATATTGCTAATGTTTTAGAGCTACAGATAAGTTACCGAAAAAAAAAAAAAAAGACAGTTGTGCTCAAACTGTGCTATGTTGTTAATACACCAAAGTATTTGACTATTTTTAAAGTGATAGATGGACACTAGCGTGTGATGATGTGACATAATTCCTATTTTCTCATTGAATGATGAAGACAGAAGGAAATTGGCTGTGGTTTACATTGGACAACCTAGCGATGTAGAAATACAAAGTCTGACAATTATTCATGTACAGTAACGAAACAAATTGATTATAATTTAATTGCATAGTGTGGACTGATGTGTAATAAATTATATGACTGCAGTGTGGAGCGTGTAACTTAATGTGAATAAAATTGCATAAATTATGAATTTTCGTTTAAAATATAACCATATCCTAAATCACATCCAGTTTCCTAACTTCCATCTGAACTTTGAACAGTGTATCCCTAAAATGTAACAGCCAGCCTCATTGCTGGAAACACACATAACGATGACCTTCCTAAATGAATGGAAAACACCATTGAAGTAAGAGGACTTCCTAATTGTGGGGCACAGGGGGACCAACCTCAGAATTTTAAATGGGACCATATTTTCTCCATCGCATACACAGGTGGACCAAAAAAATTAATTGTGTTTGGAATGCCAAATTCATCGTAAGTCTATCATGGCACAGAGCCTTGGGATTCTTGATGCACAATGTCGCTAAACTTGACATGAACTACACTACTGGACAAAGAGGTTGGCAACTACGAATCAGAGAGGAACACGGGTAATGGAACGGAAGTACTATCTAAAACATGGCACAAAAGTACGAAATAAATAGTGGAATAATGTAAAAAATGTAACATTAGCAGAAAGTGTTACAAAGTAGAGTTCCTTTTTCCTCATACCCTTTTGCTGTTATTATTAGTGGAAATTTGTGTTTCAAATAACTTTGAAATCACCAGTAATTTGTAACAGTTATTTCCTGTAAAATGCGATGTTTAAAGTATTATGTTTATCAGTCAATTACCACATGTAAAATTCTTTATTTGTTTTATAAACATACCATATGAAATAAATCCATATTTTACGGTTATCTACCTACAGAAAAACTGAATGATTTTATGATTTCATAGTTATTTGAGGTTATATGTTTGGGCCTCTAAAATGCAACTGTGTATTTCTTTCTTAAACTTATATTTACAAACTATATTCCCATTTAAGGTTATCTACCTGTTGCACAAGTGCATGAGCTTATGATTTCATAATTATTTCAGTTTATGTGATTCTTGAATTAAGTTGTTTCATTGCAATATAAAGGGATACTCATTTATTTTGTAACTGTGGGGCTCAGTGTTACATTTGCAAGATCTTGTGGTTTGAATTGGAGAATGTGTGTGTAAGTAAAATAGTTTTCCGCCTTGTTCGTAACTACATCACCTGTGTACACACATTGCTGGAAGTTACCTTTCTCATCTTTAGGCATTGCCAACTATACAAATCCAATTAAGGAAATTGAAGCTATTAACAGTGAAGCAACAAGATTCTAAAGTAAGAACAAATTAGAAACTAAAAACTTCACTTATCTTAGTAATGTTGCAAGTTATTTTTTCAAACACTATACAAATCCAATGTCATTCAAATAATGTTCTATTGTCACTAGCTACTTTCATTTCTCATATGTTGGTGCCCTGCGTTATGCATTCCCTAAGCCCATATTCAGCAATATTACCTGGGTTTGTAACAAATCAAAAAAGTCCAGTTACTGCTAATAACACTTTATTGCCTTCTATGAAGTTAGCGTAGTGCTAACATTACACTTAGATCACTTTTGTACAAACTCAGAGTAACAGAACAACTGTTGAATCGAGTCACAATAAAGAACTGTCAGATTACAGCTCGCACTAAACTGCTACTCGGCACGATTCACAGGCGCTGTCCACTGAACACGTCGTAAACGTGTAACTCACACCATCACTTCACTACTAGAACGACAGGACCAACTTCTTGGCTTACGGCAACTCCTTATATAGGTCTTTAGACAATGGAAAGGTTCTGGAAGTAGAATGCTCAAAGTGACTGTGGGAGAACAGTCTAGACACTGGATCACCACACAATAGCTATTGTTTTCATAGGCTCTATTGCCCTGCTGGAGGACGGGTCATTAAGGCAGGTAAGTGCCTGGTGGAGTTCAGCCCTCACCAGCATCTTACCAGCCGCTCACAGGCTTTCGGCTGGTGCGATAATATTAAGATTTGGATCTTGTGATAGTTTGCTGCTGCTGCTACATAACTGTAACACAGATGGTGTAAACGAGGTCTGTGTCGTGTAAGGACTTAGACATAGGTATAGGTCCTATATGTATATTGAGACCAAGTTTATTCTCCGCGATCCTGGATCATTGGGGTTCCTTCACGGATCTTACACCTAAGCTAAGCCCACCATTTTTATTTCACTAAAATGCATGACGCCAGAAAAGGTTGATTAACAGATCACTACTTTCTGAAAATCATATTAACATAACATTAGAATAAAGGGAACATGATACTGAATAAATACACTTTGCATCAGAACAATGTTTATTAATACCCTAAGCGAAGTGCACTTACAGATCCTTCATATTACCAGAATTTTGTTTGTATTTTTCACCTGAGTGAATTTGATCACATAACTGTTTACTGCGTAACAATTTATCGTACATGCATGATGTAAAAATCAATTTTGTTTAGCACACATTAATATGGTTTCCGCAACAAATATAACTTAGGCAATAGAATAATGAATTAGTATTGTTTGATTGCAAACTTCTAACATACACTTCCCCCTGGAAAAAAAGTGTGTCGAAGCCCATGCGTACATGCTTCCACATGAAATGTTTGGATTACAATTGACAATCAGTGTATTGGCAACTGTGTTATCTAAATAAAAATGGTAAAAAAGCTGCTAAATTGTATGTTAATGATCAGTTTGTGAAGGAAACCACACTAATGGCTGTTCGCTATATCCTAAGCAGTGCAGGTTATGGAGTAAGGGTACCTAGAAGAAAACCATATACCAGCAAGAAGAACGAGAAATTGAGAGTTAAATTTGCTTGAGACCTGGTAAGTGGAGGGTCTGTGGTTCAAATCCCAGCTGTGGCATTGAATTTTTCAGTTCCAATTCTATCTCTCAAACATTGCCCACACGCGGCTTGTGTGCAAAACACCAACAGTAAGTTTGTTGGCATATATAAATGATAATTACTTGAGACAGTATTTGTATATGCATCCCCTATAGTGAGCAATTTAAATGTTGTTGTTGTTGTAGTGTTTAACGCCTGCTTTTACTACTACGGCACCGCAGGCGGTGGCACTGATGATACATGAAGATGGAGCACCGGTGGAATGAGATGGCGGGGGAAACCGGAGTACCCGGAGAAAACCTGCCCTGACGCCGCTTCGTCCACCACGAATACCACATGCGGGTCCCTGGGATCGAACCCGGGCCGCCTAGGTGGTAGGCGAGCGTGCTAACCGCTCGGCCACGGCGCCGCCAATTTAAATGTGAACTTGACTTCAGTTTAATGTATGTTTGACTCTGTCTAGAATCATTCTTTTATCACCAGGAAGATTGTCAATTAGAGATAACTATTGTAAAGAGTACATCTAAATAATATTTATATAATTGGGAGTTGTATTATATATGTATTTGGTCAAAAATGTTAAAACAAATTATAATGGTCCTCTTGGCAAGTTTGTGATAATTCTTATTCATAGTAATTCTTATTCTCGCGGAATGACATCACAAGTAAGTGCAACAAAGCATAATATTATATGAACGCAACATCCCCCCCTAGCAACGTGGGGATGTTGAATTCTCTCTTGGTCTGACGACTTCAGCAAATGTAGCCATGAAATTTATGTGTTGCTATATTAAAAGGTATATTAAGTGTTTGAAATACTCCTGGGCCAACATTTTACTGCCAAGAAGAAATTCTTCGAAATTCCTCGAAAAGTTAAATACATCACCTAAACTAAGATAATACCATTGAAAGAGGCGAGAAAAAGAAGATAGTTTGTGTATGTGTGAAAACTCGCTAAATCTTACGAATGCAATCTCGAACTCACTAATAAGTTTAAGTACCTTGCTAAAAATCAGCAATTGTGACTTCTATACAAGTGTGTAAAGTAGGATGACTGAATTAAAGCATCAGATTCAGAATTGAATTTGCTTTATTTTTGTACCATGCCCGGGATAAGAAAAGAGTACTCAATGCTCCTGCCAACTGACGCTAAGTCGTCCTATCGATGCAAAAACTTTTATAAAAGCCTGTTGCACACTCTAGAGTAACTTTAGAGGAAGGTCTGTTATTTTGTAAACATGTTAGTGACATTGCTGTCCTAAACAAGATTGCTCGTGTGGCAAGAAGTCTTGGAACTATACCTTAGAGGGTGATCATAACGCCCTCCTTGTGTCAATTGCTGGACTTGCAGCTAGGCTTGGGCACATTGACTGTTTTTAACAACTGCCATAAAGGAAATGAGGAGACTTCAGCGGAAGATTCTCATCCAACTCACTGGCACATTTTCTACATCAACGGATGCACTACTTGGTAACACTGGGGCTATTTCTGTTAGACATTGAAATAAGACATACAGAACCCTGCTACTGGCTGAGGAAAAACAACCTAGTACAAGCAGCGCAACATATCAGGGTGCTTATGAGCAATAAACTGGAGATCAAGGAAATACTCATTGATGAATGGCAACAAGAGGGGACACCAACACCGGACATAGGACGTGCAACATCTTTCTAAATATAGACAAGCGACTAAGAATAAAATATCTTAGACCTTCCAAAGCACTGATTCATTATTTAAGAGGCCATGGTCCATATGGGAGCTAACTCTTATGTTTTGGACAAAGAGAGACAAACTTGTGTCGATGTAGGGAGATTGATACACCTGAGCACACTGTGTGGGCATGTTCTTTTAACTCCAGATGGAAAACAACGATGTTATCTCATCTTGAGAACAAAACTATCTACAACATTGTTAGACATCGACATCTCTGGACCTGGCTTGATGGTATTGTTAATACCATTTCCATCAAGGAACAGCAAGCATTCAGGAATCACCAGCTATGGCATCCCGACTGTGACATTATGTTAATTTGTTAACGTTAATTCTTGTTTCACTGTTACTTAACTATGTTCTTTTAACAAACCCTGTTAAGTTACTTTGTTAGGTTTACTTTTGTGTCAATGTTAATTATGTTAATGTACATTTATGTTCATTCATTAGCATTCATCTTGTTAAGTTTCCTTATGCATGTAGATTGAAATGTATAATTGCAATTATAATTTTGTCCTAAACCACAATTGTAAACAATGTGAATAAGCCTGGCATATAAAATACACGCCAGGCTAAATAAAGAGGGACCCTCTAGTCTGTAGTAGCACAGGTTTGGGGGCCTTTTTACTTTACTTTATTATTACTTAGATGTTATTAGTCAAAAACAGACAACAATGTATAGAAACAACAACGTATTCATTGCCTTTCTATTATCCCAAACATTCTTGGGCATAGGCATAACACAACTAGGGGGCCTCACAAAAATAGGTGAATAAGTTGTAATAGTCTAAATTAAGAACAAATTAGATTCTTTTGCTTCACTATTAATAGCTTCAATTTGTCCTTAATTAAGGTTGTAATAGTATTGTGCAACAACAGGATTTTTTAATCATGGCAGACAATATCTTGTTACTAGTTAAAGAAATTCCTAGTCTTATAGGCCACACTCTTCTACACTACTTCTTCCCACTTACGGTAGACATTTTCAGTGGCATAGCATGCTGGAAGTGAATCTCACAGAAGTCCCAACAATGTCTGTGGCTAACGTTTGGTGGACACCTGTATTGTTAGTTACTGAGGGAGCATTCTCTGGTGAGTAAACAGGAACTGGTGGTCCAAGATCCACTTGGTTTGTGGTAAGACTCAAAGATTATAGAATGTCAGATTTAGCATGAAAGTTCTATCTTCAGTTCCCTATTTAATCCTACAAAATGCACTAAATTTGCTCTATTTCCATCTGGCAGCATACTAATTCTACATATGCAGATAACATGCATCTTGTACGAGTGGTGTGAGTTAAATTAAAATGTTCAGAATGTTGAATCTCATCACTTGGAAACATGTATGCATTTATGACTGAAACATTCATAAAAAATACCACCAATAATGATATAATGACCATAAATATGTGACAACTGCCATAATATTAATGTACGAGTGCCATACTGAAAGTGGTGAGCAAGCTATTGTTAAAATTCCAATTACAGCAATGTAACAAAAATAACTGCAGGATTGTAATTTACAGATTTTACACAACATATTGCAATGACATTGTCTTCTATCACATGACCACTGGTAAGAAATAAAGTTTCATTTTGACAGCGTACTGTTATCAAGTTCTTTAGGAGAAGAAATCTGTTGCTGAAATTCACCTCAGACTTAAAAAATGCCAAATGCAGAAAATTTACATTCACAATTTGGTTTACAGTTCTATCATTTGTTAAATGCCTTAACACAACGGTATGGCAATGTTAATTTAACATTAAGCTTAACACATTGTTAAAAAATTATTTTGTTTGTTGGTGACACTCTCAGTTGCAGGAACCATATCCGTGCTGCTAATGTGTCCAAATTTGTCATTCTTGCAGTTCTTTTACATGACAGTAAATCTGACATGAGGCTGTCATTATTATGTACACTTTAAAACCATTGGTCTGGGCTGGGATTGAACACACAATCTTTGGATCAGTAGGCCACCCAGACTGACACACACACACACACATATTGTTAAAGCTAAAAGTCTTTGATGAAACAGAATTTGTTACATCAGTTTGAGAGGTAGAACTGGAACTTAAAAATTCAATGCCACAACTGGGATTTGAACCACAGACCTTCCGCTTGCCGGGTGGATGCTCTACCACTGAGCTATTGTGACAAACTGCCAGAATGGCATTAAATTCTCATAATTGGCATAAATAAATAATAATTTGTTACATCAGCTTAACATTGTGTTAAAATTCATCACCAATTGGTGACTGGTCCTAAGTAAATTATTTTTAATGTATGATGCACTTCTATATGTATAAAAGAGTAACTTTGAGTTGAAATTAACACTTTTGAACTTCACTGACTTAATGTAAGATTTAAAGCTTTCACGGCGCACGTTATTTATTAAAGTTTCACGGGCGATCAGCCGTGTGAGGTTTGAAAATATTGAGCTTTCGGCCATTCTAAACTCCATGGCCTTCGTCAGAATGAAATGACCGTTATTTTCCCGCTCCCCCTATATATACAATGTTAGATGAGAGGGGGTTGCGTTGCCCTGGCCAATGAGCGGGTGACGATTTGTAATTGGGCCTGCTGTTTCGGGCTATGTTTGTCACCGGCCACAGTGTTTTCTTGAGGGTCAGTACTTGGACCAGAATCACTATAGTTGCTGTTGTGAATGTGTTTCATGGCTATTGTCCAGGCAGGGCTTAGCTGATGACCGCGGTCCCTGCTGTAATTGTTTGGATGTAGTTTGATTTGAATGGCTTCCTTAATGACTCTGTCCCAGTATTTATCCGTATGCTCCAGAACTTTGATGTCTTCAAAGTTTATTTTGTGGACATACTCTATACAATGCTCGGCCACTGCTGACTTATCTGGTTGTAGGAGCCTGATATTGCGTTGATGTTCTTTACACCTTTCTTCACTGACTTAGTTACATAGTACATATGTTTCACAGATGCTATTCACATCATCAGCTACCTTCAATTGCTGCAGTACATATTATGTACTATGTGAGAGTAAGTGAAGCTCCAAAGTTAATTTCAACTTAAACTTAATCTATCATAATTTTCCAGATATATATATTTGACCGTCTCCATAGCGCAGTTGGTAGCATGCTTGCCTCTGGCACAGAGGACCAGGTTTGATCCCCGATACCAGCATGGTGATTTGCCACGGAGTGCATTCAGCCTTGTTAGATCCCGGGGAGCCAACTGAGGAGCCACTTGATGGAGAAGTAGTGGCCCCATGTGGAGAAGGCCGCATAACTGGCTGGAAGGGCTCGGGGCGCTGATCATATACCACCCTTCAGTACTGCACCATACCAATGATGCCTGTAGTGGGCCGAGGTGGGGAAAGCAGCGGCTGGGTGTGCAAGCCTTGACTCTTCATGAGATGTCATGCTGGGGTTTACTTACATATATATGTCCTTGGTGGGGTGCTGTTCAAAATGTGGAGCAGACTTCTGAAAACTGCTAATCCGTGAGAATTGGTTGTAACCAGTCCATTTGATATAATTGTTGACATGAGTAGACCTTCCGTATATTCTAAATTTGATATTTTCAATTTTGGGTTTGAAAAGTTAAGTAGCAATCTTCTTCCAATTTCATTTGGCACCAGAATTATTGACTGGTAAGGTCAATTTTACAAAAAAAAAATGATAACTCCTCAACACTTTAAGTTGCCTGACTAATGACATCTTATTCCCTAGCACAATTACAACTCATGCTTCTTGCACCACAGTTTGAGCATGGAAGTAGCACTGTGCTTTCGTCCACTGCCAGGTCTGTGTAGACATTCTGCAAGCACTTACAAATATCTGTGATGCACTGGTTTTCCGGCAAAAGAAACTCATAACTACTCTCTGTTTGGAATACTTTTGTTACAGATACAATTTTGAAGTGTACTTATAATGCTGCCATCTATCAGAAATTAATCAAACTATATGAGGTGAAGTGGAAATATTTAAAGCTGCCTAAAGAAAATTCCAAAATTTTTTTTCAACCAAATAGGTCGAGAAAAATAATATGTTGGATTACTTATTGAATGCCCCTCCTATTAAAGAAGTGTTTTACTATGACCAATTATCAGCAGTCCGTAGCACCTAATGGCCACACTCGGGTTAGCACGTACTTGACAGTAACTGCACGGCCCGGGTTCGGTCCCAGGCACCCTCATGTGGTATTCGTGGTGAACGAAGCGGCGTCAGAGTGGGTTTTCTCTGGGTGCTCCGGTTTCCCCCGCCATCTCATTCCACCAGTGCTCCATCTTCATGTATCATCAGTATTACCTGCGGTGCCGTAGTAGTAAAAGCGAGCGTTAAACACTACAACAACAACTGCACGGGGCATTTCAGCAACTCATTGCAACTTATGCTTCTCATTGTTATTACCAAAACAGTTATTTTAAATTGTACAGTTGTTGATACTTCAGAAGTTACCAGCTGATATTCTGGCATACCAGTTACAGTGAGATTTCTCATCCTAATTTAGTGTAAACCAATACTGGTTGGTACACCTGGGGAGTGATGACGTCAGCTAGGCAACTAGCTTGGGGTAGCGTCAAGCAATCTCTGCCTCTTTCACGAGAAGCAGTCAAACTGCTAACATGTGACCTCATGAACTGGGATGCAATGCTTCTCCCTGACCAGTAACAGGTATGGTAAAGTGACCATGTGATGTGTCCTTTGTTATATTAAATTTTGTTTTACTGGGATATTATTGTGCAAATGCTTGAACCATGAAACCCTCACTGTCCAGGATATTTCCCCATTCCATTCCAACCCATGCCCCAAGTCAGCCTTATTAGTTTATATTCATGACATATTATAATACTTGAATAGTTACAGTTCCTAGTGATAAGACTCAGAAACAGTTGAATTCTACATCCTCAAACAACTCACTTCAAATACCTCGCTTATTAAATTTATCAGTTGTCTTATTCCCATACACCCACATATACCCTGCCATGATCACATAGTTCACCACTGTAGCAGGTGATAGCAAATTCATCAAGAGACAGAGTATTGGAGATGGCATACAGGAGAGACATTCTCACTCTGTCAATTTTATGCATTTCACTTGTAAATTTTCCAATATATTGTCAACATACGTACACCAAAAGTTGAATACAGTAAAACCTGCCTTTAAAGGACCCCTTGTTAAACAGAAATCTATCTTAAATGGAAACATTTTATAGTCCCATGAATTTAAGGTTGAAAAACATGCTAAATTCCCTTTATTAAATGGAAACTGTCTTACATGGACAGTGGAATGAAAGCATGCCTTTTAATGGAACATTTTCAGTTCCAGAATGCAGACTTTATAAAAATGCAAAAAACTGCATCAATGAAGGAGCTTTCAATTGCAATATCATGAAATATGTCAACATAGACAGTGATGTGCAAACTGAAGCAGAAACAGTTGATATAGATGTCTTAATTGAGAATATGTAAAGTCGGAAAGAAGAAGAGAAGGAGGAAGATGTTCCTTAGTTGGAAGAAGTGTGTAGGCTAAAGACTTATCAGGATGCTGTCAAAGTTTAAAGGAACTGCAACAATTTGCCCTATGGCCAAATTACTCAGATATGTTTGGTGTCATTTCCAGGCCAAAGTGTCTCTGGTAAGTCGAGCAGTAAGCAGCAATGCGTCTAGAAAACTCTTCTTGTCTACTAGAGAAAATAAATTAATCATGTATACAGGTATTTTTTGCTCATTATGTTTTGGTGTGTATTACATACATATATGTACTGCAGCAGAAATATCTAAATACACACAATTGAATAAGGTAGCACATTTTTCTACCTCATACTGTCCATTTCTGCAAGGTTTAATTTCTTTTTAACAGCTACCTTTGTTAAATAGAAATCAGTTTTTATCAGAAATGTTCAATTCTGCTGAATACAGGTTTTACTGTATATGAGGAAAAGTTTTCACCATATGCATTTCAATATTAATCACTTATAAATATCATTTAAATTAGTTTTAATGCATAAATTATCAATAATAGTGTTTTATCTTGCCAGATATTTCATAAGCATGCAGCTCAATGGAATTATCCAAATAAACTGAAACCACAAATGGTATTTGCTGACACTGTTTAATAAATAATATTAATAAAATGAAAATAACATAGATATTTTATATATTATTTAACTGAATTTATTGCACACTTATAAGAAAGAACTGCAAGTTAACTGCAATAAGCTCTCGTGATAGCCAACCACGATTCATTCAAACTGACATGGGCTAAGAATATTGAATGCATTGCCCATTAACTAAACAGAAATGTAATTCATGAATCACCTGTACACAGTCAGTCACTGCCCTGAAGACGGCAACTGTAACTGTCCATGAAATGTTGGCCGCTTTAACACAATTCAGAATTTTAATATAACTAACATGGCATTTAGTTCACAGCACTGGAAGTTTACATAAAAGCTCTTTACTTCAAAACAAAGTACCCTACATACACAGAAATTATCTCTTACATTGTACACTTTGATTTTTGTTCTTGTATTATACAATTCCATTTGTTTATGCAACAATAATAAACTAAACAAATACAAAATATTAAAATAAATAACACAGACACGAGTTTGTTCCAATAGATACTATCTGAATGTACAAACTTTACAATAAATGCACACAACAATTTGTTTGCAATACATTAATGGTATATCACCTCTTTTTCTGTGCCTCGTCTCTCATCACAGTTCGTTTGATATGATGGAACATTTTTAGCTGGAGTTTTAAGTGATATGACTGTCAAAATACCCTAAATTATATGGCAGTAAACATCTTACATATTAAGGACATTTAGCAATTTTCAAATTCAGATATTAGTGCATTGAATAATTAGACAATTAACATCGTAATGCTGCAGCACTGCCTCTAAATTAAATAATACACAGCTGCACCCCACTAACATTTCAGATACTGTAGTCAAAAACACAACATTTTAAAACATTTTCAACTTTTTATAATCAAGTACGTAACAATGAGATTTGAGGATTATACTGAAGGTTGTGAGCAACCCATTGTTAAAATTGAAATTTCAACACTGTAACAAAAATAACTGCAGGATCATAATAGACAGACTTTACCCCACGTGTTGACATATTGTGACCTTATTAGCTTGCGTCACATGACCATAGGTAGGTTTTCCAAAATGAGAGACATCAATATTTAGTTTTGATGGTGTGCTGTCATTGAATTCCTTGTTAGAGAAGAAAGGGCTGCTGCTGAAATCCACCTCAGACTATGGAGATGTCTGCAGATGGGTGAACCATTTCAAAGAGGGGACACGAGCGTTCGCCCTTAAACTGCCTCCTATTCCATGGTAAGAGTTGTTGAGCTCGTTAGAGAAGACAGGCATGTCACTTGCAGCAAATCATAGTGCAGAGCAAGAAATAATTGAAAGCTGAGATTACTGAAAAGTTTGTAGCCATTGGGTCCCACGTTTGACTGAAGACTGCAAATTTCAGCGAAGAACCACCACTCAACATTATCTTCAGAGATTTCAAAATATGATTTTTTATGAGTATTCTAACAGGCAATGGAAGTTGGTTCTATAATTATGAGCCTGAAACAAAGCTACAGAGCATGACATGGAAGCTTTTGGATTTGTCATTGAAGTCAGGAGCAAAGACAGTACCATCTGCTGGAAAAGTTCTGGACAGTGTCCTCTTGGATGCACCGGGTTACATTACGGTTGATCTTCTTGACAAACCATAAAGGCTGCCAGCTATATGCAGAGACTTCTGAAGCTCCAGCATGCATTGCATGATAAATACCCTGGAAAGAAGATGATCTTGCAACAGGATAACACGTGTCGTGACATGTCACTATGTAGAAATTAAGGATATTTGGGTGGGAAACTCTTCCACACCCTCCCTGCAGTCCGGACTTGACACTCTCTGACTATCACATTTTTACTTCTGTTATGGAATATTCAGAAAGTAGTCCATCAGTGTCTCTGAACATCTTGAACAGAGTTCTATTGCAAGTATTTCCATACTTGCAGAAAATATGTACAAAGAAACGGAGACTTTGTTGAAAAGATTGACTTGGTTTGTCTAAAAAATAAACATTAATGTTTTAAAAAATTGTTGCCCACAACTTTCAGTATAACCTTTGTAAAAATAAATTTATATCATTTGTAAAAAGTAAAAAATACACATAATACTAGTTTTTTATCAGTAAAGGCTGGCTCACAATAACCGAGAACCGAAACCAGGATAAGAACGACAAGGTTAAATACATTTGAGCATTCACAATTAACAGGCAGGTCTCCCTATTTGTACAAGTCAAATTTGAACTTTCTGGTGCTGCTCATTACCAGAGACTCTTCACTAAAAATTATTCAAGGCAGCAGCCATGACGTGATACAGCTGCTAGTTGCATGCTGGGAACATTAAATCAGAAGAAATTGCAGCAAATGTGTGTCCTGACTTGCTCAATTCAAAACTGGCTATTACGTCACAAACACATTTGCAAGAACCACAAAGAACAGTGAGAACTGGTAGAAATTAACCTAGGATAAGAAATAACTTTAATATGTGCTACTGATAAAGGTTGGTACAACTACTGGGAAGGGTAACTAAATAGTTATGATACAAATGGCATCGGAAGAGCAGACAGGTAAAGAAAACATCCACAGTTACAAGTTGCATATACTGTGAACTGAAACCTGCAAATGCAGTACTGTTTTCAATGTTTCATTGCACATGCCTGTTGTCCCTAGTGTTGACAATGTTGCAGATTGTCTCTCCTCCAAGTGTACAACTACAGGTTGTCTCCTTAGTGCAGCGTTGTGGACACCAAGCACTCGTGCTACTTTTGATGAGACTAGAAGTTCACAAGGCCAGACATTCGAGCCCCTCCCACTGGATTGGGTTGGCCTCGGCAGGGTAGTGGTTCCTGATACCCATGGGAGAATGGCTATGGCACAGTGATGTGAGATGCCTCAATGTCCTCCGGTACTACCCTGAGGAGCTAGTAGCTGGTATGCTAGATTACCAACGGCCCAACTGAGGTTTTCTGCAGTCTTCCCAGATAGGTTGACATGCATTAGGGACATATCCACTTCCATTCAAGTAACCGTAGGAGGACTGTTTAGATTCAAGGTACTGCCTTAATGGAAGGAGAGGCACTCAGATGCCACCTTCCCTGGTTTTTGAGGGGGAGTTTCGACTCCTGGTAGGCCTCCATCAACATGGCTCCTTAGTGCAGTGATAGTGCTGCTGCTTACCCAGTGGGAGAACTGGGTTCGATTCCTGGTACCGGTGTGGAGATTTTGTCCTGCTGGGAGACCTGATCAGGGGTACACTCAGCCTTGTAAGGTCCCTGAGGAACTACTTGATTGAGAAGTACTGGCCACTGGTTGTAAATACCATATAACTGGCAGGGAGGGCTCATGACACTGACAATGTCCCACCTCCAGTACTGCACCCCACTTAAGATGCCTATAGTGGGCAGAGGTAGGGGATGCAGTGGCCAGGTGGTAAGCCTTGGCTCGGAAAGAGCTGTTGCACTGTGGGATTAGACAACAAGAATTGGAAGTAGTAATGAATCTCTATTTAGAAAATGTTTACTCTTTGAAACATTGTCATTGATTGAATTGAAAGCAGGTGAAAAAAATATCCTTCATCAGTTACAAACAAAAGACAAGCAAAAAATCAACTTTCCAATTTGCTTCTGATATGGTAATTGATATGAATTCTGACTCCTGGAATATTGGGAACCAAATTTTGTAAATTATTTGCATTCAGTATTTGTTTCTGTTCTTAATTTCTTGTGAACCAACCTTAAACATATGTTAGAAGTCTTTGCACAAAATATTTTAAAAAATGCCTTTAAACAGAAACATCAAAATGTTTTGGTCTGCTTTCAGCATTTTACATGTCTTGTTGTATTTGCATATATGTAAGGTTACATATTTTTGAAGAAGGTTAAGGAATTACCAACTGGAAAACGAAGATGAAATTCCAAGAATGTTTTGCAGTTCTACATATGTTTGTGCGATTAAAAGCTTTAAACAATTGAAGGTGTTAGGCTTATAAGGAGTGCTGTTTTAATTTTAACTTAAGTCTTAATGATCAACTATACATCTTTGGAAATGTTAACTTTGCAAGAATAATATGAACAATCCAAACTTAATTTACAGAGTGCATTGCATAGCCTATATAAATTAACATAGGGTAGCTTGTGACAACCCCTTCAACTACACTTAAAGAATCCTCCCTCTCATTGCATTCAACAGCCGTATTCTGCAACTTTTCAGTTTGTGTTTTCGTTCCAAAAATGGTGACAAAATAAAATTTAAAATCATTGAAGGTTTCACACAAGGAAGTAAATAATTCATTATGGAAAATGAATCAACATTTAACATTTATATTGCTCAAATTACACACACTGTCCCTATTCTCAGCTACTTGTTGACCAACTGGCCATTCCCTAATCCTCTTCTTCTTCCCTGGGTATCTGTAGTGTCTTCTGGAGTGGCATTGGTAAATTTACAGATCGAACTATCTTTTGGTGGAATTTCACACCTCAAAACTTTCGATACATCAATGACTATTTGTTAAAAGATATTTGCCATATCACAAATTTCCTACACTGGGTGCTTCTACTTGTCCACCAATTATTTCACCTGGACCAACTCCATCCTAATTCACAGGCAACATGAGCCCTCAGTGTGCCTAGTCATACTACACAAACCTGACCATGACATAATGGCAGTGAGACAGCTGTGCGTGTGTAAGTTGTCATGTTGGTACACTGTAAGAAGATTCAACAAGCGTCACAAGTGATTACATAATCGTAAATAGTGCATGAGAGACAGAGGAAGTGAAGAAAGACACTAAAACGACTGAGTCAAGGTTATGAGAAGTAAAAATTGTGAGTCACAATAGCCCAAAAGACTGTAGACTGTGTTAACAATGTGAAGAACACTGTGTATTTGTGGTAAAATTTTAGAAGACAATAAAGTGAGAGAAAAGTAACCAGACTGAATTGCCATTTTGTTACATAATTATCAACATCTATTATGAGTCAAAGTAGGTAAATGTGTTGTAAAACAAATCACTTTATTTTAATATATTTTTCAGATTTGTATAATAATATTCCCTGAAAATTGACTAAAAAGTATTCTGGGCCAGAAAGGGTTGATTACAAAATGCACAATGGAGTAAAGTAAAACATTTTATTCGTATCTCCCGTTGCTAAGTACAGGAATCATCAGTTTCATTTTATTAGTCACTTGAGAAAAAAGATACAATAATAAGTTGAGAGTTAAGTGTTAAGATGATTAGTTGGTCATTAAAATAATAGTTTACCAACTTAAAACGTAAACATTTTTTCTGTATCAATTTTTTTTAATGTCCTCCAATGTAATGTCATATCAGACGATGAATGAATGAAATCAGTGAAATTGTGCTGAAATGAGTCTGAGGTCTGTAGAGCTTAAAATTACCTGACATTCGTCTTCTTGGGATAAGGGAAAACCTCGGAAGAAACCTTATCCAGATAACTCACACTAATCGAGATTAAACTCAGGATCTCTTAAATATGGAATGCTACCACCACACCACAGAGACAGTTTCTCTATCAATGTTAAAGGATTATTTACAATATGTGCCAAAGTTTTCCATGTTCATAACTACGGAGACCCAAAAACATTTGGACCACTATGCACCCAGAAAAGCAATAACGCAGCTGCTGTACACAAAGTCATGTGGTTGACTTGTTTTCCTCCACTCTGAAAGTGTAGTGTTGAGCTGACGCACTATTGTGTGGTTGAGTTATTACCAGTGTGCTTTATTATTTTCTTCTGTACTTAGTCACAAAGTGTATTATGGCTCAGCATTTGTTATCTACTGCACACCGTGTATTTATTTATGATTCATATGAGTTAACTCAGTCAACTCGACAAGTGGAAATGCAATTTATAAAAAGATTTCCAGGTGATCTGCGATTTCTATCTCTGAGGTAACTTAAAGCATAAAGTGTACAAGATAAACCCACATACCCTGGAAGAATTAGAACAAAACATCCGCCAGGAAATTGCTAGCATTTCTCAACATTAACTACGGCGAGTGATGAATAGTTTCCTAAAGCATTGCCAAAAATGTATGAACGACGGCAGCCAGTTTCAGTATGTTCTTTAATAACTTGGTAATGCCTTTAAAAGTAGTTTTAAGAATGTTGTAAGGTTTCATCTGCACGCTCTATGACAGTGGCAGATGGGACGAACGCTGAGGAAGCGCACAGGCAAAACTCAATGCAGCCATCTTGGAGTCTTTTGGATCACCTGTTATAAAAAAAACATTTCTCAAAAAATAGTGGGTAACCTGTTCTGTTGGTTAGCCACTGATATGTCTTTGTTCTAATGGATTATGTACTGGTTTTGGCAGTGAGACTTTTTGTTCTATATGTGATTTCCTTTCCAGCTGATTTATCTGTTTCTATCTGATATTTCTCAAATGCTCTTTTAGTTTTGTGCTTACATTTCTCTTGGTTCTCCCGATGAATATTTTGTTGCAATCTAAACAGTGTATTTTATACATGACTTTTTGAAAATTACCACACCTTTTTTTAAACTTTCATTCCCTTTGAGAGGTAGAACTGGAACTTAAAAATTCAATGCCACAGCTGGGACTTGAACCACAGATCTTCCACTTACCAGGCGGCTGCTCTAACCATTGAGCTACTGTGACAATCTGCCAGAATGGCATTGAACTCTCAAACCAGTTCATATTTCTCCTGTGCTGTGGCATTGAACTTTTAAGTTCCAGTTCTACCTCTCAAACTTTGCCCACACACGGCTTGTGTGTTTAAAAACACCAACAGTGAGTTTGTTGGCATAAATAAATAATAATTTCATTCCCTTCTTTGCTAGTTGATTTTAATTTTCATAAATAAACAAGTGGATTCTTAAGTACTAGGTGTATCTGAAAAGTTAGGTAAATGTGTTGTGCTATGTGCTAGTTAAGATAAGACGCCTGCACATACACATTGAGAGACATGTCAACAAGTTCCTCATCGTGCAAATCACTGAAGTGAAACAGTGGTGCATGCTGCGATCGAGCTAACAGCATCAGTGTGAGAACTTATGTCATTGTTCACAGACATTTGATAAAGCAGATGTTTTGTGCCTGGTTTGTACTGCACACACTGACACACACAAGCAGAAAGAAATCTGGGTGGAAATGTCTGGAGACTTCATCCACATGTCTTATTGGAATCTGCACTTTTTGGAAACCACCTCCATAGCACAGTGGTAGCACACCTGCCTGTGGTACGGAGGGCCCAGGTTTGATCCCCGGTACCATGCTGGGGATTTTTTCCCTGCATTGTTAGACCCCTGACAGGCCATTGAGGAGCTACTTGGTTGAAAAATTAAAAAATTATTTTGTTGTTTAACGATGCTGTCAATTGCCAGGATCACATCAGCGTCGCCGGTGTGCCGGAATTTCGTCCCGTAGGAGTTCTTTTACATGCCGGTAAATCTACTGGCATGGAGCTGTCATTTTTAAGCACACTTAAAAACCATCGGCCTGGGCCGGGTTTGAACTCGTGACCTTGGGATCAGTAGGCCAGCGTCTAACCAAATGAGCCATCCAGACCGACCCTACTACTTGGTTGAGAAGCAGTAGGCCCTGGTCAAGAAAACTGTATAACTGATCAGGAGGGACCATGTCCCACCTCTAGTGCTGCACCCCACTCATGGTGGGCAGACGTGGGGGATGCAGCAGTTGGGTGGTAGGCCTTGGCTCAGATGGGCTGTTGTGCAGGGGTTTATTATTACAGGCGATGAGAGCTGTTGCTACCGATATGAAGCATATACTGATTGGTCACAGAAGCATAAGTCTTCCAGGGCTAATTTAAGGCACAGAATTAAAAAGAAGTCTGCTGGTGCCAAATCTGGAGAAAAAGAAAGGTTTCAAGGAAGCAGTCATCTTGCGTCGAGTGAGAAAATTGAGCATATGAATCATGACATGGAGACCGGCGTTGTTGTGGAGAAAATTTCACTGCCTACTTGAGTACAGTTCTGGTCAAACCTGTCAGATCCTATTTTGTATCATTAATTACCATGTTATTGGGTGACTTCAAGGTTTGGTGCACAGTACAGATTACAAATTATACTTGTGTCTTGTAGAAATGGATTTCATAGGCTTGATTTCCAGTCCAATACAGAATGGAGCACTGAGAACTATAGGAGTTAAAGAGCACCCATAATTAAAAACGCAATTTAATGTTTTCATTTATGCGCATGGAATAGCATTTGTAATGTTGAGATTTCAGGTGCTAGAAAACCAAAAAGTTACAGAATAGGGCTTTAAATGTCCACTTAAATCATATAAATTACATCTGTACATTTTTGTCTGTCCTCTTCTGGATCAACCAGAAAGAACGCAGTGTGATATAAAATAACCAAACTTCCAACTCCCTGTGGTCTTGGAAGTAATAACTATGGCAGCCAAGTAGAACCTGTTTCCCTCTTCAACTTGCACTGATGCAGAATCAACGTTTTGCTGTATAAGCCATCCTAAGAACCTCAGAGTGAATATAAGATTCCACTACAGAAGCTTTCAATTTGTTATTCTAAGTTTATGGTGAATAGTGCTTATCCTCCACACTAGTTTTTGACTGGTTCAAAAAATTCCAAGAAGGAATATAAGTGACGGAATATGATCCATAATGCAGCTATCCTCAAGCATTATGAACAGATAGAAGCATTGCAAAAGTTTGTGAAATTGTTTGGAAAAATTGTCATTGGAGCACCTACAAGTGTTTTAAAAACCCTGTGAGTTTGTTGGAAGAATCACTGCATCAACACAACATACTTTGTGAGAAGTACAACATCCCTGTGTTGTAACTTCCACCATATTCAGCACATCTAACTTCCAGTGACATTTTTTGTTCCCCCAAAACAAGTACACATTGAAAGGAACCTGGTACAAGTCTCTAGAAGCAGTGAAAGCAAAAGCGATGAAGCGATGAAGTCTGACAGCATTGCTTCCAACTGTAGAAAATATGCATGCAGCAATGTTAGGAAGGGGATAATGCCCTAGTCTGGTTATTTTATAGCCACACCTCATACACAAGCATTCCACCTCATTCTTCTTATTTTAAGCTGGAAGTGAGAAAGCCTGCCTACTTATTCTTAAGCTAAAGCTTAACATCTACTTCAGCCATAAATACTTACTCCGGGTATGAACAAAAAAGAAAACTGTATAGCTTCCCAAATGCATGTTCCCAGTATTCACCATCAAAAGATGGCATTTGCAAAGTAGCTTTTAAGCCCCTGAGCTTTATTTACACCAAAACAGTTCACTGGCTGCATTACGTGAAATGATAGAATATATATATATATATATATATATATATCTCTTTTTACTAGGTATCGTGCATTTTGGATTCATATCTTATACCCAATGTGTGCTATATTTGTACCAATTGACAACGTTGCTGCAAAGGAATTAAAACCCAGTGAAATGCTATAAGCATGGTTCACCAGCACCTGCGACATCACTGTGGTCACCTACTTCGCTGCTACTCGTCTCTGGTGTGGCCCCTTCATCTTCACTGCTCTCGGTTGCAAGGATATCTCCTTCTCCGACATGAATGTAGTTGCCCACGGCACCTCCGCCATTGTTCGCAAGTTCCAGCAACCTTAACAGCCAGTTCGGAAATGGATCCACATCTACCGCAAGGATCACATCATTATCATTATCAAAATCCTCTGCAGCAGCAAGCAGTGGAATTATATCATGTTCAGGAGCATCTACATCAAAAGCAAGAGGGTTGTGAATGGGAGCATTGTCAGCAATAGCATTGTTACCTTCTCCATCTCTATTGTTATTTGCTACATCACCGTTTTCTACAGCATCATCAAATACAACCTCATTCTGCTGTCGAAGTAAGAAGCGCAACTGCATGTCCTCATTGTCCACATGCTCGATGGAGCCAGAGGAGCCACTAGACACCACAGACTCAGAGTCGTAGTCATCAGACAACACGTCGTCATTTTCTGAGAAGATTTCATCCACTTGCTCTGGGGTTCGGTCCATGTCCATCTCAAGCACAGAACAAGAGTTTGGATATCCACTGTCCATAGCTTTATCATTCTGATCATCGTAGCTGTAACTTTCACCCAGACTCTTGTCATGAAATGAGCCCTGTAGTGAAGATGGTACACTGTCAGAGTTAAATGTCTTCATTATCTTCTTAGGTGGTGATCTAGGACTATTCAGCTGATGTGCTTGCAAACTCAGGTACAAAAACTGCAAGGAATCTTCTTCCGCGGCACTTGTGTTTAGACTAGCACCAACATTTTTAGCTACAGCTGGACCATTAAGAGCTAACGTTGAAGGTTTCATTTCCACAGGAACCTCATTATTGTTATCACAAACGTTGCTTTCAAGCTGCTGTTCTGTCAGGTCAGTTTTGACATTTGGTCCTAACAGTTCGCAGCTGTATACCATTTCTGTAGATTTTGATTTCACATACAGTTTTAGAGCACTAACATTTGTACTTTCAAGGCTTGGTAAAGATTTACATCTAATTCGGCAGTCTTTCAAAGCATTAAGAGCTGATGTTTTGGATAAAAAGCTTTTAAAAGAAAATAAATCTGAGCAAGAGAGTTTCCGCACATTAGTTGAACATGGTTTTGGCAGTGACTGTTCACATGATTCCACAACACTCTTTGCACTGGAATGTTCCGAGTTGATCTCTAGTAGGGACCCATCGTCTGCCACAGCATGCCATGGAACATTGCGCGATACGTCCCAGTCTTCATCCTCTTCCTTTGTATCCCATCTTTCCCAACTTTCTCTTTCAGTCCCAACACTAGACTCCTCATCTTCACTTTGTGGACTATAGTACAACACATTAATGTCTTCTGGTCCTTTCTCTTGCATTTTAAACCCTACTTCCTCAAGTAGGTCCCTGCAACAAAAACAAGATAGCAAGCAGTTGTTACAGTTTTTAACTAGGCAACATACAAGGTTACTTGGATGTTCCACAACACCTCAATATAATAATTGGGTTTATTGCCTGCTAAAGCATTTACATCTTGGGCTACCTCTGAATTTTAAGATCAAATTAAAATTAAAATTGTAAAATCACTTACTTCATCAATAGAACTGAACATCTGGTAAAAATATACATCATAAAAACAGTAATAACATAATCAATTTTGAAATCCTGGCATTGAATGAAAAGTTAAAACTTTGGGCTCCTAACACCAGATGGCAATAGGGCTGCTGCTGCAGAGAGCTTCCGTCATCTAAAGCCTGAGGGTGAAATTGAATGCTCTTGAAAACATTTCAGTATTTTCAACATTTTAAAGTGAAGGTGAGTGTAAAAATGTGACTCAAGTAACTCAAAAAATCAAGTTTGAGTGCAGCATTTGAAGTCTGCATGGGCCGACATTCTTAGGTTAGGCCTCAACCAAGCCTGAGAAGAGGTTATAGTGTACCAGCTGGTCCAGGCTCAATTGTCTAATTTTGTTTTAAACAAAATTACTTTGCAGTTATTGACTTTATTATTTATTTTACTATTACTGTTATTTGAAACGTGTCAGCAGAAAAATCATATAGAATTCCTAGTAAAGAAATTCTGTGATAATTGTGCTATTATTGGAATTTGGACATCTGTGCCTGAGCCCAACAAATGTTTTTCAAATTAGGCCTGAGGATTTGGCCCAGGCCCACATGTATATGCGGTGATTGCACAACTGGAATGAGTGCACAGAGAGAGCGTAGGATTCTGGAAGGAGGAGGACCAGATTGAAATGGGATGTACAATTGGTTCAGTGCCTGTCCTGATGACAGAAGGTCCTTAAAGTCACCAATTGTGACTGTCCTGGGGAATAGCAAGCCAGGCGCCAGTTTCCACACTAGTGCATGAGTCACAACATTTGCCTTGCATCATCATTTAGTAATCCCCCCCCCCCCCTCCCCCTGTTAGCACAGCTGGGTCCAAATTACAGGAATGCAAATGCTCTTACCTTAACTCCAATAATGAAGTACACCACTTCTTTACAAATGGCATGATTCGCTGCAGGGGTATTAGGATGCCGTCAGCTGTTTCATACTCTTCTAGATTGGCTAATACATTTAGCTGATACCTAGCTTCTGATATTGCCTTTTCTTTGTCGGTACTATTATCCACATATACTGGGTAATCATATTTGCTTACTAACTTGAACACAGCCTTCGACTCTTCACTTTCCTGAAACACAACAAACTGATGTGTGAATTAACAAAAGTATGCTTAATTCCAAAACCCAATGCCAAAATAAAAACAATATCTAAAGTAAAAACAAATTAGAAACTAAAAGCTTCACTTATCTTAGTAATATTACAAGTTTTCAGAGATTGGTGATTAAAATGAGCATCAGTAGCTTTGGTAACAAATTTGTTTGTATAGCTTTGAGAATGAGTTGGAGTCAACTCGAAACTTGTTAGCACCAAACAACTTGGAATATTACTAAGATAAGTGAAGCTTTTAGTTTCTAATTTGTTTTTACTTTAGATTCTTGTTGTTTCACTGTTAATAGCTTCATTATTTCCTTATTTAAAAACAATATGTTAAGAAAGTTGTAAAAATCAAAGATGAATATAAAGTTGAGGCTGTTACATTGTTTACGGAGTGCAGATATAGCAGTGGAGGTGAACGGACGTACAGTGAAGGAAGCTCCTGCAGCTGAGAGGAATAAGGAGTTAAATGACATAGCAGCTAAAGAGCAGATGAACGAAACAGTTTTAGTACGAGAGATTCAAACAAGAGTGGATGGGTGACACAAAGAAATGGATACTTTAAAACTGGAAATTAAAAAATTAAAAGGAACAGTGGAAAGAATGAAAGACAAAAGTAAAAAATACAATGTAATGATTTCAGGAGTTGAAGAGAAATGTGGAGTGGGAATGTGTTAGGATTTAAGAGATCTACTAGTGAAATGATTGTAAATACATCTGAGACACTACAAGTTTGTGACACATTCAGAATTGGCAAAATACCAGGAAAAGAAATATTCTTGTGAAGTTTGCAAACATGCAAACAGCTATAGAAGTACTAAAACAGGCCAAAAAAAAAAAATAAATAAAAAAAATTGAAGGATCAACTACTTATGTCAATAAGGACTTAACGTATACACAAAGGGCGCAAATAAAGGAGTTAATTAATCAGCGACGACAAGCAAGAAATGAGGCAAGAGGGTATACATTAAAAACTTCAAGTTGTATGTAGAAGATGAAGCAGCAGAGAGACAGATCAAGTGACAGGCAGAGGCAGGACCAGCAGTCATTGCACCAAGAAAGGCAGAGTAATGTTCAAGCATCAGCAGGAAATACCAGAAGATGACCACTCAGCATATGCAACACGTGTGGTTCCAGTAACAAGTGCGTCAAAGTCAAGTGTGAGCAAAACGCAATGTGGGAAAATGGTAGGATGCGGAGTGTGAAAGAAACAGGAAAGAGCCAAGGTGGGGAATGACAACAGTGGACAGTCAGGACAAAGGAAGAAAAAGTGTGAATTCAAGAACAGCAACTGAAAAAATGTCAAATGAAATAGCTAAGAGAGATCAATGAAGGTGATGGGGGAAGGGAGAACTAAGCAGGAAAGGAATATTTGCTGAGAGTAACAAGGCTAAAAAAATGGTTGGGTAATCCATAAATGAGGTAGAGGAGGGTTTTTATACATGGTAAGAGTGAGGCTATAGTGCAGTAGTGTAATTGGGATAATGAAGATTAGTGAAGTGGACAATGTAAACTGATGAATAAAAGTTATAAGAGAGAAGCTGATAAGAAAAGTTGAGGAAGAGGGAAGTGAATAGGGTTGGGGGATGAAAAAAAAACATAAATAAAAATTAAAGGGTGGGACCAGGGTAAGATTAGTGAAAAGGTAAACACGTGCAATATGTATGTAAAAGGCAACTATACTGAAGGGTTGCCCTAATAGTAAAGGGGACAGTAAATCATTCATTCATACACTGTTTATAGTTCCTGTACTTCAATGAACTACTCACTAAATGTTGTATGTTAGTTATACACTTTCATTAGCAGAGATGATTATTCTGTTTCTCTGTTAAATATTGGTAATGTGATGCCGGCCGTGGCATAAAACAAAGGACAGGTCAAGGTACCTCACACCACATACCTGGCACAGCACACATCAAAGGTGCCCAAGGTCAAGCTGTCCCACACCACTAAAGGCATGCAAATACATGCCAATAATCAGCTGCAGAATAAAATGAGGTTTTCTAGAGTCTTTGTGCCAGAATAACCATAAAAAGAGGTGAGGTGACGAGAGTGAATAGTGGTTACAACATGAGTTGTCGCAGTAGGCTGTGTGTGTGTGGGATGTGGTGGGGTGTGGTGGCGTGTGTGTATGGAGTGTATGTGTGTGGAGTGTGTTGGTATGTTTGTGGAGTGTATTGGTATGTTTGTGGAGCATGTTGGTATGTTTGTGGAGTGTGTTGGTATGTTTGTGGAGTGTACTGGTATGTTTGTGGAGCATGTTGGTATGTTTGTGGAGTGTGTTGGTATGTTTGTGGAGTGTACTGGTATGTTTGTGGAGCATGTTGGTATGTTTGTGGAGTGTGTTGGTATGTTTGTGGAGTGTACTGGTATGTTTGTGGAGCATGTTGGTATGTTTGTGGAGTGTGTTGGTATGTTTGTGGAGTGTACTGGTATGTTTGTGGAGCATGTTGGTATATTTGTGGAGTGCATTGGTATGTGTGTGGAGTGTACTGGTATGTTTGTGGAGCATGTTGGTATGTTTGTGGAGTGTGTTGGTATATTTGTGGAGTGTATTGGTATGTTTGTGGAGTGTACTGGTATGTTTGTGGAGCATGTTGGTATGTTTGTGGAGCATGTTGGTATGTTTGTGGAGTGTGTTGGTATGTTTGTGGAGTGTACTGGTATGTTTGTGGAGCATGTTGGTATGTTTGTGGAGTGTGTTGGTATGTTTGTGGAGTGTACTGGTATGTTTGTGGAGCATGTTGGTATGTTTGTGGAGTGTGTTGGTATGTTTGTGGAGTGTACTGGTATGTTTGTGGAGCATGTTGGTATATTTGTGGAGTGCATTGGTATGTGTGTGGAGTGTACTGGTATGTTTGTGGAGCATGTTGGTATGTTTGTGGAGTGTGTTGGTATGTTTGTGGAGTGTACTGGTATGTTTGTGGAGCATGTTGGTATATTTGTGGAGTGCATTGGTATGTGTGTGGAGTGTACTGGTATGTTTGTGGAGCATGTTGGTATGTTTGTGGAGTGTGTTGGTATATTTGTGGAGTGTATTGGTATGTTTGTGGAGTGTACTGGTATGTTTGTGGAGCATGTTGGTATGTTTGTGGAGTGTGTTGGTATATTTGTGGAGTGTATTGGTATGTTTGTGGAGTGTACTGGTATGTTTGTGGAGCATGTTGGTATGTTTGTGGAGTGTGTTGGTATGTTTGTGGAGTGTACTGGTATGTTTGTGGAGTGTACTGGTATGTTTGTGGAGCATGTTGGTATGTTTGTGGAGTGTGTTGGTATGTTTGTGGAGTGTACTGGTATGTTTGTGGAGCATGTTGGTATGTTTGTGGAGTGTACTGGTATGTTTGTGGAGCATGTTGGTATGTTTGTGGAGTGTACTGGTATGTTTGTGGAGTGTACTGGTATGTTTGTGGAGTGTACTGGTATGTTTGTGGAGCATGTTGGTATGTTTGTGGAGTGTACTGGTATGTTTGTGGAGCATGTTGGTATGTTTGTGGAGTGTACTGGTATGTTTGTGGAGTGTACTGGTATGTTTGTGGAGTGTGTTGGTATGTTTGTGGAGTGTACTGGTATGTTTGTGGAGCATGTTGGTATGTTTGTGGAGTGTGTTGGTATGTTTGTGGAGTGTACTGGTATGTTTGTGGAGCATGTTGGTATGTTTGTGGAGTGTGTTGGTATATTTGTGGAGTGTATTGGTATGTTTGTGGAGTGTACTGGTATGTTTGTGGAGCATGTTGGTATGTTTGTGGAGTGTGTTGGTATGTTTGTGGAGTGTACTGGTATGTTTGTGGAGTGTACTGGTATGTTTGTGGAGCATGTTGGTATGTTTGTGGAGCATGTTGGTATGTTTGTGGAGTGTACTAGTATGTTTGTGGAGCATGTTGGTATATTTGTGGAGTGTGTTGGTATGTTTGTGGAGTGTACTGGTATGTGTGTGGAGTGTACTGGTATGTTTGTGGAGTATGTTGGTATATTTGTGGAGTGTATTGGTATGTTTGTGGAGTGTACTGGTATGTTTGTGGAGCATGTTGGTATGTTTGTGGAGCATGTTGGTATGTTTGTGGAGTGTGTTGGTATATTTGTGGAGTGTATTGGTATGTTTGTGGAGTGTACTGGTATGTTTGTGGAGCATGTTGGTATGTTTGTGGAGTGTGTTGATATGTTTGTGTGAGGTGTTGATAATGCTATAATACCTCTTGGGTTTGTGATGTTGAACTTTGAGCTGGATCCAAGGAGGAATTTGTATTCTTGACAAACACAGCCATTTGTGTACAGCACCCCTTCTCCTCAGTTCCTTTTGGTCCTGGTCCCACTCCATAAAACTTGACAGAATATGCAGGATATCGCGTAGCTATGTTGGTAGCCCTACAACACACCAGTATATACACTTAAATACTAAATACTCATTACTTTCATTTTTTTAAAAGTTTAGGATAATTTGGGGAACTTTGCAAATCATGTGTTGAAATATGCATGTAGTGTATTTATTTGCATTAAGCAACAATACAAGTTTTTCTTAATATCTAAAACAATACAGAAGAAATGGACCAAGACCACCTTCAAATATGCTGGGCCACTTCTAGCGCCCCACCCATCAGTGAAAAATATTGGAGAGCAAGAGGATTAATAACTTCATTGTCAGAAATCCAGCATTAGCAAACAATAACTTTTTGTAAAATGACAGAACACCTTGAGCAGCGATATGGCATTAAATTTTGCCAAAAGCTTGACGATATACAAGTGGAAACCATTTGCAAGACTCAACAGGCTTTCAGAGACAATGACATGAGCGCCTCAGGGATAATGGAGTGGTACAACCTCAAAGACTGTCATGCATTAGTGGACAGTGAACCGCATTTGGGTAGGTTCTCAACAAGCCAAAATGAAAATATTGAACAAGTATGGACTGTGGTCTTGCAGAACCATCGTTTCACAGTTTGAGAAATCTCAAACAAGATAGGGTTAAGGAATGCATTGGTACATTCAATTTTGACAGAGAATTTGGACATGAGAAGAGTGTCCCCTAAATTTGTATCGAAGCTATTAATGATGTAGCAGAAGCATCTGCTCATTCTGCACATTTGATCCAGGCTTTCATCACCAAATACAACCCTTCTGTGATTCATCAGGCTCCCAACTCATCAGACATGCCTCTGTGTGACTTTGGCTGTTTCCCAAGCTGAGAAACAGGCACCTAATTTGGGTTGAGGGAAGGCATAATGTGGAATGCAACAGACCGGCTTCTCACTATTCCAAATGCTTCCAGAAGTGTTTCCAAAACTGGCAAGAGTGCCTGAAGAGGTGTATGCATTATTAACGAAATTACTTTGAAGGGAGTTAGTGTTTTGGACCTCCAAGCAAATAAATTTACATATTTGAGAGGTAGAACTGGAACTTAAAAATTCAATGCCACAGCTGGGATTTAAACTACAGACCATGCGCTTGCCAGGCGGGTGCTCTAATCATTAAGGTTGTGTGACAACCTGCCAGAATGACAGGGTCCTTAGAAGAATGGAGGATGATAGGCGGTCTAAGGCCTTTTTAACATGATCACCTTGTGGAAGAAGGAAACAGGGCAGGCCAAGAGCAACTTGGAGAAGACAGATTCATAGAATGATGAATGATCAAGGCCTGGATGAGGATGACTTGTTAAAATGGAAATAATGGCACGAAGGAATACAAGGCAACTGCTGAAGAGTGGAGAAGCCCTTAAAAATAAAACTAAGGAATATGTCAGTTTTATCTATTGGCCATGCACAGAGAATAGCTTTCAAAGCCATCACACAGCAATCAGCTCTTAAAAGATTTGACTATCATTTAAAGCCTACTGTATTCTCCTTGTACCTACAAGAAAATTAGCAATAAGGTAATTTGTACTAATGTTTATCTCTATTAACATGAAGTAGATAGAACAAGTGTTTGTACAAGAGTGCGTAGAGAAAGCCGTGTGAGTTCAACACATCAGATTTTTATCTCTTGGGTATGTAAAGAGAATGAAATTTCAAAGCCATAACATGTCAACCAGCTCTTAAAAGGTTTACCTGTTGCTTAAAGCCTCTGTGTACACCCACACTTTTCATAAAAATACTTTCTTGGATTCATGGCACCTCAAAACATGTATTTCCATAGAAATCTCAGTATCATAGTTTTGGAATGGAATGGTTACATTCGAATCTCATAACTTCGCTAGTTACTAAGTACATGATAGAGATAGTGTGTAAAGAAATACATGTGAATGTTACACATCAATTTAATTAGAGGTTGAAAATCATACCAGTCTCTAAATTGTTGTCTGGTCCATTCAAACTTATGATCATCATGTCTAAAGCAATGAGGATCTGGGAACAGCACATTGAAGTCCACATTTGGTGTTGTAAACACTGCAACGAGAGGCTTAATGAAGCCAAACACTGTGTAGGGCACTGCTTCAAGGTCATTAGGGTACAGATGTTCAATTCTGAAAACAAAAACTATTATTATTCTCAAACCACTGAACTTGTATCATCAAAATATCAAATACTTTAATACACTGGGTTCTAAAACATATGCACAGGGTTTCCCATCTCAGGCAAGGCTGGTTTAGTATGCAATAAACTCTATCAGCTTAACCACTCTTTTGGGAGATCCATTTTGTCACGAACTTAGCATCCATCATGAAATAGATGGCAACTTGGTTTCCCTACATTAGTGCACCCAAGTTAATCTACCCATCTCTTTTTGCTGTTAACCTATAGAATTACTAATATTACATTCACTACCTGGGCAACCGTGCTTCGCTAAGGTTTCAACGAATTGTGACTTATGCATAGACTAAGATAGCTAAGTCAACTTTCTTTAGAGCTTCTGAAAGCTCTAGACGAGACCTTTAATATCCTGGCTTGTTTGTTGAAATTGGCCCATTAACAGAGAAATTATGGCCAAAATAAAGTTCAGAGTAATTGTGACTGTTACGCGTGAAATCACATTATTTCACAAATAACACTTATATAGATAAACTTAATAAGGAAAGCCCTGTTTGAATACAAAATTTGATCGAAATCATTAGAGCCGTTTCCAAGTTGCGTGGAATATATACACACAAGAATTGCTCATTTAAATATATAAGATTATGACTGTTACGTGTAGACTAAGATAGCTAAGTCAACTTTCTTTAGGTTTTCTGAAAGCTCTTGATGAGACCTTTAATATCCTGGCCTGTTTGTTGAAATTGGCTCATTAACAGAGAAATTATGGCCAAAATAAGGTTTAGAGTAATTGTAACTGTCTGAATACAAAGTTTGATTGAAATTGTTAGTGCCGTTTCCAAGTTGTGCGGAATATATTTATATACAAGAATTGCTTGTTTAAATATGTAAGATGAGGTATCATCATCATGATTACACTAGAAGCCCGAAACAGTGCGGTCCAAAGTACTGTGGATTTGGATTTAATGCAGAGGAAAGTATGTTCACAAAAATATATCATACCTTTATTTATTTTCGAAAGTTATCTCTAAAATTTTCTTCAAAGAGTGTCACTGGAATACACTTTTCGCTATCTCTAGCGTGGACCTTGGCCACTGCATTGCTAAGAATTTCCCAAAATAACTAGACATGCACACGGAAGAAGATATTTTGCATGTTAATGAAGTGATAAGTACCAAAAACAAGAAGATTCCATGTATGGAGAATAGGATAGCATTCATCTTCATCTTGCTACAATCGAATTATGTCACCAATCGTTTTCTTTATGATAATGCAAAATTAGGTTCATGTAAAATAGGTACAGTGTAATTGTATGCACTGCATAAATTGAGACGACAGACACGCACACAGACCTTTTTCTAAAAATGCTTTAAGTCAGTTAAAAACTGTAAGAGATAGACCAAAATTGGTATTTAAGTTTAATGTTTTTCAAGGACATGACATGATTTTGAAGAAAATTGTTCCAACCTAAACTACCCTTTACCTGGAAAATTTTTCAAAAATTTTGTTTAGACATAAATTGTGTGTTTTGGCAAGATCTACATTTTTTGTAGAGTGAACCAATTTGGAGATATTCCTCATTATTTGTGTAAGTTTTGGAGAACTTATACTTCTGTCAAATGGAATATCGCTATTCATTTTTTTATGTGTTAACCATGCAAAGAGAATGGAGTTTGAAATTTTAAAAGATTTGACTATCGCTCAAAGTCTACTGTATTCCCATATTCCCATTGCACATGCAAGAAAATGAGCAATATGATAATTTCTGCAAATGTTTATCTCAACTAACAGGAAGAAGATGGAAGAATAAGGGTTTGTAAGAATGGTTAGTACAAGAGTAGAAAAAGTCATGTGAGTGCAACACATCAGATTTTTTAAAATTAAAATATACAGTGTGCTATCTTCAATCGTTTAGGGATGGTATAACAAAAGCCAAATCCTAACAGGAGAGAGGGTGGACATACATTTTAGGCGTGTTACTTAGGATTTTCAGCATGATTGGACCCATTTTCTAAAATTATAAATATTTCTGTCTTCATTCTTGTGGGATAGAAAAATATTGGATGGGAGGGCAATATGGAGGCTATTCAGTAAAACTGAAAATTTGTCACAATGAAAGTGACGTGATCAGATTAAAAGAATGGAATACCTACCAGCAATATTTTACCTATAATTACCATGTAATCTTGACTACTAACAACGGAATTGAAAGTGCAATAAAAGTGAAAGGAAAGTGATTGAATTACTTTAGTTTAGAGTCAATATTGTCTCTTCTAGGGGCTGGAACTCACCTACTCTTTTTAGGACACTTATTTTTAGCAAAATTATGGCGTAAGGACAACAAACATGGTCATCTTTCTGCTACAGCACATGCATGATAGGAATTCCCAACCTAAATAAACAGTAAAACTTTCAGGATTAACAATGTGTTGCTTTATTATTTATTTATGCCAACAAACTTACTGTTGGTATTTTTAAACGCACAAGCTGTGTGTGGGCAATGTTTCAGAGGTAGAACTGGAACTGGAAAATTCAATACCACAGCCGGGATTTTTCAGTTCCAGTTCTACTCACAAATGTGTTGCTTTGTTATTCTTCCTATTTATAAGGCATAATACAGTGGAACTTAGATAATTTGAATGTTTATAATTCGAAATTGTCATTAATTCTAAGATTTTTCTTGGTTCCTTGAATGTAAAGCAATGTTAAAAAATCACATTTAATTTGAATTTAATTTTCCTTAATTTTAAGTTTTTTTTGTCCAAAAATAGCAATAAAAAATTAATCTAAACACGGACATTTATTATGATAATTTCGTCCATGTGATTCTACAAGAGGTTATCGCTCCAGAGTTGTTTGGTTTGTTAGAATGCAGTTTTGGAGTGGAATAGCTTTCCAGGTGCTGGCCTTAAGCTTCTATGCCTGCTCCCACATCCCTCTGTTTAAAACATGTGCACTTTTAAAGTCTGCGAGAGCTAACCTGGCACTTGACAGCTAGCTGATTCACTCACCTGCGAGTGACACTGGTGCTATCTTGTCCAATCGTGTTGCAAACACAGCACGCAACAATTAGTCGATTGGACGAGATAGCACTAACTTCGTTCGCAGTGAATCAACTAGCTGTCAAGTGCCAGGTTAGCTCTTGCTGACTGTAGTTGTTGATTGAGCTTCCGTGTGTTGCAAATCAAGGTCACTATGTCTCTTAGTAAACCACGAGCCCAGTACAAGACTAACTTTTGCAGAAAAGGTTGCCATCAATTGAGAAGTCGAAAAGGGTTTGAAGAAAAAATCTGAAATTGTGAAAGAATGCAGGATATGACCAAACACTTTGTCAACTTATCTGAAGAATAAGGAGAAAGTTTTAAGCAGTGCATTGAGTGAAAATGCAAAGAGTTGACAAAGAGTGACACAACCGGAAAATCCTGAATATATGTACCTGTGTTGATAAAATATCAGTTTCAGATGTAACTGTTATAATTTGAATTTTTGGATATTTCAAATGTTTTTATTGTGCCTTCAGCTTTTAATTATCTAAGTTGGAATGTATAATATACCAGATATTAATAAAGTACAATAATAATTTAGACTGCAATTTGTCTTATATATAATACCCATAAGCTTCTGAATTTTCATAATATTAACCATTGGCTGTTGATTAACCTAACCTTACATAAACAGTGAATCATAAGTATTGTTAGGAAAAGCTTTGATGTAAATATGTTTTGCTAATTAACCTACGCTTCACGTTTGTTGTTGCTCAGTTGGTAGTATTTCTTATTCCTATATTTGCAGCATTTTGTTTGTGCATTTGCAAAACACAAGGCAGCCAGAGGATGACATCTGTGCATAAACTGAGAAGTCATTTATGTAACACAAGTATTTAGGTTTATCAATTGCAACTTAGTGTAAATAACAAATCAGGGGCACCATTTAAAGAGATAGGGAGCAAATGCCCTACCCCAAATTATGAGAACCAATGGTTAAGATTATGTATTTGCTAAAATCAATGTTTCTTCACAAATAGTTACATTAGGGAATCCTGGATAGGTGCATAAATATTCCGAGTTTATGATTACTGTTTTAAGAGCATGATGTTGCCTCATATCATTTTTTTCTTGTCTTCTTTTTTCTTTCTTTCTTAACGTCCTCCAACTCCATTGTCATGTTGGATAATGAATGAATGAAATGGGTGAAACTGTGATCAAATGAACCTGCAGTCCATAAAGCTTAGTTACATGATATTCATCTTTTTAGGACAGGGGAAAACCTCAGAAAAACATCTTATTCAGATAACTCACCCTAAGTGAGATTTGAACGAATGTGAGGCACACACACACACTACCACCACACCAAAGAGGTGGGCTAGCTTCCTTATTTTTGTCGTACACAACATTTTAGTGAAATGCTTACATAGCTGTTTCCACATGGGAAGGAGTGGGGGCAAAAGGCAGGTAGGAAAAGGGGCAAAGTGTTGTTGCCAACATATGAAAATGCAGGCAACTTTGGAACTTAGCAATACACGCAGGAAATGGCACGGATACTTCTCTAAATGAACATATGGTCACTTGCCATTCAAGAAACGACTCGAGTAAATACCTTCATTGGGGACAATATATGCAGCATTCAAAATACAATGTTTTTCTGTATGTATTATTTATTGTTCCCGTATCCACATCAGTGCACTATTGCAGTGGAATTACATAAAATGTGGCAGTAACATAACCTTCAATTGATCAGTGTTCAACTGCAAGATATGTGTGAACTGAATGTTCAGTAACCGAAGGTGAATTGGCAGTAGGAATGAAATTGAGGAAATTGATGAATCCAAATTTGGGCATAGAAAGTACAACAAGGGACACCTTATGGTGTTTGCTGGTGTAGTGTGTGGGGATAAAAGCCACCTGTTGAACACAGGAATTGGGAGACCTAGTAAAGAACTGGATATTGCCAAGAATAACAATAGTCAGTTAGTCAGTGACTGCTGGAACAGCTTACGCCACCCTGGATCAGAGTTCAAATTAACGGGGAGGGGAGACGGAGAATTTTCCCCTCTCATTAAATAATTTCCCCTGGCACATCAAAGAAGAATTCCTTCCCTGTTAGAGAAGTATTTCTTCTTTTTACTGAAAGTACTTACTATTACTGCCCTTCGAAAATACAAGATGACACTGAACACTTTCAATACATACTGTACATGGTACAAGTGCAAGCTGTGAGTAAGCAAAAGTATCATGTCGCAAATAAGCTAAACAATAAACAATTCTCAAGCTTCGCTGTCCCGTTGTTCATCAGCATGGATAAATTTGTGACAAGAAAGCAAAAAGTTACAAAAAGCAATGACAGTGATGTATTTCAGTTCGAATCTCAGGCTTCAACTTCAAGTAATATTAATATTACAACTTCTCAGGTAAAAATTGCAGCATTGGAAGTGACATAAGTTAGCAAAAATAGTGAGCGTAAGTGCAATACACAATCAAGGGATGTATAGACAGAACTAGATTTGAAAAATGGAAAACAAATCGCTCCTAACTCTCATCAGTTTTGGGAGGGTTAGTGCTCAGAAATACAAAATCACGGTTCTCTTAAAGACAGTAAAATGTGTATTGCTGCTGGTGCTGCGTTTTATGTATATAATACACCAATGTATCACTACCATTTTACCATAAATATAACACAAACAGAAGTTTCCCCCCTTAGTCAGAAAGTCTGATTCTAACACTGCTCTGAATCAACAGCCAGGCGAGAGAAGGAAGGAATGAACAGGAGAAAAATGCTTCCATGATGCCTCGGGTGGACTGCATTTGTTCCATTACTATGGTTTCATGAACCTTTCGCATCTCGCATCGCGTAAGTGAATATTACAGATGCATATATTTATAAACACATTATAAGTGTCAATTATTGTTTGTAAAATGTATTGTTACAAGTTCTCCAATAAATGAGTTCAATATAATGTTACATGTGTGTGAAAGGCAATCTTCAGTATTTCTTAACTGAAACACAATTATTATTGCTGTACCAAAAGAAAAATTACAAGTGTGCTCTTAATATAATTATTTCACATTTAAAGATAAGATTTTTTTGGCCCTTGTTCCAAAAAGAAACTGAATTAATTCCTCTCGAATAAACATTAAAGAATTGATGTTTTACCCAATTGCCAAAGCCCTGGACAATGCCAGGTATTTCAGCATAAAATGTTTAAAGCGCTTCAAAGCAATCATGTGTTGGCACTGTGTTGAATGACCTGTTCTATACCCCTGGGGCAAGACAGGAGCTCTAAGCTCTGAAATACACTATATGTTAATTTCTATGGTAAACAATGTGCTGTCAAAATTCACTTTCCTTCAGCACAAGAAAACATATACTTACAACTCTATGCAAACAACAGCATCAGCATTTAAAAGTCTCTCATCTCGGTCTGCCACACTTCCAGCATAAACAGTCACACAAAGTGGTTCAGTGCGCATTTTCAAATAGTCTACGATGAGAGGAGCAGCTATGTTTGAAGAACGAACCAGCAGTCCCTCATTAATATCAACTCCAATGACTTCATTTACACCAGGCCTTCGCTTGAGGTAGTTAAAGAATTTAAATTCTGCACAGCCAATATCCACAACCTGTCCCAGGAAAGATAAACTCTCATTTTTATTCATGCATTGACAAAAGCTAGCAAGTTGAAAAATTCTGCCATAACCTGCACATTCTCTGCATTCTTTTTTTGTTGAACTGTTCTAACCTTCTTCTAACCTGAAAAGCAGACCCACCTTTCGGATTTTCCCTCTCCATTTTTCATCATCTAATACGTTGCCCACAGCTAAATACCGCTGCTCATAAACGGGAGGAAAAAATCTAATGCCAAAGTCCCCATCAAAATCCGAATCCGGCAAGCGATCACTTATTTTAAAAACTATTTCATCGTATTGAGCACCGCGGAATATATACTTTCCAAATACTGTCACTACGTATTTTGCAATTAAAAATATCGAGTGGAAAAGCACTATCATCTCGTCTATAAAAGCAGTCTAACTTGTAATTTACATGTTTTAAAAGCGAATTCATTAGTTTTCCATCAAAATTAATTATGCAAAAAAATCACTTCTTTCTTTCATTTACACTAGAAGCCGCATTTATAGCGTTTTGATTTTGTTTAGAAACATGCACATTATTTTTTTCGCCAGATGTCACCTGGTTCTTGCGGAGCGATGTTCGATTATCAAAGTGTGATTTACCGCCACCTAGGTTTAAAAATTGTAACTGCGAATGTAGATTCGCCAGTGAAATGAGAGGCGGGAAATATAATTGGGCTGTATGCGGAGTGTGGAGTTTAAGGGCCCGTCGACAACTGGGTCATTTTTGTAATCAAGGACCAGGAGAAAAAAGGTAAGATAAGCTAAATATTGTTTTTATTCATTTTCTGTTTGTGTATTCTTCCAAAGTGTTATTCTTAACAGAAACACGATCTTTGAAATCCAAATTAGCAATAGGATGTCACACGACTGCCTCTGCAGTCGTGAGGTTAGCGTTCTGGCTTCTCAACCTAGGGGTACCACGTTTGATTCCCGACTGGGATTGGGAATCTTTCTTTAACCATAATATAATTCCCTATCTCCTATGTAGTCTGTAAGTATGAATGTTGTATGTTTGGTATTGAAAATGACGAAACCAACGTTTAGAAAGCCCACAGTTCAGCGATTAATAACGACATCAGTTGTTTCCCAAGTCTCTACGTAACTCTGCCTTGCCGGTCCCAACCCCGGTTGAGAAAGGAGGAGGGGAGGAGTAAAACGTCGTTAAGAAACCTAGGTTCAGCTGCTCCCGCTGAGAGCCCCTTGCGGGGGTTACGGTTACGGTGACTGATATGGTGGAGTAGTAGAACTATGGCATGGTATATCTGGCAGAAGAGGCAACCTTCTCTCATAGGTTAATCAAGAGAGAACCGTTGCCTTGCAGTGAAGAGGATCTTCAAAGTCTAAGGGAAGGTTACCCTAACATAAAAATCCTGGTCCTCCAGGTTGGGGGTTATGCGTCACAACTCCCCTGCCATAAGATCCATATTGGAGAAATCTAACTGATAAAAAGCCAAATGCAAATACAACCGGGTTGAAACGGGCAGAAAAAAAAGGTCTCTGGATATAGTAATGTGGAACGTTAAAAGGATTGCGTAAAAAGATCAATGAAATCCATAGTTGAAAATGTAGAAGGAACAAATATAGATGTTTATAACAGAAACAAAGAAGAAAGGAAAATCAGTTTTTAAATCAGGGTTCATATCTATATTTCTATGGTGGAGTTTCAAAACAAAGAAAGGCAAAATGAAGTATCAATAACGATAAAAAGGAAATATAAAAGATATATTACTAATTGGGAAGCTGTAGATGAAAATATAGTAAAATTAAATGTGAATATTTTTGGAAACTGCATTACAGTCATTGGAGTCTGTGCATTAAGCAATGATAAGAATATTTATTATTTATTTGTGCCAACAAACTTAATGCTGGTGTTTTTAAACACACAAGTCGTGTGTGGGCAATGTTTGAGAGGTAGAATCGGAACTGAGAAACTGAATGACACAACGGCAATCTGAACCACAGAACTTGCCAGTATGACACCAAGTTCTCCAACTGATTCACATTTTTCCCTGTAGACCACAAAGGGTTCAGAACCTGGCTGTGGCATTGAGTTTTTCAGTTCGGATTCTACTTCTCAATGATAAGGATTTTGCTTCTAAGGATGAATTTTATAGAAAGTTGATTGCTGTTAGATAGATGAAATTAGAAATTCCAGAGACATTATTTTAGCAGGAGATTTTAATGCCAGAATAAGCAATAGAACAAATCATAAAGCAATTGGCCCACATTGTGAGAATAATGCAAACGATAATGGTGAATGCTTAATTGAACTATATTAACAATATATGTACATTCAATATTTTAAATGGTTACTTTCCACATAAAGAAATACATAAACATACATGGTATCAAGATACATTGCAGATTAAGTCTGTTATTGATTGTATTATTGTTAAACAAATTACAAAATACTTAAAAATTAATGTTAGAGTATTGCGAGGCATGAAATGTAGCAGCGACCATTATCTAGTTAAATCCCAGATTGTATTTCCATACAGGGAAGATTATACAGAAGAACAAGATGATGAAAATACAGAATTAATAAATTACCCATACTATATTATTGACAGTTCAAACACTGAAAGTACATCATATTTATACAAAAATAGATTAGATAGAAAAATAATTTATAATACATTTGAAGCAACCCAATGTTGTATATAACTAACATAATTCATTAGTGAGCAAAAGAAGCACTTGTAGTGTATGCAAGTACAAATATAAACAAATTACAGTACAGAAAGACATAGATAAGAAACAAAACTATATGAAATGATTCAATGCAGAAGAAATTGAGAATATGATTATAAATCTGCACAAGCTAAAGTAAGAAAATCTGATGTGTTACACTCACATGACTTTCTCTACTCTTGTACTAACCATTCTTACAAACTCTTATTCCTATATCTTCTTCGTGTTACTTAAAATAAACATTTGTACAAATTATCTTATTGCTTATTTCCTTGTAGGTGCAAGGGGAATATTAGAATATAGTAGGCTTTGTGCGATAGTCAAATCTTTTAAAGCTTTGAGATTCTGTTCTCTTTGCGCACGTAACATATAAAAAAATGAACAATGATGACCCATTTCACGAAAGTTCTAAGTTTTCCGAAACTCACACACATAACAAGGAATATCTCCGAAATGGTTCAACCTACAAGAAAATTTATTGAGATATAAATTATGTATTTTAGCAAGATCTACATTTTTTGTATAGTATGATTTGGTCTATCTCTAACGGTTTACCAGTTATGCAAAAGTCGTCCAGAGTAAATACGACTACAGGGGCTAAAGTCAGAAAATTCAAGATATACATTTCATTTGTCATCAAAATATCTCAAACATATGACATTGTAATAAAAATCGTTAGTCATTTTCAAGAAAATCAAAATTTTCGAAAAATTTTTCATGTAAAGGGTAGTTTAGGGTGGGGCTATTTTCTTCAAAATCTTCGTGTCACATCCTCGAAAGATATTAAACTTAAATACCAACTTTGGTTTTTAACCAACTTTTCGTTTTTGAGTTATGCTGTCCACAGACTGACATACTGACACACAGACTGACAGACTGACACACAGACACACACACGGACCTTTTTCTAAAAATGCTTTTTTTTGGATTCAGGGGGCCTCAAAACATGTATTTCCAGTGAAATCTCGACATCGAATTTTTGGGTGGAATACAATACTTCCCCTACTTACCAGTAGGGAAAGTAAAAAAGTTAGCTTAAGAAAAAAATGAAAGCTGGACAAGAAGATGTATGTATTATGATTGTCAGCCATATTGGTGCTAGAAAGAGCTCAGAAGCATGGAGAATCTTGAAGAATTTGAGAACTAATGATACTAATGGTAAATATATGAATTTTATTTCAAGTAATAAATGGGAGGAGTATTTTAAAGAACTATTAACTGAAAATCAACCGGAGTATTTAAATTTAAATTCAAGGGAGATAACATTGATTTGATATAAATGTGTGTATTGAAATTGATATTCTGGTGGTAGAATGAGCAATACAACATTTAAGAAACAACAGGTTCCAGGTTGTGGGGATATTTCTGTAGAATTGATAAAACATGGCACAAAAAACTGTAGGAATTATTAAGACCTCTATTTGAGAGATGTATAAAAGGTGAAGATGTACCTATAGAGTGGAAAGAAGGATATTTACAGTACATATCTACAGTATATATAAAAAGGGAGCGAAAAATTATTGTAAGAACTATAGAGGACTGACTGTAACTAATATTGTGAGTCAAATTTATGGACGGATTCTAAAAGAAATATGAGAAGAAGAATATAAGAGTGAAGAAGCAGAAGAGCAATCTGGATGTAGGGTAGTAAATCAAATAATTGACAAAAGTATAAATTATAAACAAGAATTACACATTTTATTTGTTGATTTGGAAAAGCCTATGATTCAGTTCCTCTGAATAAACCATGGAAATCTTCAGAAAATATTGGACATCAAGGAATATGGTAAATGCAATACAAAATTTGCAAAAATTAAACTAGTTAATAAAGTCACTAGGTTTTGAAGTATCTAAAGGATTAAGACAGGATGCTGTTTATCGCCAACATTATTCAACATTTATATGGAACAGTAGTGTGGTTGTGGTAGTATAGATGTAATGGCTGGAGAAAACAATTTATTGCTTACAATTTGCAGATGCCCAGATATTATTGGCACAAGAATATGGCAATTTAGAACATATGCAAAAAAGTGATTCAAGAATATGATAAATGGGTCTGAAATTTAATTTTTAAAAGTCAAATCATATGATAATAGGAGGAAATAAACAAGGTGTGATAATTGAAGATACACAGGTGATAAAACACTGTGATGAATATAATTATTTGGGTGTTAAAATTACGAGTAATGCTAAAAATGATTCAGAACTTAAGAACAGATTAAAGAACAGAAAAATAAGCAGATCACAAAAGAAACAAAATATAAAATGTATAACTATTATTAGAAGCACAACCTTATAAGGTTCAGAAGTATGGCTACATAAACCTATGTTTAAGAGGAAACTTTTAGCTTTAGAGATAGATTATTGGAGACGATCCACTTGTACATCAAGGAGAGAGAAGATTAGAAACAATATACTACGACAGAAAATGGATGTAAAACAAAATATGTTATATGTATCATATTTTGACTAAAGAGTTAACATAGTTTGGACATGTAATGCGAATGCAGGAAGACAGAATATCAAAAATTGCTTATGAATGGATTCAAACAACAAGAAAAAAGGGCCCAACCTAAAGCATCATGGAAACATGGAACTTTGGATGCAATGAGAGATAGGCATTTAACAGAGGGACAATGGATGATTAGAGAAGAATGGTTTTTGGCAATTAGGGAGCAAATTTATAATTATATAAGTAATGTGTAAATTTATATGAAACATTTGGCTGTCAGAAGATGTACACTACTTGTAAAAACTGACCTAATAATAATAATGATGATGGTGGTGGTGATGATGATAATGATGATGATGGTGGTGATGATGGTTGTGGTAGTGGTGGTTGTTGTTGTTGTAGTGTTTAAAGCCCGCTTTTACAACTACGGCACCGCAGGCGGTGACACTGATGATACATGAAGATGGAGCACCGGTGGAATGAGATGGCGGGGGAAACCGGAGTACCCGGAGAAAACCCGCCCTGACGCCGCTTCGTCCACCACGAATACCACATACGGGTCCCTGGGATCGAATCCGAGCCGCCTAGGATGGTGGTGGTGATGATGATGATGATGATGGTGGTGGTGATGGTGATGATGATGATGGTTGTGGTGGTGGTGGTGATGATGATGGTTGTGGTGGTGGTGATGGTGAGGATGGTGGTTGTGGCGGTGGTGGTGATGATGATGATGGTTGTGGTGGTGGTGATGATGATGATGGTGGTGGTGGTGGTGGTGATGATGGTTGTGGTGGTGGTGGGGATGATGGTTGTGGTGGTGATGATGATGATGGTGGTGGTGATGGTGATGATGATGATGGTTGTTGTGGTGGTGATGATGGTTGCGGTGGTGGTGATGATAATGATGATGGTGGTGGTGATGGTTGTTGTTTGTAGTGTTTAACGCCCGCTTTTACTACTACGGCACCACAGGCGGTGACACTGATGATACATGGAATGAAGATGGAGCACCGGTGGAATGAGATGGCGGGGGAAACCGGAGAACCCGGAGAAAACCCGCCCTGACGCCGCTTCGTCCACCACGAATACCACATGCGGGTCCTTGGGATCGAACCCGGGTGGTGATGGTGATGATGGTGGTGGTGATGGTGATGATGGTGGTGGTGGTTGTGGTGGTGGTGGTAATGATGGTTGTGGTGGTGGTGATGATAATGATGATGGTGGTGATGATGATGGTTGTGATGGTGATGATGATGATGGTGGTGGTGGTGGTGATGGTTGTGGTGGTGGTGGTGATGATGATGATGATGATGGTGGTGATGATGATGGTGATGATGGTGGTGATGATGATGGTTGTGGTGGTGATGATGATGATGGTGGTGGTGGTGGTGATGAGGATGGTGATGGTGGTGATGATGAGGATGGTGATGATGATGATGGTGGTTGTGGTGGTGGTGATGATAATGATGATGGTGGTGGTGATGGTGATGATGATGGTTGTGGTGGTAGTGGTGATGATGATGGTTGTGGTGGTGGTGATGATGATGATGATGGTTGTGGTGGTGATGATAATGATGATGATGGTGGTGGTGATGATGATGATGATGGTGGTGGTGGTGATGATGGTGATGATGATAATGATGATGATGGTGGTGATGATGAAGAAGAAGAAGAAGAAGAAGAAGAAGAAGAAGAAGAAGAAGAAGAAGAAGAAGAAGAAGAAGAAGAAGAAGAAGCAGCAGCAGCAGCTCAGCGACATTGAACCCCGCATACGATTACGGAATATGCAGAATGACTAATAATACACGCAGCACCACCTCTTCCCCAGTCGTCCATCTTGTTCTGGATAAGAAAACATGAAAATTAATAAAGCACCATTTCAAGGTTTTATTTTCTCTCTCAGACACTTGGCAAGTATACGAAATATTGCATTACACTGAAAAGAAATCGATGTCCAGATTTCAATAGAAATAAATGTTTTAGGGCATCAGGAAGGAAAAAATAGCATTTTTTTTCTAAACTGCTCTGGGCGTGTGGTTTTTCTGAGCAGCATGATTAAAAAACGAAATGTCCGACAAACACCAATCTTGGTATTTAAGTTTAATAGCTTCCAATTGCAGAGAGATTTCAAACACAGCAAATTTCCGTTCCTAAACGGAAAGTAGAATAGAAAATGTCCTTATTAATGTCTTTACTGTGTACTTAGCACCCCGTTGTCGATGGTGGGGGTGCTTGCGTGGTCTGATGATCCCTTGGGCTATGCCAGCAGTAGCATAGCTGCTGGTAGAGCCACCCTTGCTGGTCTGAGGGAGGGGCATAGAAGCCATAGAGAAGGCAACAGCTCCAGGGGCGAAAACTCCGAAATCACATGACCCGGTCCTTCTGGCTGGCGGTTGAGCGTAGGGTTAAAAAACCTACCTCGTTGTGAGTCTTGAATATGAGCACAAGCCGGATAGATACAATAGAAATCGACCAAAGCAAGGATGATGGGTTTGCATATAGCCACACAGTATGTAAGAACCTTATTACAACCAGGACAAATGAACAATGGAACTGCTTAAGCTCTCCTCTTCTAAATGATTATCAAGAGCAACAAAGGCTAAGAGACTGGAAGGCGAAAGCGCAGAATAGAAATGAATGGAGGAGAATTGTGAAGGAGGCCAAACCCCTCAACGGGCTGTAGGGCCAACTAGACAGATCGATTGATAGTAAGGTGCAGAAGCATGGACACTCACAACAGCGGAAGTAAATAGGATAAAAACTTGAGAGAATAATTATAAGCAGAATATATGAAGCTGTCTGGGGAGGTGATAAATGGAGAATTAGAAGTAATGATGAAGTTGAACAAATATTAGAAAAAGAAAATATTGTAAGATTTATAAAGACAAGAAGAATAAAATGGTTAGGACATGTGGAAGGAATGTCGGATGATCGAACACCAAAGGGAGCACAGATGTACGGAGCGAGGAAAGGAAGATGCCTATGAAGAGATGGATAGATGAAGTACACAGAGATATTAGATTAATGGGGATAAGAAATTGGATCAGGATGGAAGACGGAAAGCTCTTACTAAAGAGGCCAAAGTCACCCCGACCTATAGCGCCAAGGAGTAAATAAATACTTACAGTAAATAGGGAAAGTTTCGTATCCTACACAAAAAAATTGATTGCGAGATTTCAGCTACATAAATATTTCGAGAGTTCCTGAACTTAAAAAGAAATTGAAAACGTTCTCACTGTCTGTGAACTCCATACTTAAAACAATGGTTAAATATAAAAAAATGGTGTCTTCCAAGGATCATCATCTTCCAAGGATTACAACACAAATATCTTCAAGAAAACCTCTTCGTCCTGATGCTGAAATTAAGATTTCAGAAAATAAATAGTGATTTTAAGAGGATAAAGAATGCGATGAAATACGATTAGCAATAATTATTAATGATTTATAGAGAAGATAGGGAGCAGAGAGTAAATATAAAAGCAGAGGAAGATATTGTATAAAGTTAACCCTTTCATGCCTTAATTGTTTTGCTACTTATGCCGTTCTTCCTCTAATTCGAAACCGGTTTAGAGTAGGTGGTCTGGGACACCTTCAGCTTGCTGGCTTGAATAGCCATGATCGTTAAGGCAACACGTAGTGCACTGACCATGCACTCAAAGCCTGAGGTCGTGAGTTCGAGTCTCGGCAACCGCAGTCAAATGGGCCTGTGGTAAAGGACGGGGAGGGCCCACGTAAAATAATCGGTGTGATGGCACACGTTGATGATGACGGGGTATCATTTGACTGCGGTCGCATTGATTTTGCTTTTTTTTTCATATATATGTATAAAACACTACAGTAAAATATGTATTTTTAATTGGTGACAGACAGTATAATAAGAATATAGCGGACAAAAAGTTAAAACTAGTACAAAGAGGAAAAAAAGCCTATGTATCTTATAATACACACCAGGCATGAAAGGGTTAAGGTATAGAAATTATCTTGCATACAGGATTGGTTTCACGTTATAGTAGAAAACCGTCGTTAGTGATCAGCAGAGCACGAGAGAGTAGGTCTTAAGGGACCAGGCACAAAATTGCGGACTTGGTGAGGCTGGGCGATTGTGTGTGTGTGTGTGTGTGTGTGTGTGTGTGTGTGTGTGTGTGAGAGAGAGAGAGAGAGAGAGAGAGAGAGAGAGAGAGAGAGAGGGGGGGGCGAAGAAAGAGAAATTGCAGTGATAACAAGAGTGCAGTCATGCAGGTTCATGCACGCTCTCCAAGGAAGTCAGTGAGGCAATGCTCTCGTGAGAGAAGTGTTCACGAATTGTGGAAGCCGTACGTTTAGAGACCCCTCCATGCACTAAATGAGCCAGACAAGTGACTGCAGTTTTGTGAATGGCCCCTTATTAAGTGTGGCGAAAGGAAAGACAGTTGCTTGGTCAGACGACTGCTAGACTTGTACCTTTTGGGAACTTAGGCGCATCTTCTGGTAGAACGCCATTAGTCGCGTGGGGCTTGGTAGGCCCTCGCTATATTTTTGCACTTATATTCTTGTACTTCTTTGTTTTAAATGTATATTTCCTTCATTCCCATGTTTGGATTCATTTAGCTTAAATATGCATAGTTTTTATCAGCATTATCTTACTAGATTGATCAAAGATATAACGTTCTATGAGTACATTATACATTACATGGAAAGATAACAAATTGGGATGTTCAGGTACACAACTTGTAATTTGAAATGTACTGTCGTCAATAATAATAATAATAATAATAATAATAATAATAATAATAATAATAATAATAATAATAATAATAATAATAATAATAATAATAATAATAATAATAATAATAATAATAATAATAATAATAATAATAATAATAATAATAATAATAATAATAATAATAATAATAATAATAATAATAATAATAATAATAATAATAATAATAATAATAATAATAATAATAATAAATATTTGACAAGCATATGATGTTTTGTACAAAATACATGTTTTCTTATGACATAGGTTGATTCCATTCCTCTTCTTTATGATTAGTTTCTAAATCTAAAGATATTTTCAGTTTATCTTCAGAGTTGGAATCGTCTGATTAATGGATAAGACATCGTCACAAGGTAGACGATGCAGTTGTTTCAAATCCTTGGTATTTTGTAAATCGTACCTTTCACTCCTATTTGTGAGAAGTAGTAATAGCTACTTATAATTACAAAGTAATATTGCACAATTAACGAGGAAAAACACATATCAGTAATATGTAATGACAGTTTGGTTGACGTCTGCGACATATAACTGCCGATTAGTCAATCTTGGAGCTGAAGAAATCAACAGGTTGTCGCTACAGTAAACAGTCGAGTAAGGTGTAATAAAAGGTGTCCTGGTCGGGCGATTGCATAGGTGCGTTCGTTCGAAAACTAGAACGTTTTAATTTGATATATGTATGGCTTCCTCGAGAAGGGTGTCGTAGAGTTACAGCACGTTGAAGGAACCAAGCCTGATAGAGAAGTCTGAACAAAATTAAGCGCTCTTTTAAGCCCAATTTAAAATAGGACACTGAGAACCACAGTGGTTACAAAACGTTCATAAATAAAAATTCAATTTGAAGAGTTAGTAGAAGTCGTCAGTGCGTAAGTATGATTTTTAGTTATGCAGACAAAAAGACGCACACACCAGTTTAACTCTGTTATCATTATCTCTTTATATCTAGGGAGTCTCAAAACATATTCTGTTCGTCAACGGAAATAAAGTCCCTGAAGGAAATGTTCTGTCCTTATGTTTGTAAACAGTGCGACAAGGACAGTGAACAGATGCTACACAAGGAGTAAACCTATTAAAGAAACATGTTCCCCACTGACCTTCTTACGCATGTTAGACGTCACTATTAGGTACTCGTGCAAACACAGAAACACTCAAATTGAATTCACCAGGTTTACCATAACCAAGAAGCTATTCTTCATAGAGCTAGAAGGTGCCATATGTGTTCATGGGCGTCGCGAACGGGGGGCAAGGGGGGGGGGGCCGGGGCCGCGGCCCCCCCCCCCTTGGAAGTTGGTGAACTTAATGTGCAATCAATTACTGACTATTAAACTATTGTTTTAATTAAGAACAATTGTTATTTAGCATAAATCAATACATTATCTGCAACAAATATAAATTTTGACAATAAAATAATGAATTAATAATATCTGATTGCAAACTTCCAACATGTGCCCCCCCCTGGAAAAAAGTCTGCCGACGCTCATGTATGTGTTTGACTGGGCTATAACTGAGCTGTTCTGTATATCATAAACAAGAGTAGGTAGGGCATTGCACCCCCCGCCTCTTATTCCCCAAGGACTTTCTTTACTATGGAAAACATTATTTCCAGTGTAATCTTGATTCTGAATTTTTGGTTTGAATACAATACTTCTCCTATTTAATATATGTAGTAGAGAAATTTATAAGGTTTCGTAAGAATAGTTAGTAGAGGCTGTAGAAAGATTAATGGTAGTGGGTAGACAAACTGATGTGAACATCATATATAAGAAATCATGCCCCGATTTACAGATGGTCAACTCGGCATTTGCCCAGAGCGCCAGAATTTGTGCTATTTTGAGAAACGGAAAAATAGTTTTTTTAACGTGCTTAATTCTTTAATTTTCAAAAATATACATGAAAAATCAAGGAAAATATATTTTTGTAATGTAAAGAATTGGGATTTTTTTTACTTTATGTTCCACAAAAATTCCTTCTAAGTCCAAACACCATACGCTGACGGAACGTGACAAAGTTGCCCTGGAATAGGAGCGCAATTAACCTCCATAGTTGCAGAACCATTCGTTGCCAAGCTCTACACCATACTCCAGGAATGTCTTACAGACAGTATTAATTGTTACAAGCAAATACCTTTACTGTTTATTATGACCTGTTCGGTCCCTGCCATTCAACAGATACATTTGGTTAGTGTAAGTTGTATAACACTGCTGTAAATTAATATTGTTCATCTCATACCATTGTTTCAAAATACATACAGTTCCTACATGACGAAGTTCATTAAGAAATTAGGTTATGTCAGGAGCGTGATGCCGCCCTTCATTCCGTTACGAAACGGAATCTCAAATATGACATATTTTCATGTGGGCGAGGGCATGAGCAGTTTTCAGAGTCCGTGGTCTACCATCGTTTTTAATGCATTGTTATATACAGGATAGAAGTGAAGTGATCCGCCAGACTAACAGCGAATTTCTCATGTGGTGAATAACAAGAAAGTCTAATACCAAAATGTTGAAAAGTTTATACTTTTCTAGAAAAAAAATATTTTTATCAAAAAAATTTATCATCACCTGGCTGAATTATTATTGATTGAAGGTTCTTGATTTATGGCTATATTCATAGAAAATTGAAGAAACAACAACTTTTTCCTTTGGCGTATTTCAATACATTCAAGTTTTTTTTTTTTTTTTTTTTTTTTTTTTTTTTTTTTTTTTTTTGTAAATTAAACTTAAAAGAACCCACAATTTGTTGCCTTTTTGTTGAGTCAATCGTTTTGCCTCAGTTCCTTGGAAACTCCATTGTTACATTAGCGGTGTGAGCTGATACAACAATGTGAAGGTGTTCATGAAGGATGGTTGAAACCTAATCCCTAATGCCAGCTCAATGTCCTTGTAGGTTAGTTTTGGATCTTCCCTAAATATTGTGGCGATGCTACTGTTGCTAGTCTGCCACTCTTCCCTTCATCTTTAAGAGATTGCCGCCCCCTAAAGACCAGCGGAACAGTATCACGTGACAGAGAATAGTCTCTAAAAGCCCCTCTCAAACATTCAAGTGACTACATTTGTTTTGAAGTTGTACAAAATCATTGCATGAAAATGCTGTCTCTGAATCTTCTTTGCACTTGAAAAAACGTTCCCACTTTGCAGACTTCAAACATAAACGGAGCAAAAATGAATGACGCAACATGATCCGTCTACTACCATTGCATTAAAAATTAGTGAACTGTTTTGACAAAGCGACAATATTTTCCCCAAGGGTGGCCAATTTTTCCTATATCGATATATTGTATCTGGCGATCCAAGTACAAGGTGAACGAAGTTTCCTGGTTTGTTAACTACGAGTGGGTATAAGGACGAGGTCTACAGCTCAAAGCTTTGTAACATATTTAGGTATACCCTGTATTAAACGCTCTACTGAATCAGGTAGCTTTGCTTTGATTGGAGTTCGATTAACAGCTTGTGGACCAATCAAGGAGCCATTAGCGACACTGTTCTGGGAAACCACACCGAAGTGACATGCCTAACACATTTATCCTGTCCTGACTCTGTGTGTGTGGCGGGGGGGGGGGGGGGGGGGTGGAGGTGAAAAAGGTCGATGATAGGAAAAAATCTTTCTAAACAAAAATGTATTTCAGTTTCCCACCAAAAACAAGTAAAATGGTTGTGTTTACAAAAAACATTTGATATAAATTGAGTGTTTTAACGAGATCTACATTTTTGTGCAGTAATATTTTGTCTATCTCTTACAGTTTACCAATTATAGAAATGTTATTCAGAATGAAGAAAAATTAGGGACTATTTACAGAAAACTTCACATATAAATTACATTTGTCAAGAAAATATCTTAAAGATAGGGTATTTTAATTAAAATCATTGGAAACATCCTTAAGAAAATCGACAATTTTTTAAAACCCTTTATATAAAGGGTAATTTGGTGTAAGTGGACTTTTCTCGAAAATGTTTGTGGAAAGAAAAGGAGGATTCTTTTTACCGACACAACTAAACGCCAAAATAGAATTTTCAAGACTAATTAAGGTTTTAAGCATTTTTATTGTTGGCATGTATTTCCAGAGTTTAGTTTTTTAAAAACGTTTCTGCATTCACATTTTGCAATAAAAATCTGTTCGTATGCATATGGAAAGTTTACAACCACCTGAGTTCAGATTCATCTGTGCATCTGTTTCTCACATGAATGAAATATGCAAACTGAATTACTAAAACGAAAATCGAAGTATAAAATTAACCCAAATAATGTATTTGTAAACGTTTAATAACTTTACCAGTTACTACAATACTTCTATTCTAAGCAAATACTTATTACCATAACCTAGAAATCTTCCAGCTATATCAAATAAATATAAGCACGGAACATAACAATGAACCATGATGCGTTTTCGCGGTACAGGATAGCCAACTGTATTTTATTGCTGTTACCAACCTTCTCGAAATAAATATATGGCTACAGAGCACTGCAAGCAATCAGAGCATTGCTAATTGAATTTTGCGGTCAAAAATTCTTTTTCCCTCTCCGAAATGTAGAAAAACGGAAGAAGCCGTATTAGGGCAGGGATAAAAACGTAAAATGTTGTGAGGTTAATCTAAACACGTACTACTTAGGGATAAAACGTGACTTGACTATATGCTGTTCACAAACAAACATACATACTATTTCCTTAAAACTGCTTTTTCGGTTCCTGGGACCTCAAAACATTAATAATATTGAACTGATGCCCCGTGCTGTGTGCTGTGTGGACTGGAAGGGTCCAGCATCTGTTGAATCCAGTTTGAATCCAGCATCACACGCCACGAATGTTGCAGAAGGCGGCTGACAGATGGCAGCAGGGTCGCAGAGAGTTGGCGGGAGTGAATGCGTGCGGGCGGAGTTGAGCGCAGACCTGGCCCAGACCGGCAAGACCGACGTTGGCCGGTTGTCTGTGAGTTGTTGTGCTGCTGTTGATTGTTGTATGTGTGACACATTGTTGGTGCTCGGTGCGCAGTGAGATGCGGTAATAGCACGTGTGTGTGTGAGGAGAGATGCCATCCAAGAAGCAGTACAACCTCGTCCAGAACGACGACTACGATACGAGGATACCGCTGCACTCGGAGGAGGCCTTCCAGCATGGGATCACATTTCAGGCAAAGGTAAACATCGTCCTTGGTCCCTCTCTCTCTCTAGTCATAGTCATAGTGAGATGTTTCAAAGCGGGTAGCTGTGTCCATACCCGGCCTATATAACACCAACTGAATGCTGACAACACTCCAACAATATTTCTCAGTATACCACGTCTCTGAAATTCCATTCTATTTGCATGACCAGCACATGAAAAAACGAGTAGCGACTTCTTAGCTGAGAAAACTATAAGTATTGGAGAATGCAAACAATAACAAAAATCTCGCAAACACTTCACCCCCCCCCCCCTCTTATCGGCACCGCCGGTGTGCCGGAATTTCCTGTCGAAGGAGTTCTTCAACAACCCGTAAATGTACTGGCATAGAGTTTTTGCTTTTACGGACGCTTAAAAACCATCGGTCTGGGTCGGATTTGAACACGCGACCTTGGAATTATTAGGCTAGCACCTAACTGAGCCACCCAGAGCGACACATTCACTTGGGTGAGCTTGTAGTCAAATGTTTCAAAACGGGTCGGTATATGATGGACGAAACACGCTGAAGCATCTATCAATGTAGGTGTTTAAGCGAGTTATACTGTTCACAGACACATGCACACAGATACACGAAACACAAGCACAGATACACTACATACATACGCAAAACACATGCCCACAGGCATATATACAAACACATACAGAGCTTTTCTAATCTTTTTTTTTTGGGGGGGGGGCGGGGAGCTTCAAAGAGTTATTTCAAGTGGTCTCGATATCGAAGTTTTAATTGGAATACAGTAGTTCCCCTAATACACGTAGAAGAGCAGGTATAGTTTGTAGATAATATTGTATAAAATAAACGAAAGTGGGCAGACATGTTATATGAATGTAGTAAATACACTTTGCTCCCCAGGGTAGACAGTGAAAACAGTACAGGAAACACGAACGGTGTGTTTTGAGACATTCTCTTGCACCACGTTGTGTCCAAAGGTGTTTCCCGCGAAATAATGATGAGCAATTGAAGGAAGTGGGTATGTAGGCAGTGAATCACATGAAGAGAACGCTGACAGCTGACTCACGTCATGCACATCTGTATGTATGTGTGTTAAGTACAAAGTAGGCACACATATTTTCTATACGTAATCATTTCTAGTTTAAATGATTGGGTCACCGTTGTGACGTTATTGCGTTCCCAACATATTAGGAAAGAAACACTGGTAACATAACCAAGAACCGGTTTTTGTTCTAAAGAATGTTTAAAACTGATCTACGTATATAACATAACCTAAAAGAACAAAGAATGACTGCGTGCATCTGCTAATCTCCTTGGATATTTCTCTTACACTTGATCACTCAATACTGAATTACAATAAATCACAAACAGCTCCTGAGAATCTTCTTTCAACATATTAGAGACATTTATTTTGTTTTGTAATAACCATTAAAGTTAGTATTGTTGCATCAGTTTCTGATTTAGGTATTTTAAATAAACTCATTTTTAAGTAACTATAAGTTCAGTTCTGTCATTTAACACTCCCACCACTTAATTATTTTTCTGTTTACCACAAATAAATATAAATAATAGTAATACAACTATCACTTCTCAATATGTAAATAAACAGTGTTTACATCTCCATGTTCAGTACAGCCAACATATAGAGCAGATCTTTATAGCTTCCTTTCTTCCGTTCTCTGGAGGCTGAGAATGTAAAACACTAGATTAAAATTTGAACTTTCCGTGGTATGTAAGGAAAAACTGTTATAGTCACCAACAGGGTTATAAACCCTATTCCACAGTGCCGGCTTGTCAGTGATAATCAGGGCTCGAATGTTAGTTTTTGTTAGTGTTTTTTTTTTTTCATGGAAAATCTAAGCGAAGCACGATTTTATCTAAGGTGTTTAAATTTATGCAATTCTCATGGGTATATAAAGTCATATCTTGACTTTTTTAACGTTTTTTGTTGTTGCCATTTTCATATTATAGTCATATTTTAACTTAAGTTTGATCATCTTTGTCATATTTTTATATTTCTACTGGAGTTTCATTGTGTGCTTGCATGATTTTTCACATCTCCTAATTCTTGTCTGCAATATTAGCAGGTATTTTTCTCGTTGCAATGTTGCGTACAAATACGGTTCTTTTTGAAAACTTTAAACTGTGTAATTTGCTACTGTAATTCTTGTTTCTGATCGCCCTGCAAAATGTGACATTTATTTCATTCTGTGCAGAGCTGAGGGTTAGCTATGGATTGAGCAATTAAATAAATCCAAAATGCAACAGTAACATCTATATTATTTATTTATTATTGGTTGTGCTAGATTTTTAAAGTAGATTTTCAATATAATGTTACTTTAAACAGTGTTAAATTGTTTAAGATTTCGAAAATGCACTCCAAAAAATGTTAGGTTATATTTATTGTGATATTTTCTAATTTTTTCAGTCATAAGTGCCTGCATATTTGTAACATTTTTAGGTCATAAACATTCGGGCGACAGTCACTTTACGAGAAGCTTCGAGAGACGTGTATACTCCAGAAAATTCGCCTCGGCTATAGAAGCGGGGCGGACAGTCAAATAGTGGTTGTGATGGCGCCCGCGCCTTCCTAGCCATCAGTTAAATGTTCCCCAGCACTTCAGAAAGTCGGACGAGGTCAAATGTTTAAGAAATAGAGCCACATTGCATTAGATTTCCAAGCATGTTTAAATTTTGTGGTTATGAAACTAGGTTCCGTTAATATAAGAGTGCTACCAAACTATCTAAAATGCAGAAGAAATAGTCTTTAAAACTGATTAAATTGCATTTTAAATATTACAAGCCGCGTGTCATCAGAGAAAAACACGATTTCATAGAAATCGGGGCCCTACACATGAATTTTTCTACTATTACGCATAGTAAGTAGAGGAAGTATTGTACTCCACCCAAAACTTCGATGTCGAGATTTAACCGAAAATATGTTTTGTGACCCCCTAAATCCAAAAAAAAAAAGCATTTTTAGAAAAAAGTCCGTGTGTGTCTGTCAGTCTGTGGACACCATAACTCAAAAAGGAAAAGTCGGTTAAAAACCAAAGTTGCTATTTAAGTTTAATGTCTTTCAAGGAAGCGGCACGAAGATTTTGAAGAAAATAGCCCCAAACTAAACTACCCTTTACATGGAAAATTTTTAGCAAATTTTGATATTCTTGAAAGCGGCTGTGACTATTTTGATTAAAATGCCGTATGTTTAAGATATTTGTATGACAAACGAAATGTATATTTTGAATTTTGTGGCTATAGCCTATGTAGTCCTGTTTTTAGTCTGGATAACTTTTGAATAACTCGTAAACCGTAAGAGATAGAATAAATCTTACTGTACAAAAACTGTAGATGTCACTAAAACACACAGTTTATGTCTAATTATTCTTTTTTTAATTTTTTTTATTTTTGTAGAGTGAACCATTTCGGAGATATTCCTTGTCATTTGTGTCAGTTTCGGATAACTTCAAACTTTGGTGAAATGGAAATACGTTGTTCTTTATATATATATATATATATATATATATATATATATATATATATATATATATATATATATATATATATATATATATTAAGCGTGCAAAGAGAAGTGGATTTCAAAGCTTCAAAAGAGTTGACTATCGCACAAAGCCTTCTGTCTTCTAATATTCCCCTTGTACCTACAAGGAAATAAGCAATAAGATAATTTGTACAAATGTTTATCTCAACTAACACGAAGAAGATATAGGAATGAGAGTTTGTAAGCATGGTTAGTACAAGAGTAGAGAAAATCATGTGAGTGCATCACATCAGATTTTAGTAAGATTTTGTCTGTCTCTTACTGTTATGTGTTACAAACACTCATGGAATCGCCTATTTGTGTCCGTCACTGGATACTGACTGTCTCGTGAGCTAATTCACCTTCCCACTGAAAGAGGAGCTGGGGAATAGCAGCTAATCACGTAAGCGTGTCCAAAGAGACAAGGTTGGACATCGCAGCATTAGATAGTAGTGCCATTTTAACAATTATTCAGTGTGTTTTTTCTGCTTCCATAAGCTGGAGGTCGTGGGTTGTGTTCTGGGCTGGTATTTAATAAGACTGCACGCAGAAACTCACAGCAAGTGTGACGTAATGGGGAAGTGAGCGGGTCCGCCCAAATCTCCCACATATCTGAGAACGGAGCTTTTCCATACTCTTGAGTCATTGGATTTTTTTCTTTGTAAAGTTGGCAGCTCATTATTCATGCGGAGCTTGCACTGATGCTGTGCCTGCAGTTTCACATCCGCCAGCCGTGTAGCAGAAATCGAATGATGTACAAACAGTGGGTAGCGAGCCATACATGGCTCGTGCATCACGTTGGAACCACTTGATTATGATATCCTTACAAATGAGCACAAAGAAATTGTGTATGTGTGTGTGAACAGTATAATTAAAAAAATCTTATGTGTTACACTCACATGACTTTCTCTACTGTTATACTAACCATTCTTACAAACTCATTCCTACTTCTTCTTCATGTTATTTCAGATAAACATTTTAGAAATTATGTTATTGTTAATTTTCTTGTAGGTACAAGGGGAATATGGGAATACAGTAGGCCTTAAGTGATATTCAAATATTTTAAACCTTTGAGATTTCGTTCCCTTTGCATGGCTAAGATATAATAAAATGAATAAGGATGTTCCATTTGACGAAAGTTTAAATTTTCCAAAACTCACAACAAGGAATATCTCTGAAATGGTTCACTCTATAAAAAAATTATTCTGACATAAATCGTGTGTTTTAGCAAGATCTACATTTTTTGTACAGTAAGATTTTGTCTATCTCTTACAGTTTACCATTTATTCAAACGTCATCAAGAGTAAACAAGACTAAGTAGACTCAACCACAAAATTCAAAATATGCAGTTTATTTACCACAAAAATGTCTTAAAACATATGACATTTTAATCAAAATTTTTGGAAAATTTTCCATGTAAAGGGTAGTTTAGGGTGAAGCAATTTCTTTCGACATCTTCGTGTCGCATCCTTGAAAGACATTAAACTTAAATACCAACTGGTTTTTAACCGACTTTTCATTTTAGAGTTACTCTGATCATAGACACACACACGAACCAATTTCTAAAAATGCTTTTTTGTATTCAGATGGCCCTAGTTTGACAATTTAATGTCGTATAGGCATATTGGCCATGGTAGCTCAGTGGATAAAGCAACCGGACGAAACCGGAAAATCCGTGGTTCAAACCCCGGCTATGGTATTACATTTGTCAGTCTCATTCTACCATTTGGAACCTTGTCCTACACACGGCTATTGGCGAAGAACAGATAATGACATCAAAAATATATATCTCGTTAAAACACACAATTCTTTTCGTGGCATAAACCGTTTCCGAGATATGCGTTATTGCTGCTTGACATTGTTGAATACTTTGTCTCTCAATATTTACTTGTTTGTGGCGATTTCCTTTGTATCTATAAATAAATGCATAATATAACTATTTTTGTATCTTTAAAATATATCGAAATTTTGGGTGAAATACAGAACTTCCTCTACATGGTATACGTAGTAGAGAATGTAAAATCAAGCGTTATGTGTTGAAGTGGTAAGCTCTTGTTATAGATTCACAGTCTACAATAGAGAAAGTGGGAAACAGTACAATGGCAGCCCTGAACAATGCAGTTTAATTCCTATAGAAACTTGTGTAAACTTGGGGAAATTGGATGATAGCTCTAGGCAAGTTATGGGATTAAAATTAGCAGCAAGTTTGTGGCACTTCATCTCCCAACTTTGTCTTCAAGTGCCACCCTGCTGGCCTCTTAAAGCAGATAGATAATCTGAAAACATTCATTTACACGAATTAGACGATATACAGCCACCTAAAATACACAGATCTCATCGGAAATACGTGTTTTCACGTCTCGTGAAACTATAACAAATTATTCTCTTATTACATACGTTTATAGAGTGGTTCTATTGCATACGAGGGCAAATCAAAAAGTAAGGTCCAATGTTTTATGCACATTAAACCGTCATATGCAACTGGCGGCGCCGACGTTTAATCATTGACTCCTAGTTGATTATAAACATTGTTCCTTGAAAGCCCTCACCCAGTTACACATTGTCGCCACTTTACTGAATGTCCACTGCTAAAACGTTCTCCGCTGTCACAGACCGTGTTTCACTTGTTTTAAACATCTTGAACCGACACTGTCAACAGCACACTACAGTACTGCCACTACCAATGGCGTCATTTTACGCCCAAAACATGTTGGGAGTCGAATCAGATGTGCGTTTCAATGTTAGCGCGAAATTCGATAAGCTGTGGCGATTCGGAACTTACTTTCTGAGTTACCTTCCTATTTCTTTATAGGTAATAGGGGACTATGGGAATACAGTAGGATTTAAGTGATAGTGATAAATTTTAAGATGTGCTCGCTATGTGATGATTATCCATATTTGAAATTCCATTCTGTTTGTGTGACCAAGAGATAAAAAAAAATAGAAAATATAGTTTTTATCTGCAGAAAATAAATTTATTTGGCATAATTGAGTGTTTTAAAGAGATCTACATTCTGCCATGAAATCTGAATGTTTGGTTGGAGTACAATACTTCCTCCTTAATGGTATTTACATAATAAACGACGACAGGAAGGGAAATGTACTGTGAATGTTAGTCACTCTGTTTAGCAGTTGGCAACAAGATTATGCACTAGCACGTGTAATAAATTAGATGTGTCCGCTTGGCTCTGATTTTCCGAGAATAGTTCCGGGGAATTAGGACAGACCACTGTGTTTTATTTAAGTGTTGTCTGTCTGTTATCTGTCAATCCCGCTCTTCCTCTCGGCAGAAATCATACTTACAGAATATGTAACATGTATTGCAGTAAACATTTCCATGTAAACATTTCACCGGAAATGTGTTTAAAAAAAACCTTGAATGTAGGGTTATGGAAACGTAGTACAGAATGGTAAAAAATGTAGGATCAATGGAAAAATAATGTAAATTTATAATTTAAATATTATTTATATGTACCCATAGGTATATACACTTATATTTTCTTAAAATACTCAAACATACCTACAGTACTCAACGTGATCATGAACAGTCAGTTATTCTTCTCTGAAGAAATAATCTTGCGGAAAACATCTAATTTCTTTGAAATATAATCAAGAAATTCCACACAACTGAAGTTTTTAATAATGTACTTTACTAAAACAATATCAGTAGACAATGTGTTCCTATCGTCTCTTTCAACATTAGCATTGTGTTGCTTTGTCTCCGCAGAATACCAACCTTTTTCCTCAGAGTGAGAATGCTGCGTTGCCAATCTCTCATTCAATTGTGCTATACACGACTATACTCTCTTATTGTAGCCGGTGTAACCATGTTGCTATAGTGAGTTACAGTTGCGGCTAATGGAGGTCTGGCACGGGGTACACTCAGCCTCGTTAGGTCCCAGGGGGACCAATTGAGGAGCTACTTGATGGAGAAGTAGCGGCCTCAGGTCGAGAAGACCGCACAACTGACCAGCTCGGGGCGCTGACCACGTCCCACCCTCCAGTACTGCACCTCACCAATGACGCCTGTAGTGGGCAGAGGTGGGGGACGCAGCGGCTGGGGGGTAGGCCTTGACCCTTCATGGGCTGTCTGGAGTTTAGTTTTAATAACCAATTATTCATTTCTATTTTTGCAGTTGCCACTTGTTTTTCTAACGATCACTGCTTCTTTCTGAAAATGTAGGACATTAGACACTTTTCAAAAAATTTTCCCCGGACGTCGGAGAGATGGTTAAAATGTAGAATATATCCGGGAATTTCCGTTCTCTGGTGAGGCTACGTGAGTCAGAAAACAACGGATTTATACAAAAAATCGGGTCTGCATAGCATAAAAATGAAGTCAGCTGAATGTCAAACTTGCTGCCTAAATATTAATTATGGCGAACGAAGACGGTATATGACAGTTGCCGCACAATTGCAAGGAAGGGAGAAAGGTTTGATGGCAGTTTAGCACCAAGTGGGGACAAATTATTTTGTTTTTAAGCCTTAATGTACTATATAATACGTATTTTACGCACCTTATTTTTCGTTTCTGATTTTGACTAGTAACAAAGAATATGTGTGAAATTGTTCGTCTTGGGGATGAACATTTTCAGATAGTAATATTTTGTCTATCTCGTACAGAATGAAGAGTTCAGACACTATTAACAAAAAATTAAATATATACATTTATTTTGTTATGAAATCATATCGCATTTTAATAAAAATCTGATGTGTTGCACTCATATGATTTTCTCTAACCATTCTTACAAACTCGTATTCCTAAATCTTCTTCGTGTTACTTCAGACAAACATTTGTAGAAATTATCTTATTGCTTATTTTCTTGTAGGTACAAGGGGAATATGGGAATATAGTGGGCTTTAAGCTATAGTCAAATGTTTTAAAGCTTTGAGATTCCGTTCTCTTTGCACAGTTAACATATAAAAAATGAACAACGATGTTCCATTTCAGGAAAGTTTAAAATTTTCGGAAACTCACATAAATAACGATGAATATCTCCGAAATGGGTCACTCTACAAAAAAGTATTTGGACATAAACTGTGTGTTTTAGCAAGATCTACATTTTTGTATATTAAGATTTGGTCTATCTCTTACGGTTTACCAGTTATTCAAAAGTCATCCATAGTAAGCAGGACTACATGGGCTATAGCCAGAAAATTGAAGATATACATTTCATTTGTAATCAAAATATCTCAAACATGACATTTTAATCAAAATCGTTACAGCCATTTTCGAGAAAATCAAAATTTTCTAAAAATTTTCCACATAAAGGATAGTTTAGGGTGGAGAAATTTTCTTCAAAATCTTTGTTTCGCATCCTTAAAAGATGTTAAAGTTAAATGCTAACCGGTTGTTAACCGACTTTTCGTTTTTGAGTTATGCTGTCCACAAACAAACACACACAAATGGACTTTTTTTTATTCAGGGGGCCTCAAAACATATTTCCGGTGAAATCTCAAGATCGAATTTTTGAGTGGAATGTAGTATTTCTTCTAGTTACTATACGTGCTAGAGAAAGTAATAGTTGTTTCAACCATTTTCGAGAAAATAAATATTTTAAATGTATTTTCTCTGTAAAACATCGGGGATATTTTTATATATGTGCTTTTTTTTAAGTATTCAGCAGTTGCCCAACCTGTGCACTTTCACAATCATTAAACACAACAAGCTCGTCACTGTCACTGTGCAATCATGTCATTCTTTATCACGGAAATGACATTTAATTGTATAATTTCCACCTGCATAAAGCATTGTATGCAAAACGCGAATATCCTGCCTGCCCCTTGAGTGCATTATTACACAGTTGGGAAATGGCTTGACACTCTCTTATGCATTAAGTAATTGTCCTTATTAACGACTCTAATAGGATCATATTAAGGTCGTCGTTGGTGTGCTGGAATGTATATACCTACTGACAGGATGTCAGGAAAAGCAGACTTAGAAATTATCGGTCTAGGCCGGGTTTGATGCGCAAAGACCTCCTGCGCATCGGGTCATATCTCATGTGTGACATGAGTCAACTGGGTGTGTTTCCCTGATTTCGAAGGTGAAATATCTCACCCCTGCGACATATTGGTTCGCGCTATCTTTAGTTATAATGCTACAAATTACAAAAGTAGGTCTTAGGTTTGATACCCGGACGTAACAAGGAAGGTGTTCACCTTCACGACTGGGAAAACCACCAGAAACAGTTACACTAATATTGTGTGTTAATTCAGGATGTGGTTCTGAGAATTACCAACCTGTCTTAGGTCATACAACTTCTCAACTGTTTACTTTCCCTGCTGGTTATCAACGAAACGTTTGCTTTAAGAGAAAACTGCAAGTAACCTGTGTTAATACTGTAAGTCATGTTAGCACTCTAACCTTATAGAAGATGCTGGAAATGTCCAAGTCCACCCTCGCGAGGCTAAACAAGATTAACTTGGGCCACTGTAATGCTTCCGATCTTATTTCTAATATTTTGTTTTAGTTCTTCCAAAGTATAAGGATTTGTCTCGTAAACTGTTACAACCTCGCACTGTTAGATCTGGGGAGTGAGAGGGGAGGGCACTATCTTCAAACAATAAATATCAATTAATAAATCAATTGTAAAAGTATTGGTGAGCTTGCCTTAAAAATTTCCTTAATAGTTTTCTTGATAATACGCTAATATTAGCAGGGAGTATTTGAATTCCGTTATGAGGGAATCAGAATGGAATGTATTATGCATAAATGCATACGTCTCAACAGCTTTATGACGTCACTGTGGCAGTGTATGCACGACTTTGACCAGAGTTACCACGTGGTGTTTAAGACAAAGAAATATCAAGTTTCCTGTCAAATGAGTTGCATCATCATTAAACACGTGGAGTTTCAACGACCGCCGATGTCAGCTGGAAATGATGATCTTCCAGCAATGTGTGCTCTGGAGGGTGACGAATCCAGCTGCCCGCCTGCCCGCCCATGTGACGTCACCATCCAGGTGTTCCCCTATCACAGTCCGTTTCAAAAAACACGCATAGGACCGGCTCAACCGAAAATCTCAGAGGAAAGAAGCGCGGGTTTATTTCCCACGAGGACAGACGAGGGAAAACGGGTTTCATCTTTTGTTGCATTTTTTAAATGTAATTTACAACAGGCTTAAGCAATTCAAATGCTGTTATTTTTTTTAGCTTACCGAAACTACCCTGCACACGGAAGAATGTTTGACAAGTTATAATTTTCTCAAAAATTGGCTAAAATATATATTTAATATATTTTTATGAAAAATCAAACTATACGTTGAATTTTCTGTGAATAGTCCCTGGTCTTCTCTTTTTTCTGAATAACTTTTGTGTAACTGATAGAGCATAAACGATAGACAAAATATTACTGCACAAAAAAGTAGACCTGGTTAAAACACTCAGTTTACGTCAAATACTCTTTTTGTACAACTAGCAATTTCCGAGGTATTCCTTGTTATGTGTTTCAATGTTAAAAGTACCTACATTTTTTTTCAGGTAGACAGTCATTATTTGTTTTTTACAAGCTTTTGTTTAACTTTAACCTACTGAACTGAAATTTTGCATACACATTTAGTTTCGAGGAGAATGTATGGTTAGCTATGTGTCGTCATTGTAAATCCAATATGGCGGACCGTCAATAATGGCGGTATAGTTATTTTTTATGCTCTGCCATGATATCGTTATCAAATGAAGGACTTTGTTGAGAAGAATACGAATAAAATAAAAAATTAATAGCATAATTTTTAAACAAGCTTTTATTTAAATGCTGTAAGAAATAAAAATGAAGTTGAAATGAAATCAAATTTATCACTTTAATACGTTACAGAATTTATTTGATATGAAAGCTTGTCGCGAGATTTACGTATTTAAAAAAATGTTATAATTATTTATATCAAGATCAAGTTACATATTGTATTCTTTATTGTGTATGTAATAAATCGATGGATTTGATTTGATTTATAGTTTTTCTTCTTTTTAGAGCGTTTAAATAAAAGCTAGTCTTAACATTTTTTAAAATATTCTTTACGTTCTGACCATGCAAACAATGAAATGTCAAGGTCATCATAACATGGCGACGAGCTTGACGTAGATGGAAGGAGTGAGTAGAGAGTATCATATGAGTGAAAACATCAAGTTTGTTTGGGTGTAGTGCCAACTGGAGACAGTTTTAACATGATTGGAATGAAGGTGTTTATTTTTAACCTTGTTAGTGTTGTTGAACTCTGTACACAGCATGTGTATGTATGTATGTACTCACTTGTCATTGTGTGCGCGCGCACGCGCACATGTTCACCTTGCACCATCTGTGTACAATATTATCTATAAGAAAACTAAATGAGATCCTTTCCTCCAGCACATTTATTATCGCTACTGCGTGTAGTAAGTAGAAGTATTGTATTCCACCAAAAAATTCGATATCGAGATTTCACCGGAAATATTTTATTGTTCTTTTAATTTAAAGATTTGAGATTCCGTTCTCTTTGCACGGCCAATGCATATACAACGAATATCACCGAAATGGTTCACTCTACAAAAAATTTAAGTTGGATATAGAGTCCTTTAGCAACGTCTGTATTTTTTTGTATAGAAAGATTTGGTCTGTCTCTTACGGTTTATCAGTTATACTAATGATTTTGATTAAAATGGCTTATGTTTGAGATATTTTTATGACAAATGAAATATATATTATGAATTTTCTGGTTATAGCCTATCTAGTCCTATTTACTCTGGATGACTTTTGCATAACTGGTAAACCATAAGAGATAGACCAAATATTACTATACAAAAAATGTAGATCTTGCTAAAGCACACAATTTGGCCAAATACATTTTTTTGTAGAGTGAACCATTTCGGAGATATTCGTTGTATATGCATTGGCCGTGCAAAGAGAACGGAATTCAAAGCCTTCATATAGCGACCAGCTTGAAAGTGTTTTACTATCGCTCAAAGCCTACTGTATTGGCATATTCCCCTTGTACCTACGAGAACCTTTTTGAGTTATGGTGTTCCCAGACGGGCGGACATACACATGCAATATAGGAACAGCACAAAGAAGGGCGCCAGTTCAAATTTTGGCTTTATGGATGTAAAGCTTTTCGGCAGTTTTAATTTCTGTTGATGGTCCCGCACAAGTGGAGTGAATAGGTATGAATGCCCCTTGGGCCAGGGAGGTGCTCACTGTGAGAGGAGGGGCTGGAAGCATTTAATGGGCGCACATTCTGATCCAACAGATGTGCCAGATGAAAAGAGTGGTAATGAAGATGTTCTTTGAAGTAAGTCGCAACGCACTCCTGTTCCAACACACTAACTCTTTCAATGGAGCATTAATTGAAAAGCCACGTGTTCTCCCAGCTGAGTTCAAGGCCATCTCTTCTTCAAGCCTCGTCTCCACCTATACTCAGTATTGCATTGCATCAAACCACCTCTCACGTCCCCGAACACTCACATGACTTTCTCTACTCTTGTACTAACCATGCTTACAAACTCTTATTCCTATATCTTCTTCATGTTAGTCGAGATAAACATTTGTACAAATTTATATGTATAAAACAAATGAAACGTGTATGTTGATAGTCTGTTGTTCTCTTCATTGTAGTCTTGTAGACAAGTAAGAGATACAAAATGGTTTAATCTGAGGCCGGAACGAGCCAAGCTCGAGATTTACGACACGGTTTGTTCCTGTTTTTCCAGCCCAGGTCACTTGCCGGAAGTACGGAAGTGTAGCCCGGTGATTCTGTCACCGGAAGTTACATCCTACGTTAATACTACTCGATACATAACCTAACTAGGTAATTGCCTTTAACGGCAACCCACTCAAAATGTTCACTTTAGCAGCACATCTTACGTCACATAACCTCTATTCGTATCTCATAACAGTTAATGGTTCCCTTTCATTGGCAATACCTCCTTCTGTGAGTACAATATAGTTCATCTAACTGGCTCATCTAAATACTGAAACAAAATAATGTTTACTCTTAAAACATTGTATTTATGTAGCTTTTTCTCAGAAAGGAGAGGTAGACGGCTTCCTTAACCAATATATAATTGTGTTCGACACAAAAATTCGATATCGAGATTTCACGGGAAGTATATGTTGTGATGCTCCCTGAATCCAAAAAGATCAGTTTTAGAAAAAGGTGCGTTGTGTGTGTGTGTCTGTGAACAGCGTAACTCAAAAACCAAAAGTCGGTTAAAAACCAAAGCTCGTATTTAAATTTAATATTTTTCAAGTATACCACACCTAAATTTTGAAAAAAAATTGCTCCACCATAAACTACACATTACATGGAAAATTGTTTGAAAATTTTGATTTTCTCAAAATCGGCCCTAATAATTTTTTTATGACAAACAATATGTATATTTTGAATTTTCTGGCTATAGCCTATGTAGTCCTGCATTCTCTGGATCACTTTTGCATAAGTGGTAAACCATAAGAGATAGACAAAATCTTACTATACGAAAAATGTAAATCTTGCTAAAACACACAATTTATGTGATACATTTTTTGTAAAGTAAAGCATTTCGGTGATACTATATATATGATAGGTAATATATTTAGAGAGATGCAATTTTGTAGGAAGGATTGTTAGTTGGGTAGGTGCTGTGTGGGAGGTTTGGAAGCCCTCGTGAGTCAAGGTCATGTCGCTGTGAGTGGCAACACCGCCTGAAAGGCAACGAAAGCGAATTTGACGAGCAAAGATGTTGGTCAAGTTCTTGATACAGACAGACCGGGCCATGACCGACAAAAGTGAACCTTCTTACCAATCTCAGGGTCGACAACCGTAAACTATCTTATATAAATACTCCAAAATTATCTTTCTTCTATATTTGCTCTAATTAGTGTACATTTCACATGACTTTCCCTACTCTTGTACTAAACATTCTTACAAACTCTTATTCCTACATCTTCTTCGTGTTAGTTGGGATAAACATTTGTACAAATTATCTTATTGCTTATTTCCTTATAGGTACAAGGGAAATATGGTGATACAATAGATTTTGAGCTTTAGTCAAATCTTCCAAAGCTTTGAGATTCCATTTTCTTCGCACGGCTAAGGTATAAAAAATGAACAACGATTTTACGTTTGACGAAAGTGTTTTCAGAAACTGACACAAATAACAAGGAATGTCTCCGAAATGGTTCACTCTACAGAAAAATTTATTTGGACATAAATTGTGTGTTTTAGCAAGATCTACATTCTTTGTACAGTAAGTTTTGGTCTATCTCTTACGGTTTACCAGTTACACAAAAATCATCCAGAATAAAGAGTATTACATGGGCTATAGCCAGAAAATTCAAAATATACATTTCATTTATCATAAAAACATCTCAAAGATATGCCATTTTAATCAAAATCGTTAGAGCAATTTTCAAGAGAATCAAAATTTTCGAAAAATTTTCATGTAAAGGGTAGTTTAGGGTGGAGCAATTTTCTTCAAAATCTTCGTGTCACATCCTTGAAAGACATTAAACTTAAATACCAACTTTGGTTTTTAACCGACTTTTCGACACACACGCACACACGTTGACTTTTTACTAAAATACTTTTTTGGATTCAGGGGGCCTCAAAACAGATATTTCCGGTGAAATCTCGACATCGAAGTTTTGGGTGGAACACAATACTTCCTACATAGTAGAAAAAGTAAAAATTATTTGTTAGTAGATTTTAAGTTAGGTGAGGAATTCTAAACACAGTCCTGTTTGCAGATGATGATGTAATTCTGGCAGATACTGAGGACAGGCTGCAAGCAGCTTTGTACCAACTCGACAGAATAATATCAAAGTATAATTCGATTATTTCAGGAGATAAATCGAAAGTGAGTGTTTTCATTGGTAAATGGCCAACGCGGTCAAAACTCAAAAACAATGTGCTAGAACAAGTAAAATATTTTAGCTATTTAGGATGTGATATTTCTTATGAATATGACAGAGATTTACAACAAATGGTGTATAAATTTGAAAACATGTGTGCCACTATAAAACGGACGTTGAAAAAGAAAAGAAAAAGAGATACCATTTTAAAAAAAATTACCAGCGGACTCCACAAATTATACAATTATATGAATAAACAAAAATGTCACTGTGAAAGAAACAAGAATAAAAACATCGCTAATACCACGAATTTCGCTTCTCCTGTGGCTTGGAAGCCGCCATTGCGCATTCTCTGTAGCGGGAAAATGGCTGTTTGTTGTAATTATTTAATTATCTACATCTCGGTTGCAACCGAGATTTTAACGCTGGACCTGTTGAATGTGAGGCACAGACGCTACCAGCATGCCATAGAGGTGGGCTTTCACAATATTGTTCTTGCAGATAGAAGCCTTGTTCTGATATTTCCCTGAAACAAACCTTAATTTTTAAAATAAAAACAATAGACTTGGAACATCCTTATAAATTACTCAATATATTAGGGATACACTTGGTGTAGAAGGGTGTCACTATTTTGGGTACTTAAATAGGGATGTAAATTAATTTTGTACAGAATTAATTGTATGTTGATAGTTTTATACTATGTTAATGAGCATTTGGTGAGTAAAGGTATGTGCAGGGGGGGGGGGGGGGGGAGTCGTGTGCACGTGGTGGTGATGCTGCGTGGACCAGTGAGTCGGACAATACACCTGCCCGGCTGCTGCCCGCGGTATCTCCTCGACGTATTGGGAAACTGGTCAAGGTCGGCAACAAGACACACAGCGTTGCCTGTCTCTCTCTCTCTGTGTTTGTAAACCAACTCACTATTGCGTAATCAGGGGGTGCAACTCACATTTATTATATCTTACACAGGGTTACCAGGTTATTTTATAGAAATGTAGGACACAATGATAAAAAAGAGTAGGGCATCTGATATATACATTGTCGGTCAATGCAAAAATAATGTAAATTTATAATTTATAATTTCACTAAAACAGCACCTCTAACTGAATCAGCTCCTTTTATCTGTCCACTGTGCTCTTATTATTGCAAATATATGTTCAGCATTAGTATTGTGTTGCTTTGTCTCCACAGAATACCAACCTTTTGTCTCGGAGTACAAATGCTGCGTTGCCAGCTCTTGTCCAATGTTACTCTGCATGAGTATACTCTCTGACTGTAACCATGTTGCCACAGCGAGTTGCAGTTGCGGCTAGTAACCAATTATTCATTTCTATTTCCCAGTTTCCAGTTCATTTTCTAACAATCATTGCTTGCTTCTGAATATGTAGAACATGAGACTTTTCAAAAAATCCCGCCCCCCCCCCCCCCCCCCCCCGCACGCCAGACAAATGTAGAATTTCCGGACATCTGGTAACCCCAGATTATACCAGCCCTGATAGCCACGCTCGCTAGATCGCCACGCAAAGGGTCACGGGTTCCAGTCCCGTCTCGGGTATGAGTATGTGTGTATGTGTTCATTACAGCCATAACAGGTGCTTAAAATACGAAAAAACACACTGTGATAATAGGTACTATAAAATGAAGTATATTGAAGTAGATGCCGCAGCGGCCGGGCAGCGACCCTCAGCCGCAGCGATCTTGACGATTGCCGACGCAGTTTCCGAGGTAGTCGCTTCATCGGCAGCCGATGACTGCTTCTCCCCATGTTGGAGGAAACTCCTAACTCGAACGTTCGAGGAAATGTGTACGACCTAAACTAGCAGCGCGAACTCCCTCGCTGCCGCTCTCGCTTATATAGGCGAGAATGAAGTAGCACGGATTTTTTTCCCTCGAAACTCACAAACAAGCCAGCAGTTGAAAGTTCGCGAACAATCTGGAAACGCTTTGTTCTGACGCTCCACTGTGAACTGCCTCATGTTTACAAGCATGTCAATGGTGTGAGGTAGCTTCACCTTGAGCGTCTCTGACTTGCTGACGTGCGGGCGTCAGAATATTTTTTGTGGAATGAGCCATTTCTAAGATATTCTTATTATTTGTCAGAATTTTGCAGTACTTATAGGCCGTTCTCAAATGGAACTTCGTTATTAATTTCTCTACGTATAGTAAGCAGACGAAGTATTGTATTCCATTCAAAAATTCGATGACGAGATTTCACCGCAAATGTACGTTTTGAGAAAGGTCCGTGTGTGTCTGTCACTCTGTGGACAGCATAAATCAAGAACGAAAAGTCGCTTAAAAGCCCAAGTTTGTATTTAAGTTTAATGTCTTTCAAGGATGCGACACGAAAATTTTGAAGAAAATTCCTCCACCCTAAACTACACTTTACATGGAAAAATATGATTTTCTCGAAAATAGCTCTCACGATTTTCATTAAAATGCTATATGTTTGAGATATTTTTATGACAAAATGTATATTTTCAAATTTCTGGCTATAGTTCATGTAGTCCTATTTACTCTGGATGACTTTTGTATAACTGGTAAACCGTAAGAGAGACCAAATCTTACTATACAAAAATGTAAATCTTGCTAAAACAATTTATTTCCAATGTTTTTTTTTTTTTTTTTTTTTTTCCCCGTGGAGTTAACAATTTCAGAGATATTCCTTGTTACTTGTGTGTGTTTTTCAACACTTAAGCTTTCGCCAAATGGAAGATCGTGATACATTTTTATATGCTAGCCGTGTAAAAAAACGGAACAATAAGATAATTTATACAAATGTTTATCTCAACTAACACGAAGAAGATGTAGGTATAAGAATTTGTTAGAATGGTTAGTACAAGAGTAGAGAAAGTCATGTGAGTGCTCATATTACACTCGTATGATTATGGAGTTACAAAGACATTTGGTCCGACGATTTGTAACTTGAGTGTATAATTGCGGTGGTTCATAAGATAATTTGCGACTCAGCATCTCTTTTAATTAAATAAATAAGTTAGACAACGCTCTAATTAGAGTGTCCGATTGCTGTGTTTCATTTGTCCTGGAAAACGGTAACCACAGACTCTACATTTAATAAACAATGCTCGCTGTAATTAAAGCTACATACAGTGACACAGTGGCGGCTCGTGTAACATTTTACAAATATTACTAAAATAAACGGGAAAGAATTTCAGAAAAAGTGTATTTAAAAATCTCTTTCCTCTTGTAGTTCATTCTCTCCTCTGAAGTCCTCGTTCATCTCCCTGCCTTTCTCTGTATCTGTCTTGTCCTCTCTTATTTTCTCTTTCCTTTTATTTTTTCTATTTTATCTTTTATTTCCCCTCCCTGATCACGCGCCTTGTTTCCTGTTTTATACTCTTCACCACGACCGGTATGTTTATGAAATATCAGAATTCTTTTTTTGTTTTTTGCCCATGGAAAATATAAGCGAAGCACGATTTTTATCAACTATGGTTAAAATTATGCAATTCTGATCGGTCATAGTCATATTTCCTCTTAAATTTTAATATTTTTGTCATATTTTTATATTTCTATTTCACTTTCCTATATGCACTTACAGTCGTCCCAAAAACGATTTTTCACATCTAATTCTTGTGTGTAATATTAGGAGGTATTTTACCCCTTACAATGTTACGTGCAAATAAAAGATCGTTCCGTTTTGAAAACTTTAAAATGTGTAATTTGCTACTGTAATTCTTGTTTCTAATCGTCCTTCAAAATGTGACATTTATTTCATTCTGTGCAGAGCTGAAGGTTAGCTCTGGATTGAGTAAATAAATTCAAAATGCAACAATAAAATTAATATAATTTATTTATAATTGAGTGTAGTAGTTTTTTGAAGTAGATTTTCAATATAATATTAACTTAAGCAGCATTAAATTTTCGAAAATTTCAAAAGATTTTTTTCGGCTAGAAGTGCTTGCTTATTTCTAACATTTTTAGGTTATAAACATCCAGGCCTCCTTATCTATCCTCTACCTTTCCTTTTATTCCACTATTCCATGCTCTTTGGTTCTCTTTTACCCTCTCTTTTTTTTCTTCCCCTTATTCCCTGATTCTCTTGCCTGCTTTGTTTTGGTTCAACAGATATTCTTACTCGTTAGTTTCATGTCCTTTCTCCTACTGTTTGCTCTTTTTTCCTGATTAAGAAGATGCAAGAGAGAGGGCAGCAGCAGTTCCTGTCATACACAGACGCTGAGCAGCCTGATTTATAACGGGAATTGGACTGATGTTTATTATTAATTAAAAAGCAGTTCAAGTCAGGGGCTGGTGACTCGCTTCTCTGTTTATATCTCTAATTAACACGAATATATGAAGCCAGCAATGTCAATATTTAGTGCATACTAAGTTTTCATGGTGAATTGAAATCGTTTTGAGTCCCCTTTCCGGGTTCAATCTCCCACGGAAACATAGTAACAAGAACATATTCAAATATACAAGGCAGCACTTGAACTTTGTTATTTGTACCACTTACCTGAAGTATAGGAAGATTACGTCACCCAAAACAACCTTTTACATGTAGACATTTCTGTGCTCTACCATGTAAATAGCAGGGATTGTATTCCACACAAAAATTGGATACACGGATTTCATTGAAAATACACGTTTTGAGTCCCAGTAAATAAAACAAACATTGTTACAAAATGATGTGTGTTTGTTAACAGCATAACTCGGAAATAAAAAGTCGGTTATAACCCAAAGTTACTATTTAAGTTTTCCATCTTCCAAATATACCTTACCAGGCTTCAGAAAAAATCCTCCACCCTGAACTACCCTTCACATAGGGTAAAGGATTAGTTAAAATGCCACATTAATGACTATATCATACACAATTATCATATAGGAATGATCACCTAATCATTGTTTTTACTCAGTGTCGCCAACTGTATCTTATAAATCACTGAAAAAAAAATGCACTACCCTTTACAATCAAAATATCCTCCATTTAAATTTGACAACTGTGTTTTTAACGATTGTTCTTTTAATAATGTATTTTTCTAGAAGAAAGGTTATTTATTAATGTTGAAAATAAAGTGAGACTTATTTGAGCTTATAAACCGGGTTTCTGTTATAACAACAGAAGATGGAAATACATGTAATTCTTGTGTTTCGTTTTCATCAGTTGGCAGTGCTGAACTATACTAATCGAAAATAATATAATATTTCGGCAGTCTGACTCGCTACACGCGAAAATTTACGTTAGGTCAAACGGTTTATCATATAACGTTGACGAATAAAACATATGTTGAATTTTCTGAAGTTCTCTTCATTCTAATGACTTACGTATATTAGTAAAGTGTAGGATAATGCAAAATATTACTGTATAAAAAATGTAGATCTCCTTAACACACACACTTTACGTAACATATTTTTTGTATTAACTATTTCTGAGATATTTCTTGTTATTGGTTTTAATTTTCAAATGTGTATACTTTTCTCATTTAAGAACTTGTTGTTCGACTTCGTTTCTGGTTTTTTAAGCATGTGAACGGAAGGGAACTTTAAATTGCTGACATAGCGACAAATTCTTAAAAGATTTGCGTATCACTTTAGGTTATTGTATTTTGTGTAATAAAGGCTATTGACAAGAAATGCAGTAAGTATAGTGAGTAGAGAAAGTGGTGTGATATTTGCTCAACACATGACTGGGTATTGTTCATTACCTAGAAGTGGGTAAATAACGGGAGTCAACATATGTTAGGTTAATGACCGTCTTACTGCACCGCTGTAGATGTTAGTGAATAAAACACGAACTCGACCGCTTTGCATTAGCTGCCGTTTAAAACAAGCACTGCACTCAGACCTAATCATTCATTTCAACGAACTGAATGTAGTCCAAGCATATTATAGCCCCAATTGCATCTATTTGGTTCTAATAGTTTAGAAATTATTATCAGTTTGTTTATTAGACATGGTATATGCTTCATTGTATACTTTTCTTTTAGTCGGTGCCATAACCATGAAAAAAAAAATTCAAATTCAGATGGCCATGTTTGCATCAGCTATCTTATATAGTAAACTCACGCTAACCAAGATTCGAAGTGAAGACCTCTTGGATGTGAGGTAAAAACGCTACCACCACACCATAGAGACGGGCTCTTACATATTCATTTCGATTAACATCACGTAAATGCTACGAAAGGTTTTTTTTTTAATCAAGAAAATAGATTGTAGAAGAATGTGTAGAGATATTCATGTGAATGTAAACATTGCGTATACTTATTATGAAATGGTAATGAGTATGCAGACATCAGATATGCATGTTAATTGATTATACTGGGGACAATGCTGAAGATAGTGATCAGGGCACGGTTGGTAGGACTGGGTCATGATGAAGAGTAACTAATGATGGTACTCCTGGGACCACACATAGTGTAAACAGATGAACATCTCTCCTCGTGTCAGTCTATCACTCCAAGACTTTGTCCGTGAACCAAGGCAGCAGTATCGTTCACCAATATTTCTACTTCATATGGAGATTTTAACAGACAACCTGATATTTTATTCAATTCCTGTTTACAACAAATACTGCAACTATTGTATTCCACCCAACAATTTCAACTATGGCAGCTGAACACCAGCATTGTCTTTCCTGCGGCGCAAATGGCTTTCCTGGCTACAAATAATATTGTAAGTAATCTCTTTTTACTTTATTTTCTTTACTTTACAACCAACTTTGACCTGATCCAACACAAATTAACACTTATATACACTCAAAAAGTTACATAACCTCTCATAACCTGCCTTTTCAAACTCTGAGAGCTGCTCTTGACAACGTGACGTCATGCCAAGGAGCATTCAATTTTGGATGCTTTATCCATAGAAATCCTAAGCAATCTCACAATATCTATATCACTGGTTTCACAGCGTATTTAACCTCTAATTGAATCTTGTATTGAGTCAACCGACATAAGATAAACATTTCTTTAGAAGTAAACGTTTCGTAATGCCTTAAAAAAGGAGAAAAGGGAAGAAAAAAAAAAAAAGAAACATTAAAGGTACGCGTGTGACCAACATAAACGCAATAAAAAGCTCATTAAATACCATAGTATATCTGGTAAATATTTGACAATCGTGCACTTGTAAATCTTCATTATAGATTTATACATTTCATTACAGATATAAAAAGCATGTTACACTAAAATGATAGTCAAAGCTTTTGTTGAGAAAAGTATAAAGTCAAACCAGTAACAAAAAATACCTCGGAAATGGCTAACGCCACAAAACGTGCTTAAGCCACATCTACACTACCATCTATTAGGCTTTAGAAATTATACAAAAGTTGTTCAGAATGAAGAGTACTTCAAATTATTATTATTATTATTATTATTATTATTATTATTATTATTATTATTATTATTATTATTATTATTATTATTATTATTATTATTATTATTATTATTATTATTATTATTATTATTATTATTATTATTATTATTATTATTATTATTATTATTATTATTATTATTATTATTATTATTATTATTATTATTATTATTATTATTATTATTATTATTATTATTATTATTATTATTATTATTATTATTATTATTATTATTATTATTATTATTATTATTATTATTATTATTATTATTATTATTATTATTATTATTATTATTATTATTATTATTATTATTATTATTATTATTATTATTATTATTATTATTATTATTATTATTATTATTATTATTATTATTATTATTATTATTATTATTATTATTATTATTATTATTATTATCATCATCCAGGAAGATACTGAACTAAATACCGTATTTTCTATTTAACCACTAGGTTTTTGAGTTATAGTGCTCAGGGACAGACACACAGAGAGATCCGCGCGCGATTGTTTTTATAGAAATACACCTTTGTGTTCATGGAACCTCAAAACATGTATTTTCTGTGAAATATCGACATTGAATATTTGGGCAGTATTCAGTGCTTCCTCTTGTTATTGGAAGTACGGAGTTTTTACAGTAAAAATGCTTTTTTCGCTTTAAGGGGTCCTCAAAACACGTATTTCCGGTGAAATCCCGGTATGTAATTTTTGGGTGAAGTAGGTACAATATTTCCTCTAATTTAAGTATGTACGTGGTAGAGAAGTGAATAAGTGATATTAGGCAGGCAAGTTTTTCTGCGTTGTAATGAAATGGAAACGAGTTGAAGAAATAAACGGGCGTTGGTGCAAGCGCTTGTCAATAACAGCAGCAAAGTTAATAGGAAAGAGCTTATATTTTGTAACTGTGTGGGAATTTTATTTGAATAAGAGTGTCTGTCACATTGATTGCCTGTTGGGAGATGAACCGGCAAATTGTTTCCGGCCGAGCATAGCCCAGTGCGCATGCTCCATGACCACACCTGCCTCTTCTAGGTAACCAACGAATAAGCCGGTAAGAATTATCATCTCACCCACATTCCCTACTCACAAACTGTTAACAAGATAAACTTTAAGTGCACATTTCCTTGTAAAATATAGGCAAATGCAAAACTCAAAATCTCAAAAGGCGCGTCGCTAAATAAATGATCAACAGGACCCGGGTTTTGACGACCTAAAGAATACGAAAAATTATCTTAAAATAATAACGTTACGGCTTTAAAAGTTACTTAAAATTACCTAAAAGGACAAAAAAGAAAAAGAACTTAAAATGATAACCTTGTGACCTTAAAATGTATTAAAATAACCTAAAAGAACAAGAAAAGACTTAAACTGACCTTAAAATAATGACCGATGACCTTAAAATGGATTAAAAAATGCAATGTGTTGCACTCACATGACTTTCTCTACTCTTGTACTGACCATTCTTACACACTCTTATTCATATATCTTCTTCGTGTTAGCTGAGATAAACATTTGTACAAATTATCTTATTGTGCATTTCCTTGTACGTATGTGATACTCAAATAATTTAAGAACCGGTCGCTATTTGATGGCTTTAAAGCGCCATTCTATTCCCTTAGCCAGGGGAGGGGTTTGAGAATGAATAACGACTTCCCATATGAGAAAAGTAAAGGTATTTGAAAATTCAAACTAATAACAATAAATATTTCGGAAACGATTAATTGCACAAAAGATTTATTTTACATAAATTGTGTGTTTTAAAGAAATCTACATTTTTATGTAGTAATATTTTATGCAGATATCTTAAACGTGAGTTATTTTATTCAAAATACCTCATTACTTGAACTAGAGAGATTGATGTAAATTCAATCACATGCAGGTATTTGGTTTGTGACGAAGTTTTTGACATCATCATGCTAACATTAAGAACGTCACGTTAATTTTGTTTGTTTGTGTTGGTAGATATGCACAAAGGTGGCTTTTATCATGAAAGGAAAGGTTTGTGTGTTGGTGCAAGTTTCCAAGAATCAATTTTAACGAGCTAAAATAACGAATATTGACTGTCAGAAAGAAATAGGGGTTTGGAGAATCATAAATGTAATTGAAAAACTTTCTAAGAATACACAAGTCTGTGAATTAGCATCTTGTTAGTGAAAATTGCATGTTAAAACGTTTCTCGAAATACTGTTCTTGGATGTCCAGTTTGAGTTTTTCCTAGAAGTGTTGCAGGCAAACGAACTGTGATGGGTGTTGTCTTATGGGACAAAGGTTCCAAGATATTTTTAGTTTCTCTACTGTGTATAGTAACTAGGGGAAGTACTGTATTCCACTCAAACAATTCGATATCGAGATTTCACCGGAAATACATATTCTGAGGCCACCTGAATATTAAAAGAGCAGTTTTACAAAAAGGTCAATGTGTGTGTGTGTGTGTGTGTGTGTGTGTGTGTGTGTGTGTGTGTGTGTGTGTGTGCGCGCGTGTGCGTGGACAATACAACTTAACAACGAAAAGTTGGTTAAAACCTAAGTTGGTATTTAAGTTTAATATAGTTCAATGATGCGACACGAGGATTCTGGACAAAATTCCTCCATCCTAAATTACCCTTTACGTGGAACATTTTGATTTTCTCGAAAATAGCTATAACGATTTTGATTACTTGCCAACACCTCCGTACTTTGACCAAACTCCAGTTATATTTATTCCATCGGCTGAGTTTTCAAATTATCCCGCAAGTGGCGCTGTCTAAGGAGACTACATACCTCATGCTGGTGCCATCTCTTGGAAAACTTAACAATCACCAGTAGGGGAACAAATTGGCCATATTAGCTGCATTGGCCATATTCGCATCAAGTACCTTACATCAAGAAGTGGTGCATTGCACAAATATTTGAAGTGAGCACTTCCTGATCTAATAGGTAACTGTGAGTGAGATGTTGACGTGTGGTTTGAATGACGTGAGGAGAAACAAAGGAATGGCGACGTCGCACTCTGGGGGGATGTGGGATGGAAGATCATCTGCCTCCATATGCTGGATACACAGGTGGCCTGCTCCTGCTGTATTGGATTTCCTGACACACAGTACCCAAATTAAAGGGCCAGTTCACCTGCTGAGTTTGCGGCTTGTGTGTGTATGTGTTGACTTTCCTTAATGAGGTGTAAGGTAACCTTGTTATCGCCGATCGACTCCCTCTCTACACCCTTTACCTTCACGAGAGATGGCTGAGGGATAGCGTTACTTCATCAATCTGATGTGTTGCACTCATATGACTTTCTCTGCCATTCTTACAAACTCTTATTTCTACATCTTCTTCATTTAGTTGAGATAAACAATTGCAGAAACTATCTTATTGTTTATAAAGAAAATGAATAACGATCTTACATTTATGGAAAGCGAAAGTATTCGAAAACTCTCACTAATAACAAAGAATATCTCCGAAATGGTTCACTCTAAAAAAAATTAATAATGATAATAATAATAATAATAATAATAATAATGATGATGATGATGATGATGATGATGATGATAATGATAATAATAATAATAATGATAATAATAATAATAATAATGATAATGATAATAATAATGATAATGATAATAATAATAATAATAATAATAATAATAATAATAATAATAATAATAATAATAATAATAATAATAATTTGGAGATAAATTGTGTGTTTTAACATATCTACATTTTTGTACAGTAGTAAGGGAACTAAAGCCTGTTGTTCCGTGAAGTATATTCACGGCCCGTAAAAGAATCCCAAAGCTGACAAAGAGCTGACAAAATTAAATTATCTTCAGGGTGCCTCAAAACGTATATTTCCGGTGAAAACTTGGTATCGAATATTCGTAGCAATACACTAGTTCCTCAAACTTATTCTATCATAGAGGAAGTAAAAATCTTGCCGAGAGAGAGAGAGAGAGAGAGAGAGAGAGAGAGAGGGGGGGGAACAAACCAGTTCTCCCCTACAGTAGACAAGTATTTAATGAAATGGCGGCGTGGCGAAGGGATGATGCAGCTCAGGAATGTGGATAGGGGCTGCCTGGCTTTGTTTCCAAACAAAAACCTTCCAAGGCTTTCCCACGTACTATAACCTCACACGGCTGAGAAGACCCTCACTAACACGTCACACAACTTTCTCTACTCACTCTTGTACAAATTCCTTTATTACACAGTTCGTTATACATGTAAAAATGCTTCCACCCTAAACTGCCCTTTACATGGAAAATTTATTTTATGACAGAATGAAATGTATATCTTGAATTTTCTGGCTATAGCCCATGAAGTCCTATTTACTCTGGATGACTGTTGCATAGCTGTTAAACCGTAAGATATACACCAAATCTTACTATACAAAGAATGTAGATCTTGCTAAAGCATAATTTATGTCTAAATAATTTTTTTGTAGCGTGAACCATTTCGGAGATATTCCTCGTTATTTGTATAAGTTTTGGAGAACTTATACTTCAGTCAAATGGAACATCGCTATTCATTCTTTATGCGTTAATCGTGCAAAGAGAACGGAATTTCAAAGCTTTAAAAGATTTGACTATGTCTCAAAGTCTACTGTATTCCTATATTCCCCTTGCATGTGCAAGAAAACGAGCAATAAGATAATTTCTGCAAATGTTTATCTTAACTAACACGAACAAGATATAGTAAGAATGGTTAGTGCAAGAGTAGAGAAAGTCATGTGAGTGCAACACATAAGATTTTTCTGGTTGTACTTCACAGATCAATGTAAAGAATTACTGTGCAATTCCTATATAGGCATATATGTCTATTTAAATTCGTACAGTCATATCTTTCTAGCTTCTCGGAGGAAAATGAAGTTAAAGAAGTTTTCTAATAAATGACAGATAAACACGCAGTGTATAACCAGCGTGCGATTGTTTGATAAAATGCTCGTATTACATTATCAATGTATGTTAATTATGTACCTATCTAGTACATATGTCTCATGTTATATCCCTCGTTTCATTTTATTATTATTATTATTCGTGGAAATAAGCGAGAAAAGAAGCAATTACTTTCAGCTCGCCCAACAAATATAAAACTGCAGGTAAAAAGAATCTGTAAGGAAATTAAGAGAACAAAGGAAGCAACTGCTGTAGGGGAAAAATTAACAATAAAAGAAGGGAAGTTTTTTATTGAGAAAGATAAAAGCGAGCGAGGGCTTTAAACTCTGTGTAATAAAGGAAACTTTGGTTCAAACTTAACCTACAAATTAATAACTTTTATTGCATAAAAGAAGCTGAGACGTGTACGAGATAATGAACATTTAACAAAAGCCAATGCAAAAGAACACGTAGCGTTAGTTTTAGGCGCGTTCGCTAAAGTTTCTGTCTGTGGGGAATACAGTACACTTTAAATAATACTCAAATCTATTCGCTATATGATGGCTTTGAAATTCCATTATATTTGTATGGGCAAAAGATAAAAAATAATAACGACCTCCCATTTGAGAAAAATATAACTATTACAAAATTTAACGCAATAATAACAAATATCCTGGAAATGTTCACCTCAAAAAAATTGTTTCACATAAATTGCGTTTTAACGAGATCTACATATTTCTGCAGTAAGATTTGGTCGATCTCTTATGGTTTAGGAGATGTAAAATTATTCAAAATGTAGAGGTATTTTGAGGATATCCTCAGAAAATTCAAGACATACATTTCATTTCTGAAAAAAATATCTTAAGCATATTTTATTTTAAAGAAGATTTCTAAAGCTGTTTTTGAGAAAATGATAGATTTCGAAAATGTGCCGTATAAAGGGTAGTGTGGGGATTTTCTTGAAAATCTTTGTGTCGCAGTCTTGACCTGTAGAAAACTTAAATAGCAATTTTGGTATTTAATCAACTTTTCGGTTTTGAATTTTGTTGTTCACAGACAGACCCGTACACGGAACTTTTCCTAAAATGACATTTTTAGTTTCAGAAAATGTCAAAAGATGTATTTGCGGTTTAAAAGAACTTAAACTTAAAAAAAAGAAGAAGAAATATGGCGATATTGAGATTTTTAAAAGGCGGATGGCTATGCGAAATTAAATGCTAATATGTGTTACACTCGTATGACTTTCTCTACTCATTCTTGTACTAGTTATTCACAAACCTTTATTCGTATATCTTCTTCATGTTAGTTGAGATGTACATTTGTACAAATTATCTTATTGTTAATTTTCTTGTAGGTACAAGGACAATAGTGTAGATTGTAAGTGATAGTGAAATGTTTTAAAGATTTGTTTGACATTCCATTGTTTGTCTGGTCCCCCGTGATTTAGTGGTAACATGCTAACCTATGGTTTCCGAGGGCGATGAGGTTTCTCAGGAGTGAAAATCCGTAGCATGGCTTCTGTTAGAAGGGGAGTAAAGCCCATATCCCATGTCGTAGATTTACAGCACGTAAATAGACCAGGAGCCTCAGCAAAAACTGAACAGCCCAGTATACAGTGGAACACTAGGGTTAAAAAAAGACATTTGTTTCATAGGCAACATAGAAAGAATAACGAATTGATACTTGGTAAAAGTATAAGTATTTGAAAATTCAGATCAATAAGAAGAAATAATCCAAAACGTGAGCATATCTTAAGTATGTAGTATTTTAATCAACATAGTTAACACAGTTTTTAAGAAAATGATTATTTTCGAAAAAAAATAAATAAATAAATAAATAAAATGAAAGACATCTACCTTCTATGTGGATATCTGGCGTACAAAGTGACATTTCTAATTGGTTTAAGAGCTAATAAAGTAGATTAAAAAGTAATATAGTAATAAGAAGGCTGAGGATTCTTAAGCACTAATGCTAGAACGAACGGAAATTAGGTTGCGCTGCAACTGGACTTTAGGCAGTGTTGTCTGAGCTTCCACCCCCACCCCTACCCCCACCCCCACCCCCTGTACAGTCTGTACACATATACATTGTACCTCGCCCTGCTGTCTTCAAGTGCCGATTCCGTGTCGCTTTCTCTGGCCACAGTAACAGGGACATACGTGGTTATATCTAGAAATACAATATGCTTAAATTATGCAAAGAGAAAATGCAGGAGTATATAAAAGAATTTGGTTCATAATATTTTACTGTTAATGGTTATATAATAGAAGGCAGGTACTCTATGCACCGATTCTCCAATTTCTTTCTATATCTTCGTGTGGAATGTTATACTGCACAATCCCATTTTCACATTTATCCGACTTTGTCATTCACAGACACGCGAACGTGCCTCTAAAACGCAGTAGATATTGAATTTTTGTGTGGAATGGAATACCAGGAATAAGTGAGTGGAAGTAAAGCGTGATGAGATAAAAGCAAGGAACAGAGAAATAACGGCATTCCTTTCTTTTGTACTTGCTTATGAAGAAGTAGCTCAGAGAATTCCAAGGGAGCGTTCACTGCACTCAACAGGAAATTGTCTGAATATTTGTAACATTACTGTTGAAACCAGCAAATATCTCTACACCTTCTAATACAGATGCTATTTATATGGGCTATTTCATAAATATAACATCAATTTAAATACTTCGAGTGACTAGAACATGTTAAATTATATTAAAAAATCTGATGTGTTGCACTCACATGACTTCCTCTACTCTTGTACTAACCATTCTTACAAACTCTTATTCCTATATCTTTTTCGTGTTAGTTGAGATAAACATTTGTACAAATTATCTTATTGCTTATTTCCTTGTAGGTGCAAGGGGAATATTAGAATACGGTACGCTTTGAACGAGTCAAATCTTTTAAATATTTGAGATTCCGTTCTCTTTGCACGCTTAACATATAAAAAAATGAACAGCGATGTTCCATTTCACGAAGTTTTGTTTTCCGAAACTAGCACATATAAGAAGCAATATCTCTGAAATGGCTCACTCTACAAAAAAATTATTTCAACATAAATTGTGTGTTTTAGCAAGATCTACATTTTTATACAATAAAAATTTGTCTATCTCTTACGGTTTACCAGTTAGGCAAAAGTCATCAAGAGTAAACAGCAACCACATGGGCTAGAGGCAGGAAATTCAATATATACATTTCATGTCATAAAAATATCTCAAACATTGGCATTTTAATCAAAATCGTTAGAGCCATTTTTGAGAAAATCAAAATCTTCGAAAAAGTTTTCATCTGAAGGGTAGTTTAGGGTGGAAGCATTTTCTTTAAAATTTTCGTGTCGCATCCTTAAAAGATGTTAAACTTAAATACTAACATTGGTTTTTAACAGACTTTTCGTTTTTGAGTTGTGGTTTACGCGCGCGCGCATACAAACACACACACACACACACACACACACACACACACACACACACACACACACACATACACTAGCGCACCCAACAGACGTCCTGTTCAAATGTTGTATATCCAAAAAGTATACAATTGTATGAATAAACTAACTTATCACATGAAAGAAACAAAAACAAAACATCGCTAATACCGGGAATTTCGCTTCTTCTGCGGATTAGAAGTCGCCATTGCGCATGCTCTGTAGCGGGAAGATGGCCATGTTTGTTGCAGTTGCGTGAATATATTACTGTATAAGAAAACGCTTATTTATCAACCTTTGTCATCTACTTTGCTTTTATAATAGTTGCTAGCATTTGTTGTATAATGTTCCAGTGGTTTTTGGCTCTCTAGAACAAATTGCAGAATGTATATTGTTTAATTACAATTTCAAAGTGTACTTCAATAAATAATATATTATATTTACTTGTAGGTTAAGCGGATTGTTATAGTAGACATGTGTATACATCATTGGAGTTCATGACAAATCATATACTTCAATACTGCACCTTACACATTTGCACAATGTATAGTGTTTAAGTACAAGTGTGTAATGTAGCTATTTTTGTAAACATCTCAATGAAAATTAGCTAAGCTTTAGGGAGAATGGTTTGTACACCCCTTAATAAACATAGAGGGTGAAATAGAAGTACTGTAGACATAAAACAAAGAAAGTAATACACATACATTTTTTGTACGTGTCCAAACGAGTTTTTAATTGGTTGCATGACGAGATAGGTGGAAAGGAAAAGATCACCAAAGGAGTATGTTTGAGATAGTCTGAGAAGATGACATGTTAAATGGAGCTTATACCGTTACGTGTGTCATATGACCAGGTGGAGGAGATCTATACGTTGTAACGGACTCGTCCTGGGTAATGGGGCGCGCATAACTAAACATTGCTTCTGTCTTCAGATTTATTACTTCCCTTCTTCACTTTTATCTTATACCAAGGTTCGTTTCCCAAGACTTTCAATATGTCCAGAAAAAAAATGGATGTATGCTGCTTTGAGATTCCGTTCTCTTTGTACACTTAACATATAAAAAATGAACAACGATGATCCAAGTTTTAAGTTTTCTGAAACTCACACACATAACAAGGAATATCTCCGAAATGGTTCACCCTACAAGAAAATTTATTGAGACATAAATTGTGTATTTTAGCAAGATCTACATTTTTTGTACAGTATGATTTGGTGTATCTCTAACGGTTTACCTATGCAAAAGTCGTCCAGAGTAAATACGACTACAGGGGCTATAGCCAGAAAATTCAAGATATACATTTCATTTGCCATAAAAAATATTTCAAGCATATGACGTTTTAATCAAAATCGTTAGAGCCATTTTCAAGAAAATAAAAATTTTCCATATAAGGGTAGTTTAGGGTGGGGATATTTTCTTTAAAATCTTCGTGTGGCATCCATGAAAAACATTAAACTTAGATACAAAATTTGGTTTTTAACCGACTTTTCGTTTTTGAGTTATGCTGTCCACAGACACACACACAGACACACACACACACGGATCTTTTTCTAAAAATGCTTTTTTTGGATTCAGGGGGTCTCAAAACCTAAATTCCCGGCAGTAGAGAAAGTAAAACAAGAGTCAAGTTTAACTAAATTGCAGTTATAACACCAGAAATGTTTTCTTAGCTCTTATTTTGAATATACAACTCTTCTTTTGAATTTTTCTCTAGAGCCATTCTCTGGAGCCTTTCTGTATATCTATTTCTAAAAACTTTATTTCGTATTTTTCCACTGTTTTCCTACTTTGTAATACTGGATATGAATGTAGGGCTTGTAAAATGTTATTTTGATGGCAGCAGTTGTGTGTTTTGGCAAGATTATGTTAATGTCCAGCCAAATGACATGGTGAATTATCCGCAACAAACGTTGCCATCTTCCAGTTAGATACGCTCAGACCGAACGTTTGGCTTGGACCGCCGGCCAAGATGCAACAAACTATTGTATTCGCACACGAGCCCTTCATTCACACACTGCAGTACCAAAGTTGGTATTTAACTTTAACATCTTTTAAGGGTGCGACAAGAAAATTTTGAAAAAAATTTCTCCACCCTAAACTACGCTTTACATGGAACATTTTTTGAAAATTTTGATTTTCTCGAAAATGACTAACATTTTGATTGAAATGCCATATATTTAATATATTTTATTACAAAATGAAATGTATATTTTGAATTTTGTGGCTATAGCCCATGTAGTCCTGACTTTTACATAACTGGTAAGCCATAAACGATAGACCAAATCTTACTGCGCGAAAAAGTAGAGCTCATTAAAAGACACAAGTTATTATCTTTTTTGTGAAATAAACCATTTCGGAGATATTCTTTGGAATACGTATGAGCGTTATAAGAAAATTGACAATAGGGTAATTTGTACAAATGTTTGTGTCTGTTAACATGAAGTAGATAGAATAAGTGTCTATAAGAATGGTTACTACAAGAGTGAGTAGAGAAAGTCATGTGAGTGCAACACATCAGATTTTTCCCTTGCTTGTTACTGGTACTGAAATTGTAAGCAAAAAGCTGTTACTTTACGTTCCTTGAAAGTGCGGTATGTATGTCTTTGATCTGTGAGCGGATTATAAACAGTTGAGCGTTGTGCGTTATTAATTGGATGCTGTTTCCATGGCTACCAGTTTCCACAAGTTGCTCCTCAGTTTCCATCAGATTGCTCCAGGTCGAGGTTCATATTCCTGATTTCCTTCTCTCTACTAATGGAGACGACATCAGAAAGCTTTTAGAGACGAAACCCTCCAACCGTTTTGTGAGTATTCCAAGCGAAATTGTGTGGTAAAAAATGAGGGGAAAAGTGTGATGTGAAAGTTCACACCGTATTGTGACAAATAACAAGTGCAATTACTTTTAATGTCACTTTGTTTCTCTTCTAAAACTAAATCACAAAACACAGTCACGCAGTTCACTATACTCTCACAAACAAGTGACTCCGACGATACACTCACACTAACTCAACGCTTAAAAAGTGTTCTCTGTCTTTTACAGTCCAAGCAAAAAGCCGGGAAATTGTATAGAAAATACACCTTTTCTCGAAAGTTCTCGTAAACAAACCAGCAGTCGAAAACTTCTAAAAGCGTCTAGAATTGGTCCTTGTTCCAGTCCTCTCCATTGTTATCTTGTTTACTCGTCGTGTGGTGGGGTGAGGTAGTCGACCTGTCTCTGTCCCTTTTTAAGAACAAATTCAGGTTTTTGGTAATTTTCGTTTGCTTTATTCTTATATTAGCAGAATCAAGCTTCAAAATCTAAAACTTCTTGAAACTCTATTCTAATGTCCCTGAATTTGTTAAATATTTGTACTCGTCCAACCAAAAAGTTTACTTCTACTGTAAAGAAATGAGGGATGAATCTAGCTGCTACTTTTGAGGGTCGCGCTTCGGCTACTGTTACAATGGAGTCTTCACATGGCGGAAGATTATGTTTCAGGTGATATTTGTATTTCAGTGTTTCTGTTATGAAATTACCCGAGTACAAATCACTACTTAACATATAGCTTTCCTAGACATTACGTCCTAACATTGTTAACACAAACTTTAGGAAAATGTCCATATGATGTCTGTCTTCTAATTTGCAGAAAGAATTACATTATGATAACATGACTGTCCCTCACAGAATTGTGTTGGCCTGGGTGGTTGTTAATAACAATTGTGTAATTAAAATATTAATATTACAACATCCAAGACGTTCCTGTATTGCTGCATGCCTCAAATTATTTACTGGGGCAGCAGTGACGTCACACGCTGAACACCGAGCATGTTAGGCTGATGTGATACAAGAACAGTGTTTCATGTACTGTCAAGCATGAAATATTCCCTCGATCAAGAAATACGCAATAAGTGTTTTAAGCAATTCTTACAAAATATATTAATAACGCAATATAATTCTATGATAAACTATAAATGAAACATGCAAGGAGATTAATAAATAAAGGTAATTTTTAAGTCATTCTTCCTTCTTTTAGGAGGATTTCAATATCCTAAAGCTTTTAAGGTAAGTTCAAGAATTTTGAGTTATTGTGAAAATAATTGCCGTTGTTTTAGTGTTCATTGCAATGCCAAGGAGAGGACGAGCTCAAATATTTCTTTCAATATATAATGTTTGTGGCGAACATATCATTTGACAGATGCATCTATTACATTTAAAATAGTTTTTTCGTAAAAAAGTATAGTGGATTTTGGTTAAATCTAATTTAATAACATTTTGCGGACATTCATTTCGATCGACCATTCTGTTAAGGTAAATTGACTTTGTAGGGTTAGAAATAAACAAATACTTCAACACTCAAAGTTGGAAGGTTAATTACGGTTGATAATCACTTATGAAGAATTACAATGAAATCAATTTTAGCTGGCAGGAAGTTCACCACGTCTTCTAGTAAACTTACAAATATTTGCAAATGGAGCTGTAATAAATGGTAATTTTAAGATTGCTGTTTTGATTTGGGAGCTAATCCAATAGTGCAGTTGGAGCTGAATCACTTGGAGCTGTAGGTACTAACTACTACGTGCAGACGTTTCTTTGTTTCTCTTTTTCTCGTGGTGTCTGGAGCCGGTTTATAAGCCGATTCCCTCAGGCATCCTTGTGTTCTGTCGACCTACAACTGCGGCATAGTAAACGTCTACTGCAACGCATTCCCCATCTACTTCACGCTAAACACTACTTTAATGCTTATTTCCTTGTAGGTACACGTTCTCCTTACACGGCTAAAGATATAAAAAATTAATAGCGATTTTCCATTTGTCAGAAGTATAAGTTCTCCAAAACTTATACAAATAACAAGGAATATCTCCGACATGGTTCACTCTACAAAAAAATTATACTGACATAAATTGTGTATTTTAGCAAGATCTACATTTTTTGTAGAGTAAGATTTGGTCTATCTCTTACGGTTTACCAGTTATGCAAAAGTCACCCAGAGTAAACAGGACTACAGGGGCTATAGCCAGAAAATTTAAAGTATACACTTCATTTGTCATAAAAATATCTTAAATATATGATATTTTAATCAATATAGTTAAGACTCATTTTCAAGAAAATCATAAAATTAGAAAATTTTTCCATGTAAAGGATAGCTTAGAGTGAAGTAATTTTCTTCAAAATGTTCGTGTCGCATCCTTAAAAGATGTTAAAGGTAAATACCAACTTTGGTTTATAACCGACTTTTAGTTTTTGAGTTATGCGCGCGAACCTATTTTTAAAAATGCTTTCCTTGTATTCAGGGGGCCTCAAAACATATACTTCCAATGAAATTTCAACATCGAATTTTTACTGAATTTCAACACTTCCTCTACTTACTGTACGTAGGAGAGAAAGTAACTAACTAGTAATTAACTAGTGTAAGTATCACGGATGTTGCTGTTCCGTTCGTGCTAGCCGCTGAGCCGCTGAGGCGGTAGCGTTTTTTCCTATTAAGCCACACAAACGTTGCATTAAGTTGCCATGGAAACAGCAAGTGGCGCGACATTTTTATTTTCCTTTTATAATATAGAGAGAGCGAGCGAGTGGAGCTGTTGGCATGACAACCATATTCGCAGACAAGAAACGTCGCCCCCTCCTTGCGAGCATGGACACCTGCTTATAGGTGCTCTTTAATACCTATAGATTAAAACTTCCAATATATCACGTACATGTATGCTCATATAAATAGTAACTTCGTGTTTACTATCAAATGTTATGTGTTGCATTCACAGTATTGCGAAACACACACAAATAACAAAGAATATTTAGGAAATGGTTCACTCCATAAAAAATGTTTTAACATAAATTGTGAATTTTAATAAGATATAAACTTTTTGTACAGTAATATTTTGTGTATGTCTTACAGTTTACCAGTTATACAAAAGTTATTCAAAATAAAGAGAACTTCAGAGAATATTCGCAAAAAATTCAGCATATACATTTTATTTGTACGGGAAATATATGCTTTTTAATAAAAGTTTTCAAAAAATGTTCAAAGTAGGAATTTTCTTTATAATCTCCGTGTTGCATTCTTGAAGGATACTGAACTTCAATACAAAATTTGGTATTTTTTTAAGGTAAGAAGGTCTCAAAACACGTGTTTTTGGTGAAATCTCGACATCGAATTTTTTATCAAATAAAATTTTTGTAGAGTGAGCCTTTTCGTTGATATTCCTTGTTATTTGGCTGAGTTTTGGAAAACTTAAGCTTTTGTCGAATATAAGATTATATGTTAACCGTGCAAACAGAACGGAATCTCAAAAAGTTTAAAAGATTTCACTATCGCTCATTCTGGAAATGTTTATCTCAACTAACACGAAGAAGATATAGGAATAAGTTTGTAAGAATGGTTAGTACAAGAGTAGAGAAAGTCATGTGAGTGCAACAGATATTTTTGTTCTAGAAAATAGCCTTTCTTTTAAAATTCTTTATGGGATTCTATCTTCTGTCAGTCTTTCAATATGTCAGAGCCATTGTTATTCTTTGAGTCTTTATAAAGCTCACAATATCTTGCTCATTTATTAGTTCCGCTAGCAAACCATGAAAGACGAAACCAACTAAATAGTAAATTTCATCAGGAGGAATTTTTGTAGCACTATCCACTTCCAGTATATGGTATATGTGTAGAGTTCGTTGACTTGGTGGTGATATTTTAAAGAGGTAAGTCACCTTTGTGTGGAATATCCTTGGAATATCAGGAGGTGAAGAGGAGGCTGTGGTTAGTAATTGGTAGGTTGTTCTAGGAACGCCAGTCAGTCGCCTGCGGTCAACTTGCCCCTTCTTCTTTGTCTCTACTTCACTCCTGTAGGCTTCCATGGCCAGAATCATCCTGCCTCACATAGACACAATTACTAACTCTCGTAAACTTACAAAAATATAACCTACTAACACGAAGAAGATATAGGAATAAGAGTTTGTAAGAATGGTTAGTACACGAGTAGAGAAAGTCATGTGAGTGTTGGATACACGCGCACACGTTTCAGTTTTTTATAACGTGTGTTGAGATTTTGGCAGTTAGCTGCACCTACAAAGAGAGAATGATAAAAACACTAAACAAAGCGTTACATCCCCTTATCAATGTTGTTGAGAGCCTCTAAAAGCAGGGTTTTTTACCCCCTGGATAGCAGATAGCGAGGTTTAATTAAACAAATGACTGCTGCAGCCAGTGGCGGATCAACAAAAGCAGACAACACGAAACATACAAACACTATATACGAATAACTCCGGCAAACAGGACTTCATAACCTCACTATTTTTATATAAATTTCTAAATATAGCTACTTCAGTTTGTTCTCTGTATTTAAGTATTGCAAATCAGGATTAGATGCAACTTTCCTAACTGTCACTCAATGATAACTTGTGGAGAGGGACTTAGCACCTCGACTGAAAGTGTCTATGTCCCTGATGGAAGGATGGATGAGGTGAATGGATTATACGAGCGGACTGAAGGTTACCAAGGCAGGATCCCAACATTTTTCCAGTTAGAAGCACCCCGGCGGAGGCTGCCTTAACTCTCATTCCCTTCTCAGGCTTCTACATCCTATGGGAGGCCCAAAAATCAGTGGTTCGTCTTCCAATCCAGCGGACTAGATTTCCAGAAGGCATTTGTTCTCGTGCCATATTGCTGTCGCGACACTTCCAACCGTTAAAGAAACTTGACGTTATGAAATTTCCCTGGCGACCTGGGAATCATCCGGAAAAATTATAGGTCAGAAAGGTCGATCCCGCGATATCCGAATATGGGTCACAGATGTTATTGAACTAACTCTAACTGAAGGAACATGATTAAAAAAATTTAAATACTGGATACAACATTACTTTCACAATCACCCATAATTTGAATATTCAATGGCAAAATTCACAGAAACGCACTACATGAACCTTGAATGCACTGACACGCAGTGCATGTATTTCTCTGCATCTCACAGGTTACTGGTGTGACGTCATGATGTGCACCTCGTCCAGTCTTATAAGAACTACACTATTCAGTTGAATAAACACTTCATTGTAACAGAAATGATATTTTAGTTCAGTGGCGGCTGGTACGGAAACAGTAATGTTGAGACATGGCTAACAAAATAACTTAGTTGAACTTTTGCGGTCTGTAAGATAGAGATATGTCCATTTATCTAATGCTGGAGTTTCCTTTGGTTTTTCTACTTTACGTTGTTAACATGTTTCACCACTCCCCGCGTGTATTTCAACTCAATAACTGGTGGTTATTTCAAGCAACATTTGCCATAATAGTTATTAAGAATTTGGATATAAATGTAAGGAAAATTGAAATGTTTCTTTTTTTTGGGAGGGGGGCAGGCAGGTGCATCTACCTTTCCTTGTCCTCTGCACAGCGCCCCGTATTGCAACTATCAACAGTTTATTGGTCGGTAGTTATGCCTCGCTCTTTGCGAGACCCCGTAAGACGATAAGAAACTGACAGATGCTCCCAAACGGTGTATTCTACAGGTCGTGAGGTGAGACATGAACAATTCTTGCGCATAGGGGAAGCTGCTTTCCTTCCCTCCCTCTCTGCAGTGGCTAAGAGGGGGGAAAGGGGCGAGCTTACCGTGAATGAATAAACACTACCACAACAGTGTGCAGCTGAAACAGTTACAGTTCACACGAAAGTAGTTGGCACATAGCCATTGTTATAACCAAACCAGTTTGTTAGTTATAATAATTTTTATATTTATACTAGCCGACCTGACAGACATTGTCCTGTTCAAACATTGTTTATCCAAAAATTATACAATTGTGTAAATAAACTAACATCTCACTGTGAAAGAAACAAAAATCAAAACATCAGTAATGCCGCGAAGTAGCCATTGCGCATGCTCTGTAGCGGGAAGATGACCATGTTTGTTGTAGTTACGTGATTATATTACTGTATAAGAAAACTTAATGAACAATGTGGGTGGGTGGGAGGGTTCCAGGCGGTATCTATAATGTATGATGTTGAAGTGCTCTTTTAATTACTTTTGCTCGCACTTTTAATTTAATAATAATGCTAAACTGCGAAAAATACATCCTAGAATCTTATCGCGGAACAAAATACCGGAAAGTCTAAAACGCGATCGCAGCGCTGCTTGACGGATTATGTGAACCTAAATCATCCAAAGTTCAACAACACATGAATACATAAATAAATTAAAATCAACTTGTTTTATCGGGTCAAATTGTGAATCTAAACCATTCTCGAATCACGTTTATCATACACGCAACACTTCATAAGTTTAGGAACAGTTCAGTCAAATGCACACGGACAGAAGAAATATATATTGAAATATAAGACACACACACACACACACACACACACACACACACACACACACACACACACACACACACACACACACACACACACACACACACACACACATATATATATATATATAAATACATGATTGTACAACTTCCCCCACCACCAGTCTTTCAGGTGAAGAGTTGCCACTGTGCAGGTAGGGGAATTGCTCGCCTTGCGTTCCGCCCTATACTAAATTCGCTTTGTGCACAACACCCGCCACTGACAACATCCGCTGGTATTTTGATAAGCTTCCTTCTTCATATTTGTGCAGTCCGACACATAGAGCTCCAATGAAACGTACTCGCTCGCTTGTTTCTATTGACGCGGCGTACTGAAATGGAATAGCGAGACAAACAATTGCCACCACAACATGGGCTCCCTTGTTTTTTGTTTTAGTGCTGTCATTCAGACTCGCACTTGATTCCAGAAGGCCTTGTTGACACAGCTAAGTAGCGACAGGCTTTTGTTACCTCCTCACTGTGAATGAACCGGTTTCCACCTGGCGTTCTTTACAGGCAGTGAAGCGTCAGCACTTAAATACATGTTTTGAGGGCCTCTTAATGCAGATTAACTTTTATTACGCATTTAGGTGTGAATGAACACAGTAGGGTAAACTGATAGAACGCTTGAAACACAGTTTCAAACCAGCAACAAAGAATATCTCGAAAATGGGTAATTCTACAGAAAAATAATTCGGATGCGTTACATTCACATGGATTTTCCTAACCATTATACCGCAAACGCTTATTCCTGTATCCACTGCATGTTAATAGAAATAAACTTGAGTAGAAATTATTTTATTATATATCTCCTACAAGGAAATAGGAGAATACTGTAGATTTTAAGTGATAGTCAAATATTCTAAGAGCTAGTCACTATGTGATAGCTTTGAAATTATATATTATTTCCATAAGTACGACAAAAGAGAAAAGAAAGGAAAATATGAATGGCTTGATATAAGAGAAAGAAGTAAAATATGCATTTCATTTCTTATGAACATATCTTAAACATATGCTACAATAAAAATATTTAGAGCTATTTTTGAGAAAATTAAAACTTTCTTTGTTCTTTTTTACTTTCTCTACTACCTATATTAAGTAGAGGAAGTGTTGTACTTTAGCCAAAAATTCCATCTCGCGATTTCACCGGTGATATATCTTTTGAGGTTCCCTGAATCCAAAAAAGAAATAATTTTTAGAAAAATGTCCGCAAAGTCGGTAAAAAACCAAAGTTGGTATTTAAGTTTAATGTGTTTCAAGGATGAGACGCGAAGATAATCTGGTCTATTTACTACAATAGAGAAAGTGCAATTTTGGTAGTTGCAGTGAAGAGCTAGCCATTTTGTAGCAGTTTTCCGATTGAGTGCCTCTCAAGGAGATGTAGCAGAAGATGACGTCATCCCCTCTGGCGGTCGCGACCGGAAGTTACCTGCATGCAGCGATTTATAATGCAGTCGCATTGTTGCAAAAAGCACAGCCACGTGTTGAGTGAGATTGCATTCTCTACCCGCTCGCTCTTGTAGAAACACTATCTACGTCATGTTAATAGACCAATTATTACATACTTCCTTACAGCTGCTGTAGGCCTATGAATAAGGTATAAGTACTAATAACAACGAATATCTCGGAAATGGTTCACTCAAAAAAAGGTTTGTGTAGTATATATTTTGTGTGTATCTCACGGTTTACCAGTTATACAAAAGTCGTCCAGAGTAAATACGACTACATGGGCTATAGCCAGAAAATTCAAAATATACATTTAATTTGCCATAAAAATATTTCAAACATATGGCATTTTAATCAATATCTTTACAGCCATTTTTCAGAAAATCAAAGTTTTAAGAAAATCTTCCGATGAACGATAGTTTTCAATGGAGGAATTTTCTTTAAAATCTTTGGCTCGCATCCTTAGAAGATTATCAACTTAACATCAACTTAGGTTTATAACCACTATGTTGTTTTAGTTATATTGTTTACACATACACACACATGCGCGCGCATCTTTTTAGACAACAATGTGTATTCCTCCTATATGTATAAGAATAGAAATATGTAATGATAATTTATCTCGATTAATATAAGGTATAGGTGAACTACCCGGAGTTTTTGATGGTTTGAGTATTTTATTCCTAGTACTTTTAGGCTTACTTTGGATATTAGGAAGAACCCAAAATATTCAAAATAAATAAGTAAAAACACTGTTGAATAGTCACAACAGAAAGAAAAGCGAGTAGAAAAAATTATGTGAATATATAACAATATTTTTATTAAGGAATATTCCATGTTTCCTTCATACCAAAACGATCTTCTGCCTCCATAAATACCTGTCCTCCTTTAATCCTCTTCTCTGCATACTCCTTTTCACCCCATCTATCCAGCATTCCCTAGGTTTCCCTTGTCTTCTTTTCCCTTCTACTTACCAGTTCAGAATTTTATTGGGTGTTCGACCCTCTGACATTCTACAATTTCGAAAATATTTTTCTCAGCTTGCATAATTTTCCTTATTCGGATATTTATCTTTCCTGGATTTTCGTAATAGGAATAATAATAATTATAATAATTGATAATAGTGGTAGTGAGTAAATAAAGTTATGTGAATCCACATTAATGTCTTGTAGACGAGGAAAGTTCGGCTGAAAGTCCATTTAGAGCTCTGTGTTTTCGACGCTGGGGTTTTTTGAACGTGATCCGGTCGTAAAGTTAAAAATTCATCGATCTGGTCGCCGATAGTGGAAGGTCCTGGTAGAAATATATGAGGCGAGGCGCACTGGAAAGCTTTTCAAACAATCCAACGGGGAACACTTGAATCCTTCCTATTCCTCGCCCTGGTTAAATTTAACACTGATTCGAAATTTAGTGCGGCGTACTCCATTGCAAAAACTAAGTCCCTGAACATGATTAAGGTTGTCCCTCAGTTGAAGACTTTAAAAGAAAATATTTGACAAAACTTGCCAAGATCTTTTAAAGAGTTCACGTGATAAACCTATATTTACATGTTCACGTGATAACCCTATATTTACATATCTTTCTTTGCCAAACTGTGGCCTATCAGAACACATTGATAATTTATCACGTTCAGAGTATTTTGGTATTAGTCTTTCTCACCGTCTCTCCAACTAAGGAGTGCAGTATAATCGCTCTGGTTCTCCAAAGAGAGAAGGTTGGACATCCCTGTGCTGGGCTCTAGTTCCCATGGTGCCGGGTTCAAACCTGGCAGGGGGCGATTTATATTTTCGAGTGTAAGAATGCTAAGTATGTTTACCTTGGGAAGCAGCCCACGAACCACAGCCGTAAGGAAGCAAGATGATATATCTGTCTATCCACTTCCGTAACGTTGATACCCGGAAATAGCCAGGTCATTGTCAAACTAGAGAAAATCAATCTTATCTGTCAGGGACGATAGTGACCCTGTATTGCAAACACTCACAACGGCTTTATGTATCGGGTGTGTTGCACTCACATGACTTTCTGTACCCACTCGTTCCTCTGTCTACTTCATCTTAATACAGATAAACACCTGTATAAATTATTGTCAATTGTCTTGTAGGTACAAGGGGATGCGATAGCCAAGCATTTTAAGACCTGCTCGCTATATCATAACTTCGAACTTATATTTACCTTCGTAAGAATAACAAAGTATATGTCGGAAAAGATTAATTCCACAACAAATTTTTGAAAGAATAAAAAAGAACGAGAAATGCTTTACGTAAAGGGTAATATTTTAATATTTTTATTTCATTAACTACGCTATTAGATGCCAGGATCATACCGGCGCCGCCAGTGCACTAGAATTTTGACACTTAGGAGTTATTTTACATACCAGCCTATCTCGCACACAGGGCTGTCGCTTTTATCACATTTAAAGGTTTCTGTATATGGCGGGTTTCGACCTCCGACCTCCACCCAACCACCTGAACACCCACATTAATTAGTAAAAGGGTGATCTGGTTTAGGGAAAATTTCCTGGAAAATATTCAGTGATATCCGTGAAAGCAGTTGAAAATAAACACCAAATTTCGTATTTAATAGATTTTACGTTCATAACACTCAAAAAGTTTTAAATGTTTTCGTTAAACCTTTTTAACAGTCGCTATTTTTATTTATAACTAAATGTATTATGTAATTATTTCTGTAAAGGTTTATTTAAATGAAAATGAATCTGATAGAAATGTAAACCTTTATGAGAATAGCTTGTATCTACTAATAACTGATACAGGATAAGAATCTAACATCACAAGTGCGCGCGCACCTATGAAGGATCATTATTTATTTTTTATATGGTAGCCGTGCAAGAGAATGGAATCTCAAAGTTTTAAAAGATTTGACTATCGCTCAAAGCCTACTGTATCCTCATATTCCCCTTGTACCTACAAGGAAATAAACAATAAGATAATTTCTGAAAATGTTTATCTCAACTAACACGAAGAATATATAGGAACAAGAGTTTGTAAGGATGGTTAGTACAAGAGGAGAGAAAGTCATGTGAGTGCAACACATCAAATTTTTTACAGTTATATTCTTCACATACACAGTACTCAGCCTGTCATAGGCAGGCAATAAAAAAGGTAAAAAGTGTGAATTGGATGGCCAATGAAATGAATCTCATCTCTCTATCCATTTCAATATAAAAGGTTTATACGTGGAGGAAATATTGGGCGCTGTGCCCAGTATCACTGCGAAGTATGGATCCAGTAGATTCGGATGGGGCCATTAATAATTGATAATGCAATATTCCAACCACGTATTCAGTGCATTGATAATGAGTTAATGATGAACCTCACCCCCTGAGCTCGCACCGAGTGACGCCAGTGGCGTATCGTGAACGTTTTACAAACGCATCCAGCATGAGGCAGCAATTATGTATTATGCTGTAATTATAAACAAATTGTTTTACAAATTATCCGTGATTCTTTATATATTCTATACATTCATTTGCACAATTTATTAAAATAAAAAAACCTAAAATGTTGGATGTTCTTGGATGCCCAGCTGTAATAAACTAAGCTTGTGTATTTTGTATTAGTTAAGTTGCTAGCACTGTATTAAGTTGAGAGAAGTATTTTGTGGTATGTCACGGGGTATGGTTGTATCTATCGCCTTTAAAAGTAGCGGTTGTGATATTTTTTATTCCGCATGTGTGGAGATGATATGGCTACACGTCCCCCGGGATGCTATGCTATCTGCAACACATGCGTGCGTGTTGGGTTGCCTGTCAGCAAGGCGCACCTAATCCACCACGAATGAGTTTTTGGGCACCACAAAACAGCTTTTAATTTCTCTACTGCACACCTATAGTAAGTAGGGGAAGTAATTTATTCCACACAAAAACTCACTGCCCAGCTTTCACCGGAAATACATGTTTTGAAATCCCTTAACCTAAAAAGAAAAAGCCTATTTAGAAAAAAAAAGTTTGTAGGTTAAAAAGTAACTAAAAACGAAACGTCGGTTAAAAACCAAACTTGGCAAAGTTCAGAGTCTTCCAAGGATGCCACAGAAATATTTTGAATAAGATCCCCCCCCAAAGTACTCTATATGGAACATTTTTAAAAAAAATGTTAATCTTTTTAAAAGTGGCACTAAATCTTTTCTTTGTCTACTGAAAGCAGTGCAAGTATTGTGTTGGATCCAAGAATTCGATGTCAAAATTTCACCGGAAATATGTGTTTTGAGGCCTCGCGAATCCAAAAAATAGCATTTTTACGGAAAAGCTTCGGGTGTGTTTGTCTGCGAAGAGCATAACTCAAAATCAAAAAGTCCGTTAAAAGTCAAGTATTTAATATATTTCAAGGATGCGATAGGAAGATTTTGAAGAAATTTTCTCCAGCCTAAACTACCCTTTACGTGCAACATTTTTCAAAAATAATATCATATGTTAAGATATTTTTTGACAAATAAAATATTTGTGTTGAATTTTCTCTGAATAGTCTCTGTAGGTATGTTCATTCTGAATGACTTTTGTGTCGCTGGTGAACTAAAAGATCCAAAAAATATTGTAGACGTTAAAAAACACAACTTATGTCAAATACATTTTTTTGTGAGTGTACCAGTTCCCAGATATGTCTTGTTATTTGTCTGAATTTTGCAATGCGCATACTTTTGTCTACCGTGACGCCATTATTGGGTTTTTTAACTCTTGGTTCACTCAAGTATGCTGTATTTCAATATTACGCTTGTACATACAAGAAAATTAGTAGAATATTGAGTAGAGATGGTTATATGGACACATTTTTCAATTTAGGGAGCCTTAGCAGGTCTTTTTCCGATGAAATTTCGATATCGAATTTTTGGGTGGGATGTAATGCTTGGTGGTTTTGATATACGTACGCAGCAGAGAAAGGAATTAACGCTAAAAAGTATAGAAAAATGTATGTGAGTTAATGTGCATATACCTTCATACACAGAAAGGAAGCATAAAATGTGTCTGTGGCTTCAGGAAAGCAACTTAATATCGGGTATTTTATCATACGATGCACATTTTTCCGCACAAATGAAAAGTAGGGCGCGATATTGTGATCGGAAGTGTTTTGCGAATAGCGCCAGTGTTACGGCAGGAAAACTAAACTATTTTAGTCCCCAGACGGGCTCCATCCGATCAACATCAGGACGTAATGACGTCATAACACGTGTCTACTCAGAAAATAAATTTACAATGTGACGGGCCACCCGCGGTCGGCGCCACATTCGCTCTCATTTCATTGTCTCAAAGTACAGAATCATCATCTTACAATTGTTTATGTAAAACTATCTGCTACTAACAAATTCTCGGCGTTGTCCGTGACTTGACGATTTTATCCTACAACTTTTAGGCGGTGAGTCGCGAAAAGTCGCTTAAAAACCAAAGTTGAACTTAAATATCAACTTTGATTTTCAAGCGACTTTTCGTTTTTGAGTTACGCTGTTCAGAGACAGATACAAACACAGTACGTATTTCTAAAAATACTTCTATTTGGAAAGCAAGAATTTGGGTAAATAAGATTGTAAGGGAAATTGTGTGAATTAAAACCATTTGTAGTTTTAAGCCAGTTTGTGAAATTGCTGTTAACATCGTTGAAAACCTACGGTGTTTTAGGTTAGATTTGCCTGAGGAAACATTTGAGATGATCAGGTTACCTTGACGACGCGCACAGGAAGTTGTGTCTTCCTCCCGGAAGTAGATCAATATCACTACTATTTAACAAGGACCTGCTTAGCAAGCAAGAAAAGATATAATGTCATTTTCGTACAAGTTTCCACGTCAAGTGCACTGTGAGATGCGGAGATTTATTGGAATATTCCTTACACAGAAACGTTAAATTATCATATAGAACGAATTATCACCTCGTCATTGTTTTCTTTTGTACAATTTAACACTAGCTCATTTTGATTAAAATGACATATATTTAAGATATTTTTATGACAAATGAAATGTATATTTTGAATTTTTTGACTACAGCCCATGTAGTCCTGTTTACTCTGGATTAATTTTGAATAACTGGTAAGAGATAGACCAAATCTTACTATACAAAAAATGTAGATTTTGCTAAAATACACAATTTATGCCCAAATAAATTTTTTTGTAGACTGTACTATTTCGGAGATATTCCTTGTTATTTGTGTGAGTTTTAGAGAACTTCTAGGTGCAACATTGTTATTCATTTTTGATATGTTAGCCGTGGAAAGAGAACGGAATTTGAAAACTTTAAAAGATTTGACTATCGCTCTAAGCCTACTGTGTTCCCATATTCCCCTTGTACCTACAAGAAAATTAGCAAAAAGGTAATTTCTGAAAATGCTTGTGTCGACTTTGTCACGAAATTTTGATAGACTTCTTAAACGTAAGTGACTAATGAGCAGAAGTTTATAACATTAGAACTAAAAGTGCTTTCGTAAATCAAACACAACACACATATAACCCAACCCGCCACTGCAACACAATGCACGAGATTAAAGAGAGGCAAAGTCCGGGTATAGTGGAAGGAGACAAACCCAAACTCCCCTCTTTCGGAAACGTATGACATGGTGTTGTATAATTTTTGTTCACTCTGTATAACAAATAATTAGAGATAGCTGAATCATGTCTAAGCGTAAGGCGAAGTTCACGTAGGTATCTATCAAAGCCAAAGGTTGAAGTGATTCAAACAGAGGACAGTGTCTGCTCTTCCGATTGGTTAGCAGTGCAGAAAGAACCGCAAACGACTGGCCCTCTCTGATCAGAAACCTTTGAGCAGTTAGACATTCCAGCAGTTTCTGTGGGTGTTTCAGAATTTGTTTTGAAATTGTTATGAGCTGTCAGCGTGCTGCTATTCTTGTGACCATTAAACCAGATTTGAAGTCCGGTCCGGTCCGGGCCGGTCAAGAGAATCGTAATTGTGCGTTCCAAAATAAGAATAGCCATTTTCAAATACACAAATGTTTACTTCAGTATATATAGTATTTTAATAAACTTTATATATATATTATACCGAAAAAATCGATGTCGAGTTTTCACCAGAAATATACTTTTCAGATTGCCTAAACCCCCCCAAAAAGCATTTTTAGAAAAACGTGTGTGTGTATGTGTGTGTGAGAGTGAGTGGGTGTGTGTGTGAGAGAGAGAGAGAGAGAGAGAGTAACAACTCAAAAGTCAGTGAAATATCAAACTAAGTATTTTTAATAAAGTCTCTCTAACTCAAACTTTAAATTTTAATTTTCTCAAGAATCGTTTTAATAATTTCTATTAAAATACTGTATATTTACATTTTCATAAGAAATGAAATATGTCTTATTTTTTTAGGAATAGCGTCTGAAGTTCTTTGAAATTTTAAACATAACTAACAACTATATTTAAATCGACTCGCATGACTTTCTCTACTCTTGTACTAACCATTCTTACAAACTCTTATTCCTATATCTTCTTCGTGTTAGTTGAGACAAACATTTGTACAAATTATCTTATTGTTTATTTCCTTGTAGATGCAAGGGGAATATGGGAATAAAGTAGACTTTGAGCGATAGCCAAATCTTTTAAAGCTTTCAAATTTCGTTTTCGTTACACACAAATAACAAGGAGTATCTCTGAAATGGTTAATTTCACAAATATATATATATATATATATATATATATATATATATATATATATTTGGACATAATATATGTTTTAGCGAGATCTACATTTTTGCATAATAAGACTTCGTCTATCTACTACGATTTACCAGTTATACAAAAGTCATCAAGAGTAAACAGGACTGCATGGGCTATATCCAGAAAATTCAAAATATACATTTCATTTGTCATAAAAATATCTCAAACAATTGGCATTTTAATGAATGAAGAGCATGGAGTGCATGCAATGCATAATAGGAAGTAACAGAATACTCGCACAACAGTGAACTATGCAGGCATTATGCATTCATTCGCATCAATGCATCAGGGAAGACTACCGAAGGTACCTAGCGACCCCTACTAGTTCTCCATATTGGTGCCGTCGCCTCGCAACCCCATCCAGAGATACTTTATCTCCCATGGGTATTAGAAACCACTGCCTAGCCGAGTACAACCCAATCCGAATGTTCATCTCGATGTGTTTCTAGCTAAAGTCAGTGCCTGATATAGGGGGAAAGCAGCCAGTTGTACAGACTGTGACATGGGGGTGTCCATCTATATCCCTGTAGAAACCCTGCCCTCTACTGTCATGTCTTCTAGTTGTACACACCCTCTGTCTCCTCTCCGCACCCCTTCCTACTATGTGGCGTCCCGTCAGAGACATAGTACCTCGACCTATGCAACATAATTTGTAACTAAGTCCCCCCTATGTATCTTATTATACCTCTTACTTATGTGCGTATCATTCCCTCATACACTTATCTTACGAGTTAGTAATTCCCTTATCATATGGGAGTACGGTACTTGTAGGCATGCGCAGTCGTGTGTAAGAGCCCAGGTTCTAGAAGTTTGTGCGTGTATGTGATATTCTGCTCCAGGACACGACAGCACTCTGAGTTATCGGAAATATCCTCAAGGAAAGGAACTTTAATTTAATTTCATGTCACCAGCTGCGAGGAGGGCGTTCGTGTTTTTATCGGGCGCTTGCTTGTCTGTCATTCTCATTGGAGCATCGATCCGCCCATCTTGCTTCTCATGCGCTCGACGTTCCACTTGCAGCACAACGGTTACAAAATAAGTAGTTACACATCAACCGTTACCGAAGTAGCGAATTAAAGCCACGACGGAAGGAAGTAATTGTGATGTATCACAGGTACAAACCACCCCCATTCCTCCTACACTGCTTTGATCTTTGCAGGCAGCATTCGGACCGGTTGCGCTTACTCTGTTTTACTTTCCTATGCTTCATAATAATACATAACATGAAGTGATAATTGGAAAAACAAATTAGTTAAATGTTCCAGGTCTAATTAGGATATTTCCCAGGTATTTGCAAGTTAGTAGAACACAGGAAACACCTGGAACCTCAGTCAAGAATACGTGCCCTTTCCATCTTCGGTACGCCCTAGAGATATAGGTACATTTCAGAAATTGGCAGTTTTCTTCAATGCAGGTCAAGAGAAACCTGTGTTATATTACCTGACTGGGTTTCAACACTGCACCGCCCTGCTTTAACAAGCTCCACTACTTGTTTACATAATACAGATACAAGACAGACAAAAATATCAAAGGTTACAGTCACATCACATTCTCTACTCACTCTTGTACTAACCATTCTTACAAACCTTTATTCCTCTAACTACTTCATGTTAGAGATAAACATTTGTACAAATTATCTTACTGCTAATTTTTTATAGCTACAAGCGGAATATGTGAATACAGTAGGCTTTAAGTGATAGTTAAATAATTTAAGAGCTGATCGCTATGTAAAGGCTTCAAAAATCCGTTCTGTTTGAACGACAACAGATAAGGTGAATAGCAACTTCCTATTTGAGAAAAGTATAACGATTAGAATATTCAGATAACAAGGAATATCTCGGAAATGGTTTATTCTAAAAATGCTTTTGACATAAATTGTGTGTTTTAACGAAATGTTGTTTTCGTGCTGTAAAATTTGGTCTACAATAAAGAGGGCGGCGCCGTGGCCGAGCGGTTAGCGCGCTCGCCTACCACCAAGGCGGCCCGGGTTCGATCCCAGGGACCCGCATGTGGTATTCGTGGTGGACGAAGCGGCGTCAGAGCGGGTTTTCTCCGGGTGTTCCGGTTTCCCCCACCATCTCATTCCACCGGTGCTCCATCTTCATTCCATGTATCATCAGTATCATCGCCTGCGGTGCCGTAGTAGTAAAAGCGGGCGTTAAACACTACAACAACAACAATAAAGAGACTTCAGAGATTCGTATTTCCACAAAATCTTAAACGTGTTATTTTAATCAAACAGGGCTATTTTTGAGTAAATAAAATTTTTCGAAAATTGTTGTATATAAAGGGCAGGCTGGGGTGGGGGATTTTTTTCAAAATTTGTGTCCCATCTTTAGAAGCCGCTATATTTAATAAAGATACGGACTTTTATAAAAAAAAGTGATATGTTACACTCATATGACTTTCTCTACTCTTGTACTAACCATTCTTACAAACTCTTATTTCTTTATCTTCTTCATGTTACTAGAAGATATTTCCGGGCTGTTATGCCGTGGTCTGCTGGAGTTAGAACTGCCAGACGTTTCGTCCACAACTGCGGTAGACATCTTCAGTGGCGCGGACGTAGTCTCCTCGGAGAAATAAGCGTACGCTTCTCCGAGGAGACTACGTCCGCGCCACTGAAGATGTCTACCGCAGTTGTGGACGAAACGTCTGGCAGTTCTAACTCCAGCAGACCACGGCATAACAGCCCGGAAATATCTTCTAGTAACATTGACTCCGGCCGTGAAAGCCTACGCTCTCTTATTCTTCATGTTAGTTAAAACATTTGTACAAATTATCATACCGTGTATTTCCTTATAGGTACAAGGGGAATATGAGAATACAGTAGACTTTGAGCCATGGTCAAATCTTTTAAAGCTTTCAAATTCCGTTCTCTTTGCACGGCTAACATATAAAAATGAATAACGATGTTCCATTTGACGAAAGTTTTTAAGTTTCCAAAACTCACCCAAGTAACAAGGAATTTCTCCTAAATGGTTTACTCTACAAAAAAATTATTTGCACATAAATTGCGTGTTTTAGCAAGATCAACATTGTATAGTAAGATGTGGTCTATGTCTTACGGTTTACTAGTAATGCAAAGGTCATCAAGAGTGAACAAGATTACATAGGCTATAGCCAGAAAATTAAAAATATGCATTTCATTTGTCATAAAAATATTTCAAACATGTCATTTTAATCAAAATCAATTAGAGCTATTATCGCGTAAATCAAACTTTTGGAAAAATGTTCCATATGAAGAGTAGTTTAGGGTGGAGCAGTTTTCTTCAAAATCTTCGTGTCACATCCTTAAAAGATGTTAAACTTAAATACGCACTTTGGTTTTTAACTTATACTGCCCACAGACTGACAGACATAACACACACGCACACGCACACGCACACACCACCACCACCACCACCACCACCACCACCACCACCACCACCACCACCACCACCTCCACCTCCACCTCCACCTCCACCACCACCACCACCACCACCACCACCACCACCACCACCACCACCACCACCACCACCACCACCACCCTAAAATGCTTTTCTTTTTATTTAGGGACCTCAAAACATATTTCTAGTGAAATCTCGACATCGACTTTTTGGGTGAAATACAATACTTCCGCTGCTTACTATACGTAGTAGAGAAAGTAAAACTGATTGTTTTTGGATTTGGGGTAGGTACCTTGAAACGTGTATTTGCAGTGAAATCTGTGTGTCGAATGGCAAGTAAAGGTATTGCAGTGTACATAAACCGCACGTCACCTCGCCTCGCCTCGTCTCGCCCTTGTGAAATATTGATGAAGGAATGAAATGAATCGGTACAGCTAGTAATGGATTTGATCCTGCCTTTGATGCTGTTCATCTGCACAAATAATTACTTTACGTATGTCTCTCTATATCGCACTAACTGTATTCCAACACTCACTCTGTTGCCATAGAAACGGCACCGCTAAGCTAGTGGTCTGGGGTTAGAATCTCCTGGCTTCAATTCCCGACTGGAGGATGCGATTTTTTTAACCAGCATTATTCGCATCCTCTGGGAGTATGAGGGAGAGAAATAGAGTGTGTATATGTGTTTGTGTATGTGGGTTAATATAAATATATTGTAAGAAAATGACAATTTGACGATCCCACTTCTGACACCATGTTACAATGACAAAAAGTCCAGTCCAGGTATTTTTCTTGTAACTCTATTTTTTCAAAACTAATTACGCAAATACAGTTCCATGAATATTGTGCCTGTAGGAGGAGAACTATGAATTTTGTACTTGTAAGAGGAAAACTAGTTTTCTCCTCATAACCTTGACTCACTCCTTTCACTGTCCTTCACTTACTAAGTCTCTCATACACTAATTACACAAATACACAGTTCTGCTTTACTGACGTTAATACACCAGTTATCTTCTCGTAAATTTGACTCAGTCCTTTCACTATCTTTCTTCAGTTTCTCTGTCTCTGAAACAGTTACTCGGACTAACAATCCCTCGACTATAGTTAAAACCTCTTCACTTCGACGCGATGTATCTTTCATACTCACTAACACACTGATCGACTCATGTTCTATAACTCGTTGTCTCGTCTCCTTATATAGCCAGGATGACGTAACCTGGACCTTTCTCGACTTCCATCAACACGCCGGTCACCGGGTGCCTCTCGAATGTTCCAGGACACCTTTGTTAAGCGCCGCGCTCATTGTTGTTAGTCACAACAGTTGCCCGAGACAGCCTGACCTTGATAAGCTTTGTATACTCGCCGGCCTGAAGTAGCTTAACCCCAACCGTCCGTTCTTGTGCGCCGCAATATTTTTCATACTGTGTATATAGCTCGATTATAATTGAATGAACAGTTAACTTGTTAATTACAATTTAAAATAACTATTTCATGAATATTTACTAAGGTTTCCTTTTAATTTTGTTTCAGGTAAGGAAGGCTGAATCATACTTAGAAGCTGTAGCCTCGTACACAGGTATTTCATCTATGTGCAATCCATGGAGTTTACGTTTTTGCTATATGAATAAGTTTTATAAACATTTTTCATAGAGGTCCTTAAAACATCTATTTAATAACATGTTACTTTGGAATGCAGTAGTTTTATCTAGTATTTGTAGGTAACAATGAAGAATTAATACAATTTTGTATACTTCCCTAATTTTGTATAATTTTATGGAAATGGCAAATTAGAAGACCTATAATATTTATTTAAAAGTTGATGTATTAAAACAGAGACTTTAATTAAATATTCATAATTTATTTACGACGTGCATAGTACGTAGTGAAGATATTGCATTGTACCTAAACGTTTGATATCGAGTCTTTATTGAAAAATAACGTTTTAAGGTCCCCTGAAAAAAATGAATATTTTCAGAAAAAGTCTGTGGGGATGTTGGTATAGTTTCAGCAAGTTTCATCAACGTGACACGAATATATTTAAAAGTATACCCGCACTTCAAACTATCTCAACATAACACCAATTTGAAAAATTGTATTTCCTCAAAAATGTCTATTTTAATTAAAATCTATATGTTTAAGATAACAATGTATAAGAAATATTCGTAACAAGTGAAATGTATATATTGAATTTACTGTGAATATTCTCTGAAGTTCTCTTCATTCTGAATGACTTTTGTATAAGTAAGAGATACAGAAAATATCACTACACAAAAAATGTGCACCTATTAAAACATAAAATCTATAAATACATCTTTCTCTAAAACGAAATTTGTGCTTTGAAGGACGTCAAAACGCGTATTTGCAGTGAAGTCGGTTACCTTTACCTGGTAGGTAAAGTAAAAGTGTAGATCTGGTTAAAGCGCACAATTTATGTCAGCTATTTTTTTTTTTTTTTTTTTTTTTTTTTTTTTGTGTGTGTGTTTAACCACTTCCGAGATATTCTTTCTTATTGGTTTGACTATTCAAGTACTTATGCTTTTCTCAAATAGGAGATTCGTATTGGATTTTTTGTCTTATTCGTGGAAAGAGAACGAATTTCTATACCATCACATAGCGAGTAAGTCTTAAAATATCAAGTGTATTCCAGTGTACCTACAAAATATTTTGTAGAAGAGTTGAGAAAGTCATGTGAGTGAACACGTCGGCATCTTTATGTGAAACCAGGTGTAGCAGATTTTATCTTTAGCATACTGGTATATGTAATGAAAGACAAGGTGACTTTTAGGTTATGTTTGAAACTTCCACACATTCTCGAATCAGTGGCGTGTGCTACGGAAGCAATAATGTTGATACATGGCCAACAAAATAACTTAATTGTACTTTTACAACCTGTAGGACGTATATGTCTTTATTCAGAGACACACAAGTTTTGATTTCTGTTTTCCAACTGTCTAATGTTAGAGTTGCCCACGGTTCCTTTCTTCTTTGTTTAAGTTAATGAAGATAAACCTCTACGCACACGACACAACACTCTCCCCGCTGTATTCACACAAGCAGTTTGTTATTTACAATAAGTGATACTCCTGCAATTACAAATGAAACTTGCTAAACAAAATTACGTTAGAAGCATCTGCCACATCACGTAATACTAAACTGTTTTATACTGATAGGAAGGTACTGCTTCGGTAGAAACAAGGTGGCTAAAAGATACAGGTGTAAAAAAATATAAAATGCTATCATAAGTTTCGTTTCGGTAGTTTTGTAAACATGTTCATTTTGTCGGCGATGTAACTGGCAACGCAGCGTAGCACTGTTCTCAGATATAAACAGTGCGCGTACAGTATCGCTGAAGCGGCCACTATCTCGGGCAAGTCGATAGTGTATTTAAATATCGACAGTGGGGCATACTCTATTGCGACTTCAGAAAGAAGAGATTATATCGATAGTATATCTAAATATCGACCATGACCAAACACACTATACCATCTGCTGGGACTTATCTTGCTTCGAGATTATGTCGATAGTGTATCTAAATATCGACCATTAGGAAACACACTCCGCCATCTATTGCGACTTCACAGAACTACTTGTAAAAGTGTCTTCTCTCAATCCCTACGTGCCTGTTTGAGCATTACATTGCTAAATTTTCCACCAACGTGACGTCAATGAATATCTTACTAACAATGCACGCCCCTGAGATGCAGATCCGACGCTGATCTGGAAGACCCGAGCTCTTTTTGAATTTAAAACAGCGACCTCGTTAGTTCGCCAACGGTTTGTTTGAAAGTATAATGGCGACCTTTCTGTTTGTGAATAATGTATTTGAACCTCCTGCGGAAACACCTTTTGTGTGGTTTAACAGGGCGCTCGCTTATTGTTATGTCAGTTTTTATTAACCCCACAGCGCAGAACTGTCTTGTAAAGAATTTCCTTTAATTACTGCAACCTTTCTACACGCAAATTACAAAACCAAGCAATATTCATAACTTCCAGATTTATTCCTTCTAAACTCAACATGAACTTTCTTTACAAAGAGCGTCAAAGAAAATCTCACTGCATCTCGCGTCTGTCACATTTATAAAAAGACAGGAAAACGGAATTTACTGTGTCAAAATAACAAAATCAGTCCAGTTATTTTTTTCTCACTTGATTTTCTTCTAACTGAATGCAAACAACAGTTCTTTTGCTAACGTTAACACAGTCTAATAGTATTTCACGATATTACAATTCACAACTGTTTACTTCTCATAAGCTTCACTCACTCCTTTCACTGTCTTTCTTCACTTTATGTATTCCTCAAGCTCTTGACTTAGACGGTACAAACACTCAACACTCGTAACTACTTCACTGTCTTCCTTTCGACGCAAACACACACACACACACACACACACACACACACACACACACACACACACACACACACTAAAACTGAAAGCTGAACTAAACTCCTCTCATCGCTTCTCCTCCTTCTATAGCGAGGATGGCTTAAAACAGTCGTTTCTCGAAATTCTACAAATACGCCGGCCACCGGGCATTTCTCGGATGATCTAGAAAACCCCTTTTGGTCCTGGCGCTCTGATTGTTGTCACGTGTTCACAACAGTCGCACTAGATAGCTTGAACTTGACCGCCTTTGATATAGGCACCGCCACTGGGGGTGAGGCAACCAGACACCAACCATCCTTTGTTGTAAGTCGCGGCCGGTGTCACACTATGTTTACTCTCATCGTATTGGCTAAAAGAAAAAGAGGGAGAGTGAGTGCGTTCAGTTTGCCATACAGACCTCTTATCATGATTGCTAGCCAAAGATTATCGCTTGGTAGACGAGCCTTTGAAAGGGTTAAAATGTAAGGGGAAAACCTAATGAGCACCCAGGTTAACGCTGAAGCTCTTGCCTCAAAATACCCCAGAAAACGATACAAAATTCTCTCTGGTGCTTTTTGTACAGATTATTCTTACACTTATTCCTCTATTTTCTTCATTTTAATAGACTTAAACATTTGTCCAAATGGCTTTATTACATATTTCCTTATAGGTACAAGGGGAGTATGAGTATATAGCAGGCTTAACTAATGGTCAAATATTTTAAGAAATTGTAGTTATGTACTTTGATATTTAATTCTCTTTGGATGACCAGGAAATAGAATAGCCAATGAAGATTTCCTGTTTGAGGTAAGAAAATTCAAACAAATAACAAGGAATATCTTGGAAACTGCTCACTGTACAAGAAACTGTATTTAGCATAAATTGTGTCTCTTATGGTTTGTCAGCTATACAAACGTAATTCAGAATGAAGCGCATTTCAGAGACTATTCATAGAGAATTCAAGATATATGTTTCATTTATCATGTAAATATCTTAAACATATAATATTTTAAACAAAATCGTTGTCAGATTTGAAAAAAATCAAAAATTTCGAAAACATTTTAGAGCAAAGGGTAGTTAAGGTGGAGGAATTTTCTTCAAAATGTTAGTGTGACATCCTGGAAAGTTATTGAACTTAAATACCAAATTTGGTTTTCAACTGACTTTTCGTTTTTGAGTAATGCTGTCTACAGTATGACACATATTTCCGGTGAAATCTCGACATCGGATGGAATACAATACTTCTACTTACTCTACCTAGTAGAGAAGGCAGTGGTTGTCAATATTTTTTGCTGTTAGCTGTACTACTACCACCCTTGTTACGAAAGTAATCGACAGTGTGACGTCTTGAACAAACAAAAGAGGAGCCAAAACGCGGGAACAAGAGAATGCCTTGTATGACGTAAATCACTTGGCAAAGGAAGATTTGTTTTCGAAATTTGGTATGTTAGATGAGGCATAAGGAAGATTACAAAGGGCTTTTGTGTCAGGGCTGACTGGAAACAATATGTTGGGCTTAATGCGGACCCCTTTGTGACTTCACAAATAGAACGTTCGGCCGGGCCGGGCCGGGCCGGGCCGGGCCTGATGCATAATGCATCCTCATAACCGTATGCACATTTGACACAAAGCTTATCGTGTCCTTCCTACCAATCTGTTGTCACATTTTACACTCGTATAGCGTTACGAATATTTTTATTATTTACTAGCTGAAATACCAGGCGTTGTCCGCGGTTTGACGATTTATCCCTACAACATTTGGATTTAGTTTCAACTATAGCTTTCTCTTTGCTTGGAAACATTAAAATATATTATTTAACAGACTTAAAAAAATATTTAATTCTTACTCTTAAGCTAGTATAAAGAACAAAAAATAAACAAATAAATAAAAGCACAGAGAGGACACTATGCAAAGTTAGTGCTAAACAGTTACAAACAATACAGGAAGAAAAGCGAGTGGAGAAAGCTATGTGAGTGTAATACATGTACTTATATTTGAATCTTATAGATAACTACACGGATTACTTGTACAAGTATGAGTAGAGAAAGAAATGTTTCGTAAAAGAAAGGTGAGAAGAGAAAACTATGTGAATTTAATACGTAGCCTGTTTTATTTCAATCATAGAAAACTGTATGAATTGTACTTTGAAGGGCAAGTAGAGAAGGATATGATCAAATTGCGTAAGCTTTCACGGCCGGTGTTATAAAATACAAAATGATTATCCGTGCTTGTGTGCTGTGGTGTAGTGGAAAATCTCCTTCCAGACGTTTCTTTCTAAGCTACATAGAATAATCTAGTGGTGTGACCGTAGTATTCCGCTAGTCTCGGCGACGACTGATACAGAGTCATACGCTTAGCGTGTGTGGGTATATGACGGTTGCTCCGGTGTTTGTTTATTGGTTTGGCTGTTGTCGATTGTTGTCGAAGGGCTGGCATTTATTGTAGCTGAAGCTGTTGATGGCGTATGCTCTTGAATTTGTCTCCGGTCAGGTCAGGCCAGGCGTAACGGAGCTCGGCTACGCCGTTTTAACAAGTGAGAGATGAGTCCGGAGTGCACTGGGCCGACAGTTCCCACACGATCTACTCAGGCGCAGCATATTCCGCGCACATTGATTTGTCCTGAAGCTGTTTCATATCTCCATGCCTTTCATATTATGTCAGTGTCGTGTTGGCGACAGTGTATGTATGGTATGGAAGCAATAACCTTTACAAATGGCCGACAAAATAAGTTGGCTCTACTTCTGCAATCTGTTGCACATAAATGTCACACATATGTTTGAGTTTTACTTCTCTAATTCTAGAGTTTCCCCTGATTTGTTTATTGTTTATAGAGGTAAGTAAAGAGAAACCTTGATTCACACACACACACACACACACACACACACACACACACACACACACACACACACACACACACACACACACACACACACACACACACACACACACACACACACACACACACACACACACACACACACACACACACACACACACACACACACACACACACACACACACACACACACACACACACACACACACACACACACACACACACACACACACACACACACACACACACACACACACACACACACACACACACACACACACACACACACACACACACACACACACACACACACACACACACACACACACACACACACACACACACACACACACACACACACACACACACACACACACACACACACACACACACACACACACACACACACACACACACACACACACACACACACACACACACACACACACACACACACACACACACACACACACACACACACACACACACACACACACACACACACACACACACACACACACACACACACACACACACACACACACACACACACACACACACACACACACACACACACACACACACACACACACACACACACACACACACACACACACACACACACACACACACACACACACACACACACACACACACACACACACACACACACACACACACACACACACACACACACACACACACACACACACACACACACACACACACACACACACACACACACACACACACACACACACACACACACACACACACACACACACACACACACACACACACACACACACACACACACACACACACACACACACACACACACACACACACACACACACAGACACACACACACAGTGACACTTCTTAGAAATGAAACTTGTTACGCAATCATTACATTACAAACATCTGCCACATCACATAATACTAAATCCCTATTATTAACCGCCAGGGGAAATCCGTGGATAAGGAAGATCGAGCATGGGACTCGAAGTCATGACCTCTACAATGTGGGCCACAGAACTACCGCTTTACCGGTTTGAATGTTCAGCAACCTAATGGTTTTTTCAATTGATTGAGTGGGTATTGCTTTTTCCTCGTGGTCAGGTTTATAAGTGTGACTCTGCTCAGCTACCGTATCCTGTTATCAGGTTTTGTTAATCTGCAGTGTAACTTCCTGAAAAGTTGGTTTTATAGACCCCACCTAGAACTGAGTTCCACCCTCGTCACTTACTGTCTCATCATGCTAGTGACGTAATCATTGGGCCCGGGTTTCTATCACTGTTTCTATCTTTCTGATGATCACCGCCCGGACATTTATGACGTAACAATACAACCACTTTTGTCCCCCCAAAATAGAAAATATGACCTAATCATATAGCACATATATGCGAAACTGGAGTAGCAATATAAAAATTTAATGTGTTGCACTCACATGACTTTCTCTACTCTTGTACTAACCATTCTTACAAACTCTTATTCCTATATCTTCTTCGTGTTAGTTGAGATAAACATTTGTACAAATTATCTTAATGCTTATTTCCTTATAGGTACAAGGGGAATATTAGAATACAGTAGGCTTTGTGCGACAGTCAAATCTTTTAAAGCTTTCAAATCCCGTTCGCTTTCCACGGCTAAGATATGACAAAATGAACAACGATGTTCCATTTGAGGAAAGTTTGTTTTTCGAAACTCGCACAAATAACAAGAAATACCTCCGAAATGCTTCGCTGTAGAAAAAAATTATTTGGACATAACTTGTGTGTTTTATCGAGATCTAAGTTTTTGCATAGTAAGATTTGGTCTATCTCTTATGGTTTGCCAGTTATGTAAAAGTATTCAAGAGTAAATAGGACTACATAGGCTATAGATAGAAAATTCAAAATATACATTTCATTTCCCATAAAAATATCTTAAACTTACGGCATTTTAATCAAAGCCGTTAGAGCCATTTTCGAGAAAATCAAAATTTTCAGTATAAACCGTTTTAAAATCTTGGTGCCGCATCCTTAAAAGACATTAAACTTAAATATCACCTTTGGTTTTTAAACGAACTTTAAAATGACAGAAGCGCCGATATTTCACATATAGTTTAGAAACTGTAATTTTAGGTATTATAAAATTGAGCTAATTTTTAAAAATTACATACAATAAACTATATTTCTATATATTTTTCACCCCAAGTGCTGATTACAGTTGTATTCCTTTTCCAGTTTCACATATGTGCTTGCAGTCGTGTCCCAAAGACGATTTTTCACATCTCCTAATTCTTGTATGTAATATTAGAATGTCTTTATCCCGTTACATTGTTCCTGGAAATAGAAGACCGTTCCTTTTTGAAAACTTTAAAATGTATGTAATTCTACTGTAATTCTTATTTTCTCGATTTTATGAAATGTCAGTGACATCTAAGATGAAGAAACAGAACACCCCCGAGTCAGTTGCACCTTTTAAGAAGTAAAGAGACAAATGTGGGGCGAAGGCCACCTGTTAGTGAGGTGAAGACACACCCTTTCCGGGTCTGCAGTGCAGTACTGTGTCGGGAAATGAAGAATGACCCGTCAGCTGCATATCGACTAACGTTTTGTCATATTCAAACCACAACGTGGTCCTAAATCCATTTGAACCCTTTTATCCTCTTTATAAATATTTTCATATATCTGTTTCACTCCTGGGGGACAGATGCTTTGTATCTGAACCAATCAGAGTCAGTAGGTGTGTCTCCGAAATGGTTCACTTCATCACGTCGACATTTTACGAGACCTACATTTTTTGTATAGTAAGATTTGGTCTATCTTTTACTGCTTAACAGTTATGCAAAAGTCATCCAGGATAAATAGGACTACATAATCTATAGCCACAAAATTCAAAACATATATTTAATTTAGCATAAAATATCTTACACATAGGCTATTTTAATCAAAATCTTCAGTAATTTTTGAGAAAATCAATATTTTCGAAATTTTTGTATGGCAGGGTAGCTTAGGGTGGAGGAATTTTCTTCAAAATCTTCTTGTCGCATCTTTAAAAGATTTAAGCTTAAAATAAATACCAACTTTGATTTTTAACCGATTTTTCATTTTTACTTTCTCTGCTGGTAAGTACAGGAAGTATTGTATTCCACCCAAAAATTCGATGTCGAAATGTCACCGGAAATATATGTTTTGAGACCCCCTGAATAAAAAAAAAATAATTTTTAGAAAAAGGTCCCACAGCATAACTCAAAAACGAAAAATCGGTTAGAAACCAAAGTTGGTATTTAACTGGAATGTTTTTCAAGGATGTGACACGAAGATTTTGAAGAAAATATCTCCACCCTAAACTACCCTTTACGTGGAAAACTTTTCGAAAATTTTGCTTTTTCTTGAAAATGACTATAACGATTTTGATTAAAATGCTTAAGATATTTGTATAACAAATGAAATGTATATTTTGAATTTTCTGGCTATAGCCTATGTGGTCCTGTTTACTCTGGATGACTTTTGAATAACTCGTAAATCGCAAGAGATAAATAAAATCTTACTATACAAAAATGTAGATTTCGCTAAAACACAATTTATATCTAAATAATTTTTTTTGTAGAGTGAAACATTTCGGAGATATTCCTTGTTATTTGTGACAGTTTCGGAAAACTTAAAACTTTCGTGAAGTGGAACATCGTTGTTCATTTTTTATATGTTAACCGTGCAAAGAGAATGGGATTTCAAGCTTTAAAAGATTGGACTATCGCACAAAGCCACAGTATTCTAATATTCCCCTTGTACCTACAAGGAAATAAGCAATAAGATAATTTGTACAAATGTTTATCTCAACTAACACGAAGAGGAATAAGAGCTTGTAAGAATGGTTAATACAAGAGTAGAGAAAGTCAAGTGAGTGCAACACATCAGATTTTTTATTCACGGGGCCTCAAAGCATATTTTCAGTAAAATATCGACATCGAATTTTTGAGTCGAATACAATACTTCCTCTACATACTATACGTAGCAGAGAAAGTAAAAACGGGTTAAATATGTGGAATTTTAACGTTTGCCATTTTAAAAAAATTGTTTTCTTTTTTTAAACTAGCATTTGTGTTGTTGGAAGATTCCGAACTAAAATGCCAAGTTTGGTATTTATATAACAGTTCGTCTTTGAGAAACTTCTGGGTTAAGTACAATATTTTGTTGCCCACCTCTGTGGTGTGGAGGTAGCGTGTGTGTCTGACATTCAAGAGGTCCGGAGTTTAAATCTCCCTTAGGGTGAGTTATCCGATAAATATTTTTCCCAGAGGTTGTCTCATGCCAGTAACTTTTAGCTCTATGAACCTCCGGCTTATTTGAGTATCATTTTATTCATTCATCATCGGATTTGACCAGCAGATTAAAGCACATTGTGCACTAGTATGATTGAAGGAAGGAAGGAAGGAAGACATAAATGACACCTCCAGACCATTCACGTCCCCAGTTGTACCGGACTTCCTCTTGACCTCGGCGGGAAACGAGCGATTCCCACCGACCTTGAGGACACGTCGCTGTCTCCAAGGTCACTTCTTGTTTACTGCAGGTTCTGACCTGAAGCGACCACCCAATATGAGGGAAGTGCGCTTTTATAGCTCATAAAGTTGATATTATTGCTGTCATAACCTGCACTGTTGCCAAACATGCTCGCAACTTCCGGGATTACACTGCGTTTCTATGTGGAACTGGAATCGATTTGAGTCCAATCCCACTCTCAATACGGTCCATGTTTCCATGTTGAATTCAATCTGCAATGAGATCGATTTGAGTACAATCCCACTCTCAATACGATTCATATTTCCATGTTGGATTCAATTCGGAATGAGATCGATTTGAGTACAATCCCACTCTCAATACGATTCATATCTCCATGTTGAATTCAATTCGGAATGAGATCGATTTGAGTACAATCCCACTCTCAATACGATTCATATTTCCTTGTTGGATTCAATTCGGAATGAGATCGATTTGAGTACAATCCCACTCTCAATACGATTCATATTTCCATGTTGAATTCAATTCGGAATGAGATCGATTTGAGTACAATCCCACTCTCAATACGATTCATATTTCCATGTTGGATTCAATTCGGAATGAGATCGATTTGAGTACAATCCCACTCTCAATACGATTCATATCTCCATGTTGAATTCAATTCGGAATGAGATCGATTTGAGTACAATCCCACTCTCAATACGATTCATATCTCCATGTTGGATTCAATTCGGAATGAGATCGATTTGAGTACAATCCCACTCTCAATACGATTCATATCTCCATGTTGAATTCAATTCGGAATGAGATCGATTTGAGTACAATCCCACTCTCAATACGATTCATATCTCCATGTTGGATTCAATTCGGAATGAGATCGATTTGAGTACAATCCCACTCTCAATACGATTCATATCTCCATGTTGGATTCAATTCGGAATGAGATCGATTTGAGTACAATCCCACTCTCAATACGATTCATATCTCCATGTTGGATTCAATTCGGAATGAGATCGATTTGAGTACAATCCCACTCTCAATACGATTCATATCTCCATGTTGGATTCAATTCGGAATGAGATCGATTTGAGTACAATCCCACTCTCAATACGATTCATATTTCCATGTTGGATTCAATTCGGAATGAGATCGATTTGAGTACAATCCCACTCTCAATACGATTCATATCTCCATGTTGAATTCAATCCGGAATGAGATCGATTTGAGTACAATCCCACTCTCAATACGATTCATATTTCCATGTTGGATTCAATTCGGAATGAGATCGATTTGAGTACAATCCCACTCTCAATACGATTCATATCTCCATGTTGAATTCAATCCGGAATGAGATCGATTTGAGTACAATCCCACTCTCAATACGATTCATATCTCCATGTTGAATTCAATCCGGAATGAGATCGATTCAAAGCCTACTCTATTCCCATGTTTCTCTTGTGCCTATAACATAATTAACAAGAAGATAATTTGTACAAATGTTTATCTGTATTAACATGAAGAGGATAAACTTAAAGGAATAATAGTTTGTAAGAATAGATAGTGCAAGAGTAGAGAAAGTCATGCGAGTGTAACATATCAGATTTTTATAATAATTATGTCCGTGTTTGTGTAGCAGAATGTTTGACAAGTAGCGAATGTAATAATCGATGTTTCTTGGTTGACAACATTGTGATGAATAGCAAACAGTGTATTTCGTGAACACACAGGGATGTTCACTGATGCCTGAAACGTCGTGCATTTCTGCTGGGAGAATCCTTTTTATTCCGTTTGTGGATAACTTGTCGCAAGTTTGGACTGAAGACCGGCGAAGCATGAGGCTTTTCCTTTCTGTTGAAGAGATCAGAGACTTGCCTCTGTGTTAGCTGCAGCAGTGGCGGCTCGCGCAGTGGCGAGTTTCATATCTTTTAGGTTTGGACTGAAGTAACCATAGATGTCTCTCCTCTGTGAACTTGCAGTTTTTGGGACAGTATATGATAAACATAGCATACACTAAAACTTATATAAATAGCGCTTAAAATTCTTATTGAGGTTTGTAAAACGGTTACAATGAATGACAGACAAATGTGTTAAACGTTTAAAATTATTTTAAAACATCTGATGTGTTACACTCACATGACTTTCTCTACTCTTGTACTAACCATTCTTACAAACTCTTATTCCTATATCTTCTTCCTGTTAGTTGAGATAAACATGTACACAAATTATCTTTCCTTGCAGGTACAAGGGGAACATGGGAATGCAGTAGGCTTTGTGCGATAGTCAAATATTTTAAAGCTTTAAAATTCTGTTCTCTTTGCACGGCTAAGATGTGAGAGATGAATAACGATCTTCCATTTGAGGAAAGTTTGCTTGCGAAAACTCACACAGATAACAAGGAATATCTCCGAAATTGTTCACTCAGCAAAAAAGGGACACTTTTAAGGAGATCTGCATGTTTTGTATAGTATTTTGTGTGTGTGTGTGAGAGAGAGAGAGAGCAGTATATCTCAAAAACGAAAAGTCGAGTGTAGGTTTGAAACTTTGTATTTAAATTCAGTGTCTTTGAGGCATACAGTGTCGAAGTTTGAAAATAAATTCCACCGCCGCGAACTACCCTTTAGATAGAAATGTGTTCTGAAATTTGTATTTTCTCACATGTTTAATAGGTTTTAATAAGGAATTAAATGTATATGTTGAATTTTCTCTAAAGTTCTCTTTATTCTGATTTTTTTTTTTGTATAACTGGTAAACTGTAAGAGGTAGACAAAATATTACTGCATCAAATTTGTAAATCTCCTTAAAACACAGAATTTATGTGAAATACAATTTCTTCTGGAATGAGCTATTTCCGAGATATTCCTTGTTATTGTTTTAACTTTTCTCGTTTAAGTGTACTGTATTCATGGGCGTCGTGAAGGGAGGGGGGGGGGTTGCTTAGTTAATGAATTTAATGTGCAATCAATCACTGACTGTTAAACTATTATTTTAATTTTGATGCAAAGAACAATTTTTATTTGGCACAAATTAATACGGTTATCAGCAACAACTACTACATCTTTTGACGGCAAAAATGTCTGCCAACGCCCATGACTGCATTCTCATACCTATAAGGAAGTATATAGTAGGACAAATTGTAAAAATGTTCACCTGTATTAACATGAAGTAGATATAGGAATAAGAGTTTGTACAAGAGTGAGTAGAGAAAGTCATGTGAGTAGAGACAGTGGGTTAAGCAGGATTCAGAATCAAAGAGGAATATCAGAATGTACAGTTGTTGGTTGCGGAGGGGTTGGGAGGGGAGGGCAGGGGAGGGGAGAGCCGGCCTGACCGACCGACCGGATACGTTTTACTGCGGACATCTAACAGAACAAAGAGCTTATGTCGGCAGTTAAATCTTCTTTGAGAGAGGTAATCTTGCTCCGGCGCACACACACACCATCACAAAAACAAACAAACATTCAACACTTGCCGTCTGCAGCGAGCGCACCACTTGCTCTTGCCTTATCGGTACAAACAACTTACACCAACTTCACCAGCACCTCAACTATTAGAAATATTCAAACACTTTTGACCGAAAACAGTGAAAATATAACGAAAAATATGTCCTAAATTTTTCTGGGTGCATTTTCAAAATCTTCAAAACACTAATGTTGTTTAAATTAATCATATATTGAAATTTTACTTTAAAAATCTAGTACACTCAATAATAACTAAATAATATTAATTTTTCTGTTGCATTTGTAATTTGTTTAATTGCTCAAACCGGAGCTAAACCTCAGCTCTGCACCGAATGAAATAAATGTCACATTCTGAAAGGGACCAGGAGCAAGAATCACTACAACAAATTATATACATTTTAAAGTTTTCAAAAAGGAACAATCTTCTATTTGCACGAACATTGTTACGAGAACAACACCTACTAATACTACACATAAGAATTAGCAGATGTGAAAAATCCTCCTTGGGACGACTGCAACCTCATGTGTGAAACTGGAATATAAATATAAAAATTTAACAAAAATCCCAAAACGTAACAGAAAACATCATTATAATATGAAAAATGACAAAAAAGCTTTTAAAGAGCCGTAATATGACAATATGGCCTATTAGAATTGCATAATTTTAATTAACGTAGATGAAATTGTTGTTTGCTTATATTTTCCATGGAAAAAAAACACACACACACACAGAAACAAAAGCCATACATGTCATAAATATCGGACCTGCTAATAACCAAGTGTATCTTGGAAATGGTAAACGATATAAAGCTTTACTGCGCGTAAATTCCATGGTTTGAAGAGATCTGAAATGTTTGTATCGTTGTATCGTTGGTAAATCGTTAGAGCCGTTTTTGATAAATTAATATTTCCGAAAGTGCTCCATGTAAACGAATGCTTATGGTTGGGGTATTTTCTTGAAAAATGTTAGTGTGCGCTCTTTGAAAGATAGTAAACTTAAATACCAACTTGGGTACAAGAGCAATTCGTAAAATCAGCACCGATGTTTCTTACACATGAAACCATTATAGGTAAATGCGAAACGGTTGCCTTTAATTACTTACATTCTTTTCTATTTTCCTACCAGTTGGCATACTGTTTAAAATCTGTCATGTTGTTCCACAAGTCGAAATTGTCAATCACCGACTGAGTATTGACCAAATCTTGTGTTCATTATGAACATGAAAGCTGTTATGCACTTACGGAATTAGATGTCACTCATGGACAGACACTTCACTGATCTGAAACGTCCCTTGTTGTCAAAAACCAAATCGCCGGCCATGTTTCACAGTCAGTGGGCCCATCGCAGTTTGAACCGACACTGGCAACAGCACACTGCAACACCACCGATTTGGACCTTACTTTTCGAATTTCCCTCATATATATCAGGACCTTTTATTTTCATTAGACATACCCACGGAACTTTCTCTAATTCTTTTGTATTAAGGAGGCCTCAAATCACGTTTCTCTGGTGAAATGTAGGCATTTAATTTTTGGTTGGAGTGCAACATGCTATAGATATCAAGTAGAGAGCGAAAATAGGTAGACAGGATTCCTGAATGATGTAAGTTTGCCATCTCTCACGTCATAGAGGAATCAAGGACTCGCAACTTATGCAACATCCCGAGTTGCAATTGTTTCAACCCCCAGGTTACGATAAGATATCATCTAGAGGTTACGTAAGGATTAAAATGCATTTTAACAATGGCAGTAAACAAAGTCATCTTCACGGTGGATGTTTATCCTTGAGAACATTTTCCGCTCCATCACCGACCATGAAATAGGTCCAGAGGCTGTCTCACTGCCTGGGGTGCTAACTTCAATGTCAATGTCATATCATATATTCCCGTACACCTTATCATCGTTTGCAAATATAATTAATAGAAGGAGCTAGGCTAGGTCACTATTATACAGGACAAGCAGCTATATATGAAATAGTCCATATAAATATAATTCGACAGTCTGACTCACTCTCACTCTACTTGAGAATTTATCAGTTAGGTCACACGTATTATCATATTACTTGTGATAATAGAAGGAGCTAGGCTAGGACACTATTATACAGGACAAGCAGCTATATATGAAATAGTCCATATAAATATAATTCGACAGTCTGACTCACTCTCACTCTACTTGAGAATTTATCAGTTAGGTCACACGTATTATCATATTACTTGTGATAATAGAAGGAGCTAGGCTAGGTCACTATTATACAGGACAAGCAGCTATATATGAAATAGTCCATATAAACATAATTCCACAGTCTGACTCACTCTCACTCTACTTGAGAATTTATCAGTTAGGTCACACGTATTATCATATTACTTGTGATAATAGAAGGAGCTAGGCTAGGTCACTATTATACAGGACAAGCAGCTATATATGAAATAGTCCATATAAATATAATTCGACAGTCTGACTCACTCTCACTCTACTTGAGAATTTATCAGTTAGATCACACGCATTATCATATTACTTGTGATAATAGAAGGAGCTAGGCTAGGTCACTATTATACAGGACAAGCAGCTATATATGAAATAGTCCATATAAATATAATTCGACAGTCTGACTCACTCTCACTCTACTTGAGAATTTATCAGTTAGATCACACGTATTATTATATTACTTGTGATAATAGAAGGAGCTAGGCTAGGTCACTATTATACAGGACAAGCAGCTATATATGAAATAGTCCATATAAATATAATTCGACAGTCTGACTCACTCTCACTCTACTTGAGAATTTATCAGTTAGATCACACGCATTATCATATTACTTGTGATAATAGAAGGAGCTAGGCTAGGTCACTATTATACAGGACAAGCAGCTATATATGAAATAGTCCATATAAATATAATTCGACAGTCTGACTCACTCTCACTCTACTTGAGAATTTATCAGTTAGATCACACGTAGTATCATATTACTTGTGATAATAGAAGGAGCTAGGCTAGGTCACTATTATACAGGACAAGCAGCTATATATATAATAGTCCATATAAATATAATTCGACAGTCTGACTCTCACTCTACTTGAGAATTTATCAGTTAGGTCACACGTATTATCATATTACTTGTGATAATAGAAGGAGCTAGGCTAGGTCACTATTATACAGGACAAGCAGCTATATATGAAATAGTCCATATAAACATAATTCCACAGTCTGACTCACTCTCACTCTACTTGAGAATTTATCAGTTAGGTCACACGTATTATCATATTACTTGTGATAATAGAAGGAGCTGGGTTAGGTCACTATTATACAGGACAAGCAGCTATATATGAAATAGTCCATATAAATATAATTCGACAGTCTGACTCACTCTCACTCTAGTTGAGAATTTATCAGTTAGGTCACACGTATTATCATATTACTTGTGATAATAGAAGGAGCTAGGCTAGGTCACTATTATACAGGACAAGCAGCTATATATGAAATAGTCCATATAAACATAATTCCACAGTCTGACTCACTCTCACTCTACTTGAGAATTTATCAGTTAGGTCACACGTATTATCATATTACTTGTGATAATAGAAGGAGCTGGGTTAGGTCACTATTATACAGGACAAGCAGCTATATATGAAATAGTCCATATAAATATAATTCGACAGTCTGACTAACTCTCACTCTACTTGAGAATTTATCAGTTAGGTCACACGTATTATCATATTACTTGTGATAATAGAAGGAGCTAGGCTAGGTCACTATTATACAGGACAAGCAGCTATATATATAATAGTCCATATAAATGTAATTCGACAGTCTGACTCTCACTCTACTTGAGAATTTATGAGTTAGGTCACACGTATTATCATATTACTTGTGATAATAGAAGGAGCTAGGCTAGGTCACTATTATACAGGACAAGCAGCTATATATGAAATAGTCCATATAAATATAATTCGACAGTCTGACTCTCACTCTACTTGAGAATTTATCAGTTAGATCACACGTAGTATCATATTACTTGTGATAATAGAAGGAGCTAGGCTAGGTCACTATTATACAGGACAAGCAGCTATATATGAAATAGTCCATATAAACATAATTCCACAGTCTGACTCACTCTCACTCTACTTGAGAATTTATCAGTTAGGTCACACGTATTATCATATTACTTGTGATAATAGAAGGAGCTAGGCTAGGTCACTATTATACAGGACAAGCAGCTATATATGAAATAGTCCATATAAATATAATTCGACAGTCTGACTCACTCTCACTCTACTTGAGAATTTATCAGTTAGATCACACGTAGTATCATATTACTTGTGATAATAGAAGGAGCTAGGCTAGGTCACTATTATACAGGACAAGCAGCTATATATATAATAGTCCATATAAATATAATTCGACAGTCTGACTCTCACTCTACTTGAGAATTTATCAGTTAGGTCACACGTATTATCATATTACTTGTGATAATAGAAGGAGCTAGGCTAGGTCACTATTATACAGGACAAGCAGCTATATATGAAATAGTCCATATAAACATAATTCCACAGTCTGACTCACTCTCACTCTACTTGAGAATTTATCAGTTAGGTCACACGTATTATCATATTACTTGTGATAATAGAAGGAGCTGGGTTAGGTCACTATTATACAGGACAAGCAGCTATATATGAAATAGTCCATATAAATATAATTCGACAGTCTGACTCACTCTCACTCTAGTTGAGAATTTATCAGTTAGGTCACACGTATTATCATATTACTTGTGATAATAGAAGGAGCTAGGCTAGGTCACTATTATACAGGACAAGCAGCTATATATGAAATAGTCCATATAAACATAATTCCACAGTCTGACTCACTCTCACTCTACTTGAGAATTTATCAGTTAGGTCACACGTATTATCATATTACTTGTGATAATAGAAGGAGCTGGGTTAGGTCACTATTATACAGGACAAGCAGCTATATATGAAATAGTCCATATAAATATAATTCGACAGTCTGACTAACTCTCACTCTACTTGAGAATTTATCAGTTAGGTCACACGTATTATCATATTACTTGTGATAATAGAAGGAGCTAGGCTAGGTCACTATTATACAGGACAAGCAGCTATATATATAATAGTCCATATAAATGTAATTCGACAGTCTGACTCTCACTCTACTTGAGAATTTATGAGTTAGGTCACACGTATTATCATATTACTTGTGATAATAGAAGGAGCTAGGCTAGGTCACTATTATACAGGACAAGCAGCTATATATGAAATAGTCCATATAAATATAATTCGACAGTCTGACTCTCACTCTACTTGAGAATTTATCAGTTAGGTCACACGTATTATCATATTACTTGTGATAATAGAAGGAGCTAGGCTAGGTCACTATTATACAGGACAAGCAGCTATATATGAAATAGTCCATATAAATATAATTCGACAGTCTGACTCACTCTCACTCTACTTGAGAATTTATCAGTTAGGTCACACGTATTATCATATTACTTGTGAAAAGGAGCTAGACTAGGTCACTGTTATACAGGACAAGCAGCTATATATCAAATAGTCCATATAAATATAATTCGACAGTCTGACTCACTCTCACTCTACTTGAGAACTTATCAGTTAGGTCACACGTATTATCATATTACTTGTGAAAAGGAGCTAGACTAGGTCACTATTATACAGGACAAGCAGCTATATATGAAATAGTCCATATAAATATAATTCGACAGTCTGACTCACTTTCACTCTACTTGAGAATTTATCACTTAGATCACACGTATTATCATATTACTTGTGATAATAGAAGGAGCTAGGCTAGGTCACTATTATACAGGACAAGAAGCTATATATGAAATATCCATATAAATATAATTCGACAGTCTGACTCACTCTCACTCTACTTGAGAATTTATCAGTTAGATCACACGTATTATCATATTACTTGTGATAATAGAAGGAGCTAGACTAGGTCACTATTATACAGGACAAGCAGCTATATATGAAATAGTCCATATAAATATAATTCGACAGTCTGACTCACTCTCACTCTACTTGAGAATTTATCAGTTAGGTCACATGTATTATCATATTACTTGTAATAATAGAAGGAGCCAGGCTTGGTCACTATTACACAGGGCAAGCAGCTATATATGAAATAGTGCATATAAATATAATTCGACAGTCTGACTAACTCTCACTCTACTTGAGAATTTATCAGTTAGGTCACACGTATTATCATATTACTTGTGATAATAGAAGGAGCTAGACTAGGTCACTATTATACAGGACAAGCAGCTATATATGAAATAGTCCATATAAATATAATTCGACAGTCTGACTCACTCTCACTCTACTTGAGAATTTATCAGTTAGGTCACACGTATTATCATATTACTTGTGATAATAGAAGGAGCTAGGCTAGGTCACTATTATACAGGGCAAGCAGCTATATATGAAATAGTCCATATAAATATAATTCGACAGCCTGACTAACTCTCACTCTACTTGAGAATTTATCAGTTAGGTCACACGTATTATCATATTACTTGTGATAATAGAAGGAGCTAGGCCAGATCACTATTATACAGGACAAGCAGCTATATATGAAATAGTCCATATAAATATAATTCGACAGTCCGACTCACTCTCACTCTACTTGAGAATTTATCAGTTAGATCACACGTATTATCATATTACTTGTGATAATAGAAGGAGCTAGACTAGGTCACTATTATACAGGACAAGCAGCTATATATGAAATAGTCCATATAAATATAATTCGACAGTCTGACTCACTCTCACTCTACTTGAGAATTTATCAGTTAGATCACACGTATTATCATATTACTTGTGATAATAGAAGGAGCTAGGCTAGGTCACTATTATACAGGACAAGCAGCTATATATGAAATAGTCCATATAAATATAATTCGACAGTCTGACTCACTCTTACTCTACTTGAGAATTTATCAGTTAGATCACACGTATTATCATATTACTTGTGATAATAGAAGGAGCTAGACTAGGTCACTATTATACAGGACAAGCAGCTATATATGAAATAGTCCATATAAATATAATTCGACAGTCTGACTCACTCTCACTCTACTTGAGAATTTATCAGTTAGGTCACACGTATTATCATATTACTTGTGATAATAGAAGGAGCTAGGCTAGGTCACTATCATACAGGACAAGCAGCTATATATGAAATAGTCCATATAAATATAATTCGACAGTCTGACTCACTCTCACTCTACTTGAGAATTTATCAGTTAGGTCACACGTATTATCATATTACTTGTGATAATAGAAGGAGCTAGACTAGGTCACTATTATACAGGACAAACAGCTATATATGAAATAGTCCATATAAATATAATTCGACAGTCTGACTCACTTTCACTCTACTTGAGAATTTATCAGTTAGGTCACACGTATTATCATATTACTTGTGATATTAGAAGGAGCTAGACTAGGTCACTATTATACAGGACAAGCAGCTATATATGAAATAGTCCATATAAATATAATTCGACAGTCTGACTCACTCTCACTCTACTTGAGAATTTATCAGTTAGATCACACGTATTATCATATTACTTGTGATAATAGAAGGAGCTAGACTAGGTCACTATTATACAGGACAAGCAGCTATATATGAAACAGTCCATATAAATATAATTCGACAGTCTGACTCACTCTCACTCTACTTGAGAATTTATCAGTTAGGTCACACGTATTATCATATTACTTGTGATAATAGAAGGAGCTAGGCTAGGTCACTATTATACAGGACAAGCAGCTATATATGAAATAGTCCATATAAATATAATTCGACAGTCTGACTCACTCTCACTCTACTTGAGAATTTATCAGTTAGATCACACATATTATCATATTACTTGTGATAATAGAAGGAGCTAGGCTAGGTCACTATTATACAGGACAAGCAGCTATATATGAAATAGTCCATATAAATATAATTCGACAGTCTGACTCACTCTCACTCTACTTGAGAATTTATCAGTTAGGTCACACGTATTATCATATTACCTGTGATAATAGAAGGAGCTAGGCTAGGTCACTATTATACAGGACAAGCAGCTATATATGAAATAGTCCATATAAATATAATTCGACAGTCTGACTCACTCTCACTCTACTTGAGAATTTATCAGTTAGGTCACACGTATTATCATATTACTTGTGATAATAGAAGGAGCTGGGCTAGGTCACTATTATACAGGACAAGCAGCTATATATGAAATAGTCCATATAAATATAATTCGACAGTCTGACTCACTCTCACTCTACTTGAGAATTTATCAGTTAGATCACACGTATTATCATATTACTTGTGATAATAGAAGGAGCTAGGCTAGGTCACTATTATACAGGACAAGCAGCTATATATGAAATAGTCCATATAAATATAATTCGACAGCCTGACTAACTCTCACTGTACTTGAGAATGTATCACTTAGGTCAGAGTGGGACGGAGATACACAAACCTTCTTGCTTCACGGGTTAGGCATTAACCTGCTCGGGTCTCATGTTTCTGATGAGCAGGCACGTTGATCGGTTGTCATGGTAACGGGATGAAGAAGATGGTGGTAATTGCTGTTTAGTGGTGAGTGTTAAAACCTTGAGAGAGCTCATGTATTATGCATGTCTGTACATCGGACGTCCGGCTCTCAACATAGGACGTGCTCTTCGGTCTTGCGCATGCGCCGTGCCGACTATGACACTGACGACACATTTGCACTTGCTAAATACAAACTGGAAACCTTCTCTACGACTTTGTGTATAATAAATGAACCAATTATCTTATTTCATTAATAATTTTATATCGATATTTCAGTAAAAATACGCATGGGGAGCCCCTAAATAAAAAAAAAAGTAAAAACTAAAAAAAAAATAAATAAAAAAAATTAAAAAAGAGTTTAAAAAAAGCATTTTAATGGGATATGGAATGCACTTTCTTTTCAATCCCATAATGCAATTCCTGCAGTTTTGCTCATAAAGCGCAGCTTGAATTCTTTTTATATGTTGTTATTATTTATAAATTCTGCCACTCTTATAAATAATTGTTGATATTTTTCTATGACATCTTTTCATATCCATATGACAAAGCAAAACCGAAATATTTGAAGGTATTCACTTGTATTAAAATGTATTTATTACAATTTTACTACATATGGGATATTCACCTTTGACTGCCATAACTGTAGTTTTTTCTGTAGAGATGTTCATTTCAAAATTTGTAAGTGTATCATTTAAGGTCTTGGCTGATTTCTGCAGATCATCTTCAGGTTCTGGTACCACAAGTATCATTTAGCAAATAGTAATGTACTTAATTTTGTATATCAATTAGTTTTTATTCCATGATCTAAGTTGGCCTTCCATTCATTAAAATGTAACTAACACCTGTGGGTTAGATGCTGCCATTGCGCATGCTCTGTAGCGGGAAGATGGCCATGTTTGTTGTACTTACGTCGTTATATTACTGAATATGAAAACGCAATAAACAGGGGGGAGGGCGAGTGGGTTCCAGGTTGTATGTATAATGTACAGCATCTCAACACTCCTAAGTAATTACTTCATTCTCTTTAATCTGAACAACTTACATTAGCTTTAGTCCGTTGTCCATAAGGTCCTAATTCAAAGATCAACAACATGTTAATTAAAACGATCTTGTTCTATCGGGTCAAACTTTGAATCTAATCCATTCTCGAATCACCTTGCTTTCTCTCTCACTCTCACACACACACGCACACAAAGAGAAATCGGAACAGAGTTTGGCTTGTTAACCAGGGAAAACCACGAAAAACTGGTTACACGGCCGACCCTAGGAATAGAACTTATGAGCTCGCACGTAACTGCTTACGTATCTCGTAAGAAATGTCCCAAGTTATTTTGAAAACAAGTGAGAAGCGCTTGGCGTGTGCTGACTGTCAGAAATAAGCAATATCGAAGCAATGAGTGCACTTATCACAGAGGGGTTGGTTTGTTCATTTCGAAGCGTGGAAAATAATGAGGTCATGGTGCTCCAGAATCCAATTAGAGAGCTCAATAGGGTGGCCCATCCCCCATAATCACCACCATTTGTACGTATTATATCCATTACAACCAGCAGATTGTCTGATGAAAAGGTTGTTACGAACCGAAAATAATAGCAATAATAATAATAATAATAATAATAATAATAATAATAATAATAATAATAATAATAATAATAATAATTTTTGCATATACAAAATTAATACACGATAACACAGAAATTGAACCTGAGTACCTCTATGAAGCAGAATAGAAAAGTAAATATTCAAAATATAGTGAAGAAATTGGAAGACAAATTGTAGGTCCACACGTCGTAGGTGAAGAGTATAGACTCAAAAGTGAAAAGGAAATTACAAATTACGAATGACTCAAATATTGCAATTTTTCGAAAATAGAACTAAAGCACACGTGAATACTATGAAGTGGATGGGGTATGTAAAAATCTGATGTGTTACACTCACATGACTTTCTCTACCCTTGTACTAACTATTCTTACAAACTCTTATTCCTATATCTTCTTCGTGTTAGTTGAGAAAAACACAAATTATCTTATTGCTTATTTCCTTGTAGGTACAAGGGGATTGTTAGAATACGATAGTCAAATCTTTTAAAGACTTCAAATTACGTTCTCTTTGCACGACTAAGATATACAAAATTAATAGCGATGTTCCATTTGGAAAGAAGTTTTTTCCAAAACTCACACAAATAACAAGGAATATCTCCGAAATGGTTCACTCTACAAAAAAATTTATTTGGACATAAATTCTGTGTTTTAGCTAGATATACATTTTTTGTATAGTAAGATTTTGTCTCTTACGGTTTACTAGTTATGCAAAAGCCACCAAGAGTAAACAGGACTACATGGGCTATAGCTATATACATTTCATTTGTCATAAACTTATCATATGACATTTTAATCAATATAGTTAGACACATTTTCAAGAATATAAAAATATTCGAAAAATTTTTCATGTTTCACCTCCCAATCTACATATATTTGACGTAAAAATCATGAAGTCCTATAATGTTTGTTGAGTACCACGTGTATTTATATTAGTTCAGCCAATCAGATCTTACAAATATATATTTTATTTGTTTTGACATATATTTTTGACACTTTCAGCACATAAAAATAAATATTTATGAAGTTTTACTAGCTAAAAATATGAGTCTTAATAGTAAAGAACCTCTCAGGGATAGTTAATACCAATAAAATGTATATTTGCCTTAAATCATATGATTTAACTACTTCTACATATTTTGTACATAAAAAGTGTTTATATATCAATTTACAAACTAAAAAATTAGTTCAAAATGATTTCTCGTTGGACACTGAAGTGAATGATGATGTAATAGAGAAGTCCTATGTTCGACAGTTACAACACGTATACTAAGTACTATGTATTCCCTTGTAAGCCCATCATGGCCCCCTATGTGAGTATACTAGTAGGTAGCATGGCCCCCTGTATGACAAGGTAGGTTCCCTTGTTACCTCGCCTGACTGACGTGTCACTTATTTCTGTAACGAAGAGCGAGTGCTGGCTGCCAACACTCCTGTGTCGTCCGTCACTCAAACATTGTCAACATCCGGTCGCTTTGCCTGCATTTTTACTTTCTCTACTGGTAAGTAGGGGAAGTATTGTATTCCACCCAAAAATTCGAAGTCGAGATTTCACCAGAAATACATGTTTTGAGGCCCCCTGAGTCCCAAAAAAGTATTTTTAGAAAAAGGTCCGTGTGTGTGTGTGTGTGTGTGTGTGTGTGTGTGTGTGTGTGTGTGTGTGTGTGTGTGTGTGTGTGTGTGTGTGTGCGTGTGCGTGTGTGTCAGTCTGTGGACAGCATAACTCAAAAACGAAAAGTCGGTTAAAAACCAAACTTGGTATTTAAGTTTAATGTCTTTCAAGGATGCGACACGAAGATTTTGAAGAAAATAGCCCCACCCTAAACCACCCTTTACATGGAGAATATTTCTAAAATTTTGATTTTCTTGAAAATGGCTCTAACGATGTTGATTAAAATGTCATATGTTTGAGATATTTTGATGACAAATGAAATGTATATCTTGAATTTTCTGGCTATAGCCTCTGTAGTCGTATTTACTCTGGACGACTTTTGCATAACTGGTAAACCGTTAGAGATAGATCAAATCATACTGTACAAAAAATGTAGATCTTGCTAAAATACACAATTTATATCTCAATAAATTTTCTTGTAGGGTGAACCATTTCGGAGATATTCCTTGTTATGTGTGCGAGTTTCGGAAAACTTTGAACTTTCGTGAAATGGAACATCGTTGTTCATTTTGTTATGTCAAGTGTGCAAAGACAACAGAATGTCAAACATTTGACTATCGCACAAAGTCTGCTATATTCTAACATTCCCTTTGTACCTACAAGGACATAAGCAATAACATAATTTGTACAAATGTTTATCCCAACTAACAAGATATAGGAATAAGAGTTTGTAAGTATGGTTAGTACAAGAGTAGAGAAAGTCATGTGAGTGCAGCACATCAGATGTTTTATAAAGCAAACGCTCTGAGACATTAACCCGCGACTAGTCGGTTGAGTTTATCAGGTTGAAATGCACTAAGCGGGTTCGTTTTCCCGGCCTCCTGGACACGTTGCTATGGAAACAGCATCACCTGGTTCTAGAAATAGAGGTAACTAACCAAGTTACACTGAAATGGAGATGAGTTTATGCAGCCCGCGTAGAGGGGATTTGTTGCAACCCTACATACACATTACATTGCAACACCACACATGACTTTCACTACTCACTCTTGCACTTACAAATTCTCATTCCTATATCAGTTAGGTCACACGTATTATCACATTACTTGTGATAATAGAAGGAGCTAGGCTAGGTCACTATTATACAGGACAAGCAGCTATATATGAAATAGTCCATATAAATATAATTCGACAGTCTGACTCACTCTCACTCTACTTGAGAATTTATCAGTTAGATCACACGTATTATCATATTACTTGTGATAATAGAAGGAGCTAGGCTAGGTCACTATTATACAGGACAAGCAGCTATATATGAAATAGTCCATACAAATATAATACGACAGTCTGACTCACTCTCACTCTACCTGAGAATTTATCAGTTAGGTCACACGTATTATCATATTACTTGTGATAATAGAAGGAGCTAGGCTAGGTCACTATTATACAGGACAAGCAGCTATATATGAAATAGTCCATATAAATATAATTCGACAGTCTGACTCACTCTCACTCTACTTGAGAATTTATCAGTTAGGTCACACGTATTATCATATTACTTGTGATAATAGAAGGAGCTAGGCTAGGTCACTATTATACAGGACAAGCAGCTATATATGAAATAGTCCATATAAATATAATTCGACAGTCTGACTCACTACTTGAGAATTTATCAGTTAGATCACACGTATTATCATATTACTTGTGATAATAGAAGGAGCTAGGCTAGGTCACTATTATACAGGACAAGCAGCTATATATGAAATAGTCCATATAAATATAATTCGACAGTCTGACTCACTACTTGAGAATTTATCAGTTAGATCACACGTATTATCATATTACTTGTGATAATAGAAGGAGCTAGGCTAGGTCACTATTATACAGGACAAGCAGCTATATATGAAATAGTCCATATAAATATAATACGACAGTCTGACTCACTCTCACTCTACTTGAGAATTTATCAGTTAGGTCACACGTATTATCATATTACTTGTGATAATAGAAGGAGCTAGGCTAGGTCACTATTATACAGGACAAGCAGCTATATATGAAATAGTCCGTATAAATATAATTCGACAGTCTGACTCACTCTCACTCTACTTGAGAATTTATCAGTTAGGTCACACGTATTATCATATTACTTGTGATAATAGAAGGAGCTAGGCTAGGTCACTATTATACAGGACAAGCAGCTATATATGAAATGGTCCATATAAATATAATACGACAGTCTGACTCACTGTACTTGAGAATTTATCAGTTAGATCACACGTATTATCATATTACTTGTGATAATAGAAGGAGCTAGGCTAGGTCACTATTATACAGGACAAGCAGCTATATATGAAATAGTCCATATAAATATAATTCGACAGTCTGACTCACTCTACTTGAGAATTTATCAGTTAGATCACACGTATTATCATATTACTTGTGATAATAGAAGGAGCTAGGCTAGGTCACTATTATACAGGACAAGCAGCTATATATGAAATAGTCCATACAAATATAATACGACAGTCTGACTCACTCTCACTCTACTTGAGAATTTATCAGTTAGGTCACACGTATTATCATATTACTTGTGATAATAGAAGGAGCTAGGCTAGGTCACTATTATACAGGACAAGCAGCTATATATGAAATAGTCCATATAAATATAATACGACAGTCTGACTCACTCTCACTCTACTTGAGAATTTATCAGTTAGGTCACACGTATTATCATTTTACTTGTGATAATAGAAGGAGTTAGGCTAGGTCACTATTATACAGGACAAGTAGCTATATATGAAATAGTCCATATAAATATAATTCGACAGTCTGACTCACTCTCACTCTACTTGAGAATTTATCAGTTAGGTCACACGTATTATTATGTAAATGTTTGTGTGCCGGTATTGTAAGATGATTTAAGCTGATGTTTGTTTTGTTACAGTACATCGGAACCCTAGATGTTCCTCGTCCGACCAGTAGGGTGGAGATTGTGGCAGCCATGAGGAGGATACGGGTATGTATGTCCACAATATTGACCTAGGGATGTGTTTATCTTGTTCTGTTGCCATGGTTACGTTCAGTAGATTTGTAGCCGTACAACTTGATAGTGGAACGAGTTAAAGTTCAAGAAAGAAGTAATTCGGAGATAGGAAAAGAATTGAAATAAATAACAATGCTTGGCAACATTTTTAACGCTGATGAAATACAATCGTGACATCGCGCATAGTGCTGTAGTGGTTCGCAGGTACCAGGGAGTGTGGTGAAGAAGAAACAATTCGCCAGTCTTTCTTACATTCTTATTCCCAATAGTCTGAAATAACATTGTGTAACAGTGTTAATTCAGAAACGCCTGCAGGTGGATGATAGTGCTCCTTCAGGAAGAATATACAAGTTCGCTGTACTGAAATTTGCTCAGTTTAATTGCTTTAATTCTGTCATTTTTTTAACAATTCTGAATTTTCAGCCCCTTTTCCTCCCTTTAAGGGATAAATTTAGAAAAATCGCTCCGTTTTTATTACTAAGTGTAATGTATTCCCATATTCCCATGTAGCTACAAGAAAATTAGGAATAAGATTATTCGTGCAAACGTTTTATCTGTATTAACATGGAGTCGATAGAGGAATAAGTGTTTGTAAGAATGGTTAGTAGAAGAGTGAGTAGAGAAAGTGATGTGAGTGTACACATTAGATGTTATGACGTAGCTCTAAATCTAGTAAGCAATACTCTCATAGAGTTGGAAAGTGACGGGTGTTTTGGGTAACCCTGTACTCGGTATAAAACACGTGGATTGTGTGCACATGTTCTTTTTCTCGTGAAGTCGTTATAGTTAGCAAAAGATGAAAGAAGTGGTGACGTATGTCTTGGAACAGCTGAAGCTCGATAAGGTCACATCTTCCAATCGCCAGGCGTCAAAGAGAAGAAGCAACAGCAGCAGCAAAAAGAATTATCTCATTAGGCATTAGAGCGTAAAAATATTACTATACACTCGCCGCGCCATCTACATAAGCTGGAAACGAACCAAATGCAACAACGGCCAGGGTGTTTCAGAAAGTGTGGTCTAGCCCAGCGGCGACTTTTGGGTTTTTCTACATTACATCACATAGACATTCATAATCCTAGATTCAGTGGAAACCCACTTCTGTGGTCAGCGCGTCTGCCTCACATCCAGCAGTCCCCTAGTTCGAATATTGTGGTGCAGTCCACCACAGGACAATGAGTTTGACCGCGCGCCACACACGGCGCTAGTATCTATGTATACAATGGTGTAGCTCAATAAACTAGATGGCACCACTAGCATATTACATGAGGATTGCAAAGTTCTTAAAAATTTGAAATTAAAAATAGAAGGCTTTAAATTAGGTAATTACATATTCTTTTATGTATATCCAATTAGTATATGGTTAATCATATACTTTTCTTTTAGTGAGTACCATAACTACGAAAATAAAAACTCAAATTAAGATGGCCATGTTTGCAACACCTGTGTTGTATCAAAGATATAGAATTGAACTGACTTTATTGATAATTATGGAATTTATAGTATTTTCAGCGCATTCCCTTAAGAGAATAAAAACGTTCGTGCTACATGAAGGGCAGTGAATTTCTTGTGAGGTGCAGTACTAAATAGGGCAGATAGGTTGTTATAGTACCACATAGTTCTGGGTACTATATAAAAACCCGGAAAGATCACCAACCTCAAATATTTTGGCAGAGACATGTTATTATTCAGGGAATAAAAGCCAAAAAAGAAGAAATGACAGTTCAGAGGAAGATTAATTATGGTACAAGCTATGAATTAGTTGTGATAATGGCCATAGGCAGCAGCACCCATGTTATCAAGTGCTGCCCTCTCTTGGCACACTGCTTGATGTGCCACAGATGGCGCTAAGCCAGGAGTATCTATCTCGTGCTCCTGCCGCTTTTTAATTCTACTCAGTCTTTTATGTGTTCCTTTAATGCTCACTTTATTATCATCATTATTACTATTACTATTTATTTAGTCAATTTACTAGATTATACACATTTTTGACGCCAACTGCTAAAAATATTTTCGAAAATATACTATTTTCTATACGTCACACAAAACAGGCAAAGTATTGTATTGCACCAACAATTTTGTTACCGGCATTACACTGAAAATGCACGAAGAAAAAAAAAAGTTAAGCTTCTCGTATCCAATAAAATTACACACAAAGGAAACAGTGTCACATTTTGGTCCAAAACAAATGACACTTAAGGTGAGAAACAGACATGGCGGATGTAAATATTCATATAGTGACAGTTTGTAGTATATTTCTCGGTAAGAAGAGAAAATGTATTAGGAGTAAAAGAGGTTGTCATGCTTACAAACAAGAGAAGAACCAGCTTAAACTATCCTTTACATAAAACTTTTTCGAAGTTTCTTATTTTACCAAAAATGGCTGTAACGATTTTTATTAAAATACCACATGTTTAATATATTTTCACGACAAATGAAATGTATGTTGTATTTTCTGTGAAATTGTTTGTTAATTACTTTTGTATAAGTGGTAAATAGTAAGAGATATACAAAAATATCACTGCACAAAAAATATAGACCTCGTTAAAACACACAATTGTGTCAAAAGTTTTTCTTTGTGACACTAACCATTTCCGCGATATTCCTTATTATTGTATCTATAAGCAAATATGTAATAAAATTATTTCCATAGAAGTTTATCTGTATTAAGATGGAGTAGATAGAGGGATAAGAATAGTTTGTAGAAGAGTGAGTAGAGAAAGTCATGTGAACATGAGATTTTTCCGACTTGCAAAGAGTTATATAGGTTTTTGTTGGTATTATTAAAGTGCATAAAGGCATCAAATTCTCGTTGGAGATGAAGGAAGGCTTATTCATTTCGTGAGCTGCAATATTACGTGGGCCGAGGACTGAAAGAAACGAGGGGATCACTACGTAATCCCCTGGGGGGATAAGGAAGGTCGTGTACACTCGGCTTCCTAATAAAATTGTTCCTCCCTCTGCCTGATTGGCAAATGCCCTACAATAGGTTAGGTATACATATTTTAGTAAAAGGTCTGTGAGCAGCGTAAGTGAAAAACGAAAATTCGGTTAACATCCAAACTTGGTATTTAAGTTTAAATGTTCCAAGGATGCGACACGAACATTTTGAAGAAAATTTCTCAACGTGAACGACGGCGAGTCTTTGCTAAAATTGGTAAAGGTAGTTTTAAAAATATTGTATGGTTTCATCCGCGCCTTTCTATGATAGCGGCAGACAGCGACAGGCGCCGAGGACGCGGGCAACAATACACCGCGCAACCGGTTCGTAAGTCTTTTGTTCTCCAGGTATAATACGTATGCCGTAAAAAAGTAAAACTGCTTACAGCTCTGTGTGATGCACGTAATACAATGTAATGGATCGCGAGTGTTTTGTTAGGGTGCAGTAACCATGGCGACGGTAAAGCAAATGAATAGCGATATTGTTCTGTTATGGCTAATAAATCAGAGAGTAAAACATGAGAAGTGCGGACGTGCGGCGGCGTATGTTTTTGTCAGGAGAAAAAGACGGGCGGCGGGCGGAAGAACTGGGAGCAGGCCAAGTTGGACATCCGCCGAGCGATATACGTACGTATAGCTTGATGCATCGGCAAATACAAACAACGGCTCTTTAATTTCAACCAAAACGTCACTTTATTCCAGGGGAATGAACTTACGACTCGTTCACTGCTAGAGCAACATAAAAATATGGGATTCGTAACTTAATTTCGGAGTGGTCTAAAATAACATTTATACTTTCTCCACAGTAACTGTGACAGTAAATAGAATTGCTGTATTTCATAAAAACAGCACAACTCAAAAACGAAAAGTTGGTTAAAAACCTAAGTTGGTATTTAATTTTAATATATTTCAAGGATGCGACACCAAGATTTTCAATTGATTCTCTCGAAAATGGTTCTAATGAGTTTGATTAAAATGCCGTATGTTTATATTTTCATAACAAATAAAATGTATACCTTTAATTTTCTGAGAAGATTCTGCGAAAACATCTTCATTCTGAGTAAATTGTTAGAGACTCAGCATGTGCAGTTTATTAATTGGGGAAATGGTTTTGTCTCTCTTTTGACCATGCAAAGATATAATATTAGATTTTTGTTAATAAAAATGTTTTCTGCTGTGTTTGTGCCTTACTACTTCACTCACATGAGTTTCTCTACTCACTCTTGTACTAATATTCTTTAGAAACTCTTATTCGTCTATCTACTTCATGTTAACAGAGGTAAACATTTGTACACATTGTTTTATTATATAGTTCCTTATAGGTATGAGAACAAAGGTCAGCTACCTTGCTCGGCAACGTGTCGGCTAAGAACAAAGGCCGTTTTCAAGCAGTTCTAGAAACTTCTAGTGCCGGCTTGTTGCGAAAAGCTTAGCAAAAGATCAATTTCCAGAGAAATTGGTGGTAGCTAATTCTCGACTATACTGGGACTCGAATATTCCTTCTAATATGTGCTTCATAGAAGCATTAGAAAAAAAAAAAGATTCTAATGCCATTTTGTTCTTTGATCAGCCAACTTCGAAAAACTAAATGGTTCCTGTTCGAAATTGGATGCGTAAATCCACAAGAATGTACGAAAATAACAGTTTGTTACTTTTAAAATTCGTAGAGTAACTCGTTTCTGTCATAGCTTAATGGAACATCACACAGTGTTTCAAAATAATTAATCACTTAAAAGAATTAAAGTAATATTCCGTGCAGGTCTTTCAGATGTGAAAAGTAACTCGACAACGTTGCGTTGAGGTTGGTCAGGGAAATTAACCGCCTTCTGGATGTAAACGTGTCGGTCGTTTGCTGAGTTGTGTAATGTTTTGGCAGATAACGATTCTGATTGGCTTACACTCGCACAGTAAACATGGAAGGACATGACGTGGTATTTGTTTATGTGCACAAGACACCACGCTGAGTTGTTTATCTACTGACCTAGTGAAAGTGACACCCACACAATCTGCAGTGTTGCCAGTTTGTTTTCCATAAAACTAAAATATCTCCGTAGGAAATTGTCAGAGACAAAAACGTAAGATACAAAATGTGTTCCAAATACCGAGGTCTACTATTGGTTTAAATTAATGTAATGACTTCCTTTCCACGAGTCGGTACGGATGGAGGAGACAGTTGAAGTAACTTTATCGTCAGAGACAGTGTTCAGTATAGAATAATTGTCAGAGTGAGTTGTATACAAGGTTATGATAGAACAGAACAGCTGTGAGTTACAAGATCAAGGGTTGTGAACTGCGATTCAGTTTTAGAGGAAATAAAGTGACATTAAAAAGTAACTTCACTGGTAATTTGCCAGAGTGTATATTTAAAAATTCAGACCAGTGTTAGTTTAATTATAATCTTGCAAATACTTATTTCGAACGTCATGTAAGTGGAATGTTTGCTCACGTGAGTGAAGTGCCTAAATTACAAACACACAGACGCACTGGAAATAAGCTCGGCCGTGTATCTATTCTTGCTGTGACTTTTGCGAAATTTGCTTTAATTGATGTGACATTTAATTTGTGGGTTACGTATGTGTGTATCCTTGGCTGCAAGAGAGAGAGAGAGATTTATATGCACTACTGCAACTTTCATCTTTCTAATTTTACCGCCCTTCTTCCTTTCCAATTAGTAGTGCTTGTTTTGTGCTCGATTTTGCAAGGGTTGTAAAACTGACCGACCGACCGACCGACCGACCCAGCATATATGTACAAGTTTACTCTGTAATCTGTCAACTTTGCAAAGTACTGTTTACTTCCTCTACCATGTAGTAAACTTCCCATTATATTGAAAATACTGCAAATACTCTCCCGTTATACAATCATCCATAAAAAAATGAAGTGAGTAATATTTATTTTTAGTTATGATTTTTGTGCCGAAGAATGCTGAAAACTAGCCTTTAGTGAACACTTTCCACCCCTTATTCCCTTAGGCATGTTTTTTTCTCGATACATCCCCGCAGTATTTTTACTCTTGTCTTAAATATATGCCAAACTTCCTCGAAGTCTGTGGAAGAATTTAGCAGCCTGAAAGGAACACACAGCTTTTTTATAAATACGTTTTTGAACACTGAAAATATCAGAAACATGGATTTCCAGTGAACTCTCAATATTGAGTTATTACGTATACTACAAGTTGGAGAAAGTAAAAATCGGTATGTCGAGTGATTATACAGATTTCTGCAAAGCATGATTTACTAAAAGTTTATGAACATATTTTTGGCAAAATGAACATTTATTGATACGTTTTATTGCGGTACGTGGAGATTAAACCGGATACGCGTTATGGTGCTCTTTAATGTATTTTTGTTTTATTCCTATATCCCGCATCCATGAGTTTCGAGGTCTTCCTTTTGTTCTTCTTCCAGGTGGACTGCATTACAAAACCTATCTTCATTAATTCTTCTAATATGTCCGTACCAAATGAGCTGTTTATACCTTACATAATCTAATATTGAATTCTTATTATTCATTTTTTTCCCTTATAACATTATTTCTTGTTTCTTCAATCTTTAACATCTCCCTGAAAATCCATTTCCATCGACATAAGTTTAGATTCTAAATTTTCGGTAAATGTCCATGTTTCATCTCCATATGCGATAGAAATTTTCACTCCTACTTATAGGCATGTTCCAAAGGACATTATCCTGCATTGATGCTATAATTTTAGCTTTATTCTGTTATTAACGTCATTTTCCTGTTTATCTTCTTTAACTACTTTTACTCTCAAATACTCAGATTCTTCACATCCTCTAGTACAACTTTTCTGTTCTTCCAGAATTAAATTTTAGGTTCCCGTTCCACATCCCATATAAAACGTTTTTTCCTAAACTTATTTTCAGTCCTAATTTATAATATTCTTCCAGTAACTTTCTAATCATACACTCCATAGCTTCATACACTTGCGCAATTACTACCTGGTCGTCCGCAAATAACTGTATATATTGTGTCTGGCTATCTTTAATATGTTTGTAAATCCAGGCTTTCAAATCTAGTTTTAATTCCTTACTCCATTAGTATTTCAAACCTAAAAGAATAGTCAATCGCTAAGATATATAACGACTAACATGGGTACCTGACTATAACATAATTGAGAAAAGCATCCCCTTAAAATACAAAGGCAAAACACAAGGGTTTGTTCTTACATACGCCTTGGAGTCCGCAACACACACCGCAGGACGGCATAGGTGTTGCCTATACAACACGGCGAATTGCAGGTTGGCTCTTCCTGCATAGCACCCCACCGTTGGGAAACAAAAGACTAATACTTCTCATCTATTCTGAAAATCTGCATTTTTTCAAACTTGGGTGAGGCTGGGGGCGTTATACATGTATGTTTGTTAATAACTGCATAACAAGCGTGTCCTGTAATTTCACTATGATTATTTAACAACTGTATCATATCTTTATTGTTTGAAAATGAAACATATGACCAGAAAAGCTTACTTACAATTCAAACCCATAGCAAAGAATATCTACAATCTTCACAAAAAATGACATAAATTGTGTGTTTTAACAAGACCTACTTTTTTGTGTACTATTATTTTGCCTATCTCTTACAGTTTATCAGTTATCTAAAACTCATTCACAACAAAGAGCACTTCAGACCCTATTCACGGAGGTCAACATTTAAATATTACAAAAATAACTCAAGTATATGCTATTAAGTCATTTTTGAGAAAATAAATATTTTAGAGTTTTTTCCTATTTGAAGGGTACGTTAGGGTATGAGAATTTTGTTAAAATTTTTGTCGCATGTTTACCTTCTGTGGATACTATTGTACGTGGTAGATAAGGTAATAAATGATGGTGTTTTGAGAAATTCATGTCAACGTAACACATCAATTCTTTAATTTAAAAACAGCCATAACCTGTTCATCCTGTGGGTTTATTATTTTCGATAAACTTTCGTATTCACCGAGTGAAAATAGTCTATCTATTCACTCATCTTGTGTATAGCAACGTGTAGCGTGTTTATAGTGACATATTAGCAACGTTGCCTACGTCACTACTCCGGCAGAACAGCCAACTTAAAACTAACAAACACCGCCATCCCAACTGCACAGATCTCAACATTACTCAAAGTACGCGAGCAAAGTCATGTGATCATGTGATCATTAAAGCTGTTTATGGGGAATTGAAATCGATTTGAGTTCTCATTCTGGATTGAATACTGCATGTTAACACGGATTCAGATCGAAGTGAATCTTTGGAACCAATCCTCTTATAAGTGGGATCGAATGGAAACACCTACCGGATTCAAATCGATTCGACTCCACCAAAGATACCAACTGCTACTGTATTCGTTGTAACACGCTGTACGCTCGTTATTTTGTTTTCTTAGTGAAAGTGGTGTTTATTGTTTCTATAATCTCGCAATATATTTTTCTCAAAAGCATTCACTAACCTCAAAACATCAAAATACGCACAAGACATTTTTTACAGGTTCGCCAACATTAACCAAGTGACCAATATAAAAGCTTGAATTAGCTATTTGGGCTTGAGCCTTGTGTATCCAAATCGATTTCAATACGCATTTAATTCAACATGGAAACGCGGATGGTACTGAGAATGGGATTGGACTCAAATCGATTTCAGCTCCCCATGGAGACGTAGTCTTTAATTTATGGCTATAACTTTATATTTTTGATTCGTGGAGTTTAGCTTTAGTATTTTTATATAAGCTTACGGTAATTAGCAACCAGTGGTTATATCAAAGCACGCAAGTGAAGGGATTGTGTGCTATGGTTATAATTGTCTTGCTATTTGTATAAGCCTAGTTTGTGATTCGCTCAGTTTTATTCCGTGCAATCAACTATCAACAATGCGCTCTTATGGTTTACCTTTTATATGAGCGGGAGTAGAAAAAGAAACGCAAATAAAATGTATTAATTAGGACTAATACAAAACTTAACATTTGAACAATGGCATTTACTTTTATTTTCAAACAATGACTGTTAGGTTTTCTCTAAAGGATAGGAAGAATGACCTAAAATCGCGAAAAACTAGCTGATTTTACTCCGTACTTTAGGTTGGCATTTCCATCCACGCATGCGCAGTATCCTAAACATGGCGTCGCTTACCGTTTGCAGACCATGATTTTGCATGAAAGGAAGTCTCATAAAAAGGAATATCCGGTGATTACGCTACTCCGAAATTGGCAACATCTCCAGAAGCAGTTCCTAAGGTAATATCTTTCATATTACTAGCCTTAATTATGCTTATGTTTTCCCGTGGGATGCGAAAACTCTTTGTTCCGCTGTTACGCAGGCACAACTGTAGTACGCATGTTCTAACCCCAAAAGCAGACCCACCTCTCTGAATTTCCTTTTTCTTTCAATTCATCATCTAATACGTCACTCACAGCTAAAAACCGCTGGGACTTTACGTGACTTCCCCCAGCACCTGGGTTCGAATCTTGGTGGAGTATGGGAATGTCTTTGTTTTAGCCTCGATTATTTCCCATCCTTCGTGGACCTTGGAAGTATGAACAGGAGTGTGAATTTAAAGTAACACAAATCCAAAGATTAACACATCGTAAGCCAGTGCGAAGCAGTTATTCTTGTAAAGGTAAAAATCCCGCCAATGTGACAATGATGACAGATATATCGCTTTGATGCACGTTGTTGTGAATTTGTTCCTCTGAAATAAGCATAAAATATAATAGATCTATAAATGCTAAATATGAGAACAGTTATGATATAACCTAGCTATTAGCGGCAAATGTTGGTGAGTTCGGTCATGCAGTATAACATTGAGTCAATTTCCTCTTTTAAAATAACCGCAAATTAACATGCATTCATGCGTCATACAAATTAAACCTTTTTAAACTTGCTGGGTACCTAACCTTTGCAATAAATAAATAAAGTTAGTTATGAAACTACAATTGAATCCAAATAACAAATCTGATGTATTGCACTTACGTGACTTTCTCCACTCTTGTACTAACCATTCTTACGAACTCTTATTCTTAGGGATATCTTCTAGTTGAGATAAACATTCGCACACATTAAGCTTTTGTGGGTACAAGGAGAGCGATAGTCAATTTTTTTTAAAGCTATGAGATTCCATTTTCTTTGTACAGCTAACATATAAAAAGATAAATAACGATCTTCCATTTGACGAAAGTTTGTTTTCCAAAACTCACAGAAATAGCAAGGAATATCTCCGAAATGGTTCACTCTACAAAAAATTTATTTATAGATAAATTGTGTGTTTTAGCAATATTTACATTTTTGTACAAGATTTCGTCTATCTCTTACGGTTTACGAGTTATTCAAAAGTCATCCAGAGTAAACAGGACTACATACGCTTATAGCCAGAAAATTCAAAATATACACTTCATTTGTTATAAAAATATCTGAAACCTATGGTATTTTAATCAAAATCGTTTGTGCCATTTTCAAAAAAAATAAAATTTTTGGGAAAAATTTTCCATGTAAAGGGTAACTTAGAGTTGAGAAATTTTCTTCAAAATCTTTGTGTCGCATCCTTGAAAGACATTAAACTTAAATACCAACTTTGGTTTTTAACCGACTTTTCGTTTTTGACTTCTGCTGTCCACACACACACACACACACACACACACACACACACACACACACACACACACACACACACACACACACACACACATGATGATTTGTGGGTTTAAGGGTGCTCAACTTCGAGGTCATCAGAGCCCTTAAAAAATTCATGGCAATAGCCAGACATAAATCTGAGTAAAAAATAAAATTATTAGCACAAAGAAAATATACTCATAAACAAAGAACAGTGGCAATATCCAGATATAACACAAGGTGATAAATATGTCGAAAAGCATAAAAAGAGATCTAAAATTTTAAATCCTCAGATTGATACTATACTCCGCTAAAAACTTAAAAACTCTATCAACCGCTGTTTTGTCTTCCGCTAAGACCTCTGCAAGTTTGGCAGGCAGCTGCAGAGAATCTCGAAGGTGCGTTAGAGAGGAACACACTAGCAGCACGTGACCGACTGACAAAAGGTTGTCACACAGCGGACATAGAGGGGCAGGGTCCCTTCTAAATAGGTGACAGTGCGAAAAATTGCAGTGCTCTATCCGCAACCGACACACACATACACACACGCGCGCGCGGATCTTTTTCTATAAATGTTTTTTTGGATTCAGGGGGCCTCAAAAAATATATTTTCTGTGAAATCTCGACATCGAATTTTTGGGTGTAATACAATACTTCTACTTTACTGTGCGTATTGGAGAAGGTAAAAATAGCAAATATTAATGTTATGTCCGAATTTCAGAGTTGGGTTTGCCCTACGTAGCAATAAAGAGATTGATGTTCGCTAGATGGTGTCAGTTGCAAGTGACGTCAGTGGCCTGCCTGTCTCTATAGATCGGTTTATATTGTATTTATAGATGGGATGGCAGTATATTTAGAATTTTATTGTGTTTTGGAGAAGATGTCACAAACGAGAGCCAACTTTATTTCCGTCGTCCATTTGATGATGAGCTGAAATGTTCCCACTCGCATCATTAGAGACAGATGGGTATAATGCTTTATCTGTAGCGACGCCTTTGGGCCCGTCTAGATGCATTTGTCATTATGCTGCACTCACATGACCTTCTCCCCTCACTCTTGTACAAACACTTAGTCCTCTATCTACTTCATGTTAACAGAGATAAGCAAATTATCTTATTGGTCATTTCTTGTAGGTACAAGGGGAATACAGTAGGCTGTAAGTGATAGTGAAATGTTATAAGAGCTATTCACTATATGAGGGCTTTGAAATTCCATTCTCTTTGCATGACCAAAAGATAAAAAACCTGATGTGTTGCACTCACATGACTTTCTCTACTCTTGTACTAACCATTCTTACAAATTCTTATTCCTATATCTTCTTCGTGTTAGTTGAGATAAACATTCGTACAAATTATCTTACTGCTTATATCCTTGTAGGTACAAGGGGAATATTAGGATACAGAAGGCTTTGTGCGACAGTCAAATCTTTTTGACCTTTGAGATTCCCTTCTCTTTGCACGATTAACATGTAAAAAAATGAACAACGTTGTTGCATTTCGCTAAAGTTTTAAGTTTTCCGAAACTCACACACATAACAAGGAATATCTCCGAAATGGTTCACCCTACAAGAAAATTTATTGAGACACAAATTGTGTATTTTAGCAAGATCTACATTTTTTGTATAGTATGATTTGGTCTATCTCTAACGGTTTACCAGTTATGCAAAAGTCGTCCAAAGTAAATACGACAACAGGGGCTATAGCCAGAAAATTCAAGATATACATTTCATTTGTCATCAAAATATCTCAAACATATGACATTTTAATCAAAATCGTTAGAGCCATTTTCAAGAAAATCAAAATTTTCGAAAATGTTTCATGTAAAGGGTAGTTTAGGGTGGGGCTATTTTCTTCAAAATCTTCGTGTCGCATCCTTGAAAGACAGTAAACTTAAATACCAACTTTGGTTTTTAAACGACTTTTCGTTTTTCAGTTATGCTGTCCACAGACTGACACACAGACACACACACGGACCTTTTTCTAAAAATGCTTTTTTTTGGATTCAGGGGGCCTCAAAACATATACTTCCGGTGAAATCTCGACATCGAATTTTTGGGTGGAATACAATACTTCCCCTACTTACCAGTAGAGAAAGTAAAAAAGAATGACTTCCCATTTTACTTACATGGCCAAGAGAGGGGAAAAAAGAGCAATTAACAACTTTCCGTTTGAGAAAAGTAGGTACGTATTTTAAGGTGCAACCAACAATGAGGAATATACCGGTAATGGTTAATGCTAAGAAAGGTTATTTGAAATATGGGTTTAATGTAGTAACAGTTTGTCTATTTTGTCTGTAAACGTTTTTAGAAATAGCTCTATAAGAGTGAGTAGAGAAAGCCATGTGAGTGCACACTGGTGAATTGTATCCCACAGGCTTGCGTTATCGTGATGGAGGTATACGCGTTACCATGGCAACCTTAAGCGACTCGATTGGAAACAGCTGACGGTTCCGTGTTTACTTAAATCAAACAGTTTGGGAAAATATAAAAAGTATGCAAACATTCGGCCAAACAAAACAGCTAATTTGTGGTGTTGGTAACAATAAAACAAGGCATTTGTTAGCTTTAAACATGGCGATTTCATTATTGGAACCACAGACGTGTTTTATGGCTATTCAGATTAAACAGTTGAACATTGTATTTGCTTCCTCGCTGTGGGGCGAACTTTAAATATACGAATAATGTTCATATTGAAAACGTCAATCATATAGGTAGGCAGTCTGTTGATATTAGCATGCTAATACATTATAAACTTCAGTTATTTTGTTTATAATGAACCCAAATGTTACATTATCATACACAATTTATTACTGTCATTATTTTGTTTAATCAGTGTCGCCAACCATACCGCATAAATCGCTGAAACACAATTTATTACTGTCATTATTTAATTTAATCAGTGTCGCCAACTATACCGCATAAATCGCCAAAAAACAATTTATTATACATTATAGTCAAAATATCGCTTCATTTAAATTTGACAACTGTGTTTTTAACAACTGTTATTTTAATAATTAATGTGTTTTTCCAGAAGAAAGGTTATATGTTAATATTAAAAATTTAGTGAGATTTTTTTGAGATTATAAACTGGTTTTCTGTTACAAGAGAAGAAAGAAACACATGTAATTCTTGTGTTTCGTTTTCCTCAGTTGGTAGTGCTGAATAAGTCGAACTACACTAATCGAACTTAATATATCGAGACAAAGCAACAAAATCCATTCCAGTTATTTCATTCTCAGTTGATTTTCCTCCAAAACTGAATACACAAGCACACACTTCTCTTCCACTGATGTTAACATGGTCTACAGTATTTCGTGACATTACAATTGTTCACTTCTCATAACCTTGACTCACTCCTTTCACCGCCTTCTCTTTCTCTGTCTCCCAAACAACACACTTGCGCGATACAAGTACTCAACACTTATTAACTTTTTCACTATCTTCCTTTCGACGCGACCAAACACACACACACACACACACACACACACACACACACACACACACACACACACACACACACACACACACACACGGACCTTTTTCTAAAAATACTTTTTTTTGGATTCAGGAGGCCTCAATACGTATATTTCCGCTGAAACCTCGACGTCAACATTTGGGTGGACTACAATAATTCCTCTGTTATACATAATAGAGAAAGTAAAAAAAATGTAGATGTCGTTAAAACACAAATTTATGTTCAAATGCAATTTTTGGAGTGAACCATTTCGGAAACATTCTTTGTTACATCTCGACTAAGGGAAATGAGTTTATAAGCGTAGAGGTAGTCATATGAGTGCAACACATGAGTTCTTTTTTTCTGTACAGCAGATTTTGTGATTTTTCCAGATGCCTTATAGCTCTCCGCGGACTGCACGTAGATGGTTGCTATAGCTACCACTCCGCTTGTCGTTTGTCTCGGGGATATACCTTTGTTCCGCTGAGTGCACACAGCGATATCATGAATACTTAACATAATCTTTGCTTGCGGAGAGACTCCGGCGATTCATAATTCATTGCAGCGTATCTAAACTTGCACCAGAGACATCTACACTTGCGGTAACGTGAAATACAGCCTACCCAATATGCGCGCGCATGCAAGCAGCGATCCTGGTGGCGAGGTGGGGCAAATAAAACAGTTGATTCACGTTTGAATAATACATGACTTGTTACATTAAAACAATCTGATGTGTTGCACTCATATGACTTTCTCTTCTCTAGCACTAACCATTCTTACAAACTCATTCCTATATCTTCAGGTTAGCTGAGATAAACATTTGTATAAACTATATTATTGCTTATTTTCTTGTAGGTACAAGGGGCATATGGGAATACAGCAGGCTTTGAGCGATACTTATGTGGCTGTATGACGTACAGATAAGAAGAACGAAACACGAATTTGAGAAAAATATAGATGTTGGAAAATTCAGAAAAGTAAGAGGGAGTATCTCATATAGCTCTCTCCACACAAAATGTATTGTGTATTTTAACAATATCTACATTTTTTGTGTGGTAATGTTTTGTGTATATCTTGCAGTTTACCAGTTGTACAAAAGTTATGCAGAATGAAAAAAACTTCAGAGACTGTTCACAGAAAATTCAACATATACATTTTATTTGGCGTGAAAAGATCTTAAACATATGCTGTTTTACTAAATATCGATAGTAATTTTTTAGAAAAAGAAACTTGTTAAAAACTGCTCTATGTAACAGCTCTCTTCTTGGAAAATGCAAGAGGACTTTTAATTTTTATCTTATCTAACACACACACGCGCGCGCACATTCACACACACACGCCTTTCTGTTGCATTCAAGGGGCCACAAAACAAGTATTTGCAGTTATACCAGGTGGAAGGGAAGTCCTTGCATTAATTTAAACCAGTGACAGATTATTTGGAACACATTTTTTATCTTACGTTTTTGTCTCTGACCATTTCCTACGGAAATATTTTAATTTTGTGGAAAACAAGCTGGCAACACTGCAGACTGTGTGGGTGTCACTTTCACTGGATCAGTAGATAAACACCGCAGCGTGGTGTCTCGTGCGCCTAAACAAATACTATGTTTACTGTGCGTGTGTAGACCAATCACAACCGTTAGCTGCCAAAACATTACTTCACGTCTGAAAGAGCTGTTCGGAATATTCCTTCAATTCTTTTAAGTGATTAATTATTTCGAAACTCTGTGTAATGTCCCACATGAGAAATAAGTTACTGTAGGCATCTTACAAGTAGCAAACTGTTATCTTCGTACATTCCTGTGCAAATGCGCATCCAATTTGGAACAAAACCCATTTATTTTTTCGAAATCGGCTGATCAAAGAACAAAGTACCATTAAACTTTATTAGTAGAAATGTGATAACTTCCCTTCCACTCGGTATAAGTAATAGAGAAATTAAAAATAATCCACTGTAAATAAATGACAGACATTTAGTGGATTTGTTCAGTTTTATATCGACGTGAAGCGGTGCACAAAAGTTGTTGGTTGGTGTTTTTATTCCCCAGCCTTCAATTAGTGCACCTAACGTGTGTGTAAAGCACATGCCAGTCTGTATACGGACTCCCTGGAGAGATTGCCACAAATGTTAACACAAGCGCCAATAGCAAGCTAGCTAGCTCGGTTACCAGGTGTTACGCCCTTTTAAACTCCAATTTTTACTTTCTCTGCTACGTATAGCAAGTAGGAAAAATATTGTGTTCCACCCAAAAATTCAGTGTCGAGATTTCACCGCACATATATGTTTTGAGTTCCCCTGAATAAAAAAAGAACATTTTTAGGAAAAGGTCCGTGTGTGTCTGTGTGTCAGTCTTTGGACAGCGTAACCCTAAGGTCTATTCTAATCTTAACTTAATTTGTCTACTTTCTGTCTGTCGCCTGGCCGTCAAACTTCCCTCTCAATAATGAGCACAGAGTTGTTTGTTGAAAGTTTTGAAAGCCGATAGGAATCTAACGCTTGTGTTTTATTTCCAGTACGAGTTCAAAGCCAAAGGGATCAAAAAGAAGAAGGTCACGTTGGAGGTGTCTGTGGACGGGGTCAGAGTGACACTCAGGAAGAAAAAGAAGGTGAGTATCACATTGTGTTACATTCATATGACTTTCTCTTCTCACTCTTCTGCAATCGTCTTGTTCTGTCTATTTATGTAGGCTTCAATGTTTGATACATTTTCCTGTGTCCAGAATGTCAGACAATGGTTCTCTTCCTCCAGTTTTCCCTGTCTTCCCGATCCTCTGGTTCTAGTCCTTTACGACTCATCAGTTGTATTTCCTGCATCCAAGTGTGTCACGGTCTACCTCTATTCCTTCTCCCCATCATCCCTCCATCTTCCATCCATGTCACCTGTCCATACCTGTTAGTTTTTTGTATTCTATGTAATCCAGAATTTTTCATTTTACTTCGGATCTCTGTTCTTTCCAATTTGGAGTGTTTAGGAAATCGTCTAAGAAAATCCATTTCAGTGGCTAATAGTTTTGATTGTAAACTTTTATTTAGTTTCCAAGTTTCAGCTCCATGTATTTACTTTTTTATACGTTAATTACTCTTACATATATGGCAGAGAAAGTAAAATTATTTTTGCAGTGACCTGAGAAACACATATTTCCTAGCAAACCTCGATATTGAATGACAGGACCAAATGCAATATGTGTACTAAATCAGGCATGGGCACGAGAGGAGAGGTAGCGATTGAACTTGCTTTACCCACCTCACATTCTCTTACCGAGTGACAAAGGTTGTTTGGATACAACACGTGCAGTGGTGGGTTCGTTCCACCTGCGTGGTAGGAATGATTTCTACACTGTTATTAACTGTTTTGTTTATATTAAACATAGTTTGTATACAATTATTATTACTGTGGTTAGGCAAATTACATAATCTTCAAGTTTACAACCTTCCTTTATCTTATGCACGTAATATCCTTACACTGCCTTATGATTAACATACTAAATTGTTTCTCTTTCACAATAAATAAAGCGGTCAAGTTCCATTGTTATTTAGCTTGAAAAATATTTTAAAAATATTTGGTTTTAAACTTAATATCTATTATGTTCAAAGTTTGAAATACGAAATACAATAGTTTATATTAAATAAACTAATAATGTTGTTGTAGTGTTTAACGCCCGCTTTTACTACTACGGCACCGCAGGCGGTGACACTGATGATACATGAAGATGGAGCACCGGTGGAATGAGATGGCGGGGGAAACCGGAGTACCCGGAGAAAACCCGCCCTGACACCGCTTCGTCCACCACGAATACCACATGCGGGTCCCTGGGATCGAACCCGGGCCGCCTAGGTGGTAGGCGAGCGCGCTAACCGCTCGGCCACGGCGCCGCCTATAAACTAATAAGAAACTAAACCACTAAAAAGTGTAATCATATCGTCCATTTTATACGTTTATAGATACAAGTATTCAAAAATTACATTTTGAAATTGTAAATAAATACCTAAGTTTGATTTATGCTTCTGATCAATCAGGCGTTTGATACTGTAATGCGTTATATTGGTAAACTGAAATCGGCATATCTTCATGAAACAGACACTCGCCACTGAATGAGGAGTGTCGGAACCTGAACAGGAGTGAAGGGAGGGATGGCAGGTGGAGTGAGGCGAGAACGCCTTGCAGGGGAGCGACCCAGTTGAGCTGATTTTGCCCATGCCTGTACTAAATGACAGAGAAAGTCAAAGTTGGTGGGTTTGTGTCTGTGTGTCTGATTCGCCAAATTCATCAATCAGTGGACACACAATACAAAGGAGGAACGCATCGTATCGTAAAATTGGTGAAGGGTCGTTTGTTTGATTAAAGCCGTCCTCAAACACAAAGGGCTGGCGTACACAAGCCAGGCTCTTATAATCTCAAGTGTAAACTGGGGACTTAGTAGCTGTGTTCTCTTGCAGTTGATTTCTTTATTTATGGCCCGGCGTTCTCCCGTTTATCCCTCCCTGCCTTGCCTTTCTTTACAAAGTACTAGCTCAAATACCCAGCGTTGTCCTGATTTAACAATTCATCCCTACAACTATATAGACTTAGGTTGTACTTGCCCAATAGCCTTGTGTCCCTGTGGACACATTTAGAAAATATTATTTACCACGTTTACACAAATAATTGATTAACTTTTCTATAAGGAATAAAAAATTAACTAAACAAATAAATAAAAACACCGGGAAGGTACTATACAAAAGTGTCCTTGAGCCCACATATAGCACAGGAAGAAAAGTGAATAGAGAAAATTTTGTGAATGTAATACGTTGCATTACTACTTCTAGAATATCAAAAAGTATATGAATTGCTTATCCAAGGGTGAGTAGAGAAATAGGTGCATGTGAATGTATTACATAAAAGAAAAGCGAGTAGAAAAACCCATGTGAATGTAATAGTTCGCATTTCCATTTCAAATGCATAGAAAAGTGTATGAATTGTATGTACAAGTGGCAGTAGAGAAAGAAATGTCAAGTGAGTAGGGAGAAACGTTGCATTTCTGTTTCGACAATATAGAGACACATGAATTGTTTGTAGAAGAGTAAGAAGAGAAAGACATGTGAATGTCTTACGTAAGAGAAGAGTAAGTGGAGAAAACCATATGAGTGTCATACGTTGCATAGTAAAATGCACAGCATAAATTCTTTCCTATAAAAGAGCTTTAAGATTTTACAATTGTCTTTGCATTTGGATGAATGGTATAGCAATCTATAAGGGACTAACAAACATTCATTTATATATAAATTTATTTTGTTATATATTTACATTTACGTATTTGTTCTGTTGGAGATAAATCTCTGCTATGAGGAAATTTGTCACTTAAACAATATATTGTGACATTGATCGTACAATAACAACAATATACGGACGGGAGGGGGCCGAGCAGCCTGGAACGGCTGTGTGTGAGTTTGGCCGTGGCGGCGCGATAACAACAAAAAGAGTCGAGAGTCTTCTCGTTGATTCTCTCCGAGTTATTGTGCACGTGCGCGTGGAAAGAGCTCGAAAGTTCACGCGTCATCGGCTCCAGTATAAATAGTACACAGAGCGCAGTTTAGTGTTGAGTCATTTTGAGCTAAGTTGTTGTTTAAGTCATCGTGTTAGTTGCGAGAGTGAGTCGGGCAGCGTGTCTGTGAGTACGTATTTGTCGTCGAGTGATTGTATCGGAATAGTCAAGATATAAGAGACAGAAATACTGGAGAAAGGCTGAGAAAGATTACCAGAAGAACAATTGTGACAACAGGCAGGACTATGCTAACAACGAGAAGAAAACTAGTAAAATTTAGAGGACTTTGGGTTTTGCCATTTTGTTAAAATATATATTTATATATGTATTACTTTGGTCCAGTGTTATAAACGTATTTTGAATGGAAGTGTAGTTAAATCAGACCAAAAGTTTCTGCAGATATAACACAGTTATGTCTATATGCTATACAGAATATCTGTATGCTACAGAGTGTATGTTTTCCTTTAAAACAGCTGAAATAGAAGCATTAGAAAAGAAGAAACCAAAACATTTAAGGAAAATTTGTCGAATTCAAACTTGTATCAGTGTCGCATTCTGTATTAAACGTGAAAGACTTTGCATCAAAGAGCTCTTGAGATTCTGGTACACGAGCCTACCGGCTTTACTTTCCTTCCGAAGAAAGCTATGCTACGGGCTTAAATCCACTGCGTTCCGCTGGGTTTGAACCCGCGACCTCCGGAAGTAGAGGCTAGCGTGTTACCCCTAGACAATTGACTGTTATTAGTTTAGGATTGTTCTTAGAGAGGAAATCAATGAATATTAACCACAAGAAATAAACAATATCTTACTACACAACAGACCTGTATTTCTTTAAACCGTACAATTCATTTAAAATGCGTTTTTATGCCATAAGCCATTTCCGAGATATTCTTTGCCATTGGTTTGCATTTCCAAATACGTTGTGTGAAGTTGTGAGTATCTTTGTATCCTACCAGGAGGGGGAGCGTGACAGCTTGTCTCCTGTCTCAGGAAGGGGTTGGTCTTACCCAATTAGAGTTAACTCCCTTCTTGCTGGGATTAGAGCGCCTTGCCCCGGGAGATTAAAGTGGGGAGAGGTGGGATGTCGAGTATTCTTGACCTCTTCCGATTTACATCTCCGCTGTTCGGGTTACACGCTGTTCAAATGTTAATTATTACAACGTCTGTACGTGTTGGAGATATAACGCGGTCCTTGGGGGACATGCATTAACCCCGCGTTATATCGAAATGTGACCTTACAAGTGACAAAATCGATCCCACGGAAACATTCGTGCAGTAATAAATTTCAGTATTGTAGGTACATCACTTTTAAATGGAATTACACACCAGTTATTCTAGGGTTGCATTCCAGTCTTAATTGCAAAATATTTTATTAACGTAAGTTAAGCTTTAAAAACATTCTGTCAAGTGATAACGCCAGTTACTTTTTCTGTCACTTTATTTCTCTTCTAAACTGAATCAGAAAACACGGTTCCTTGTTAACACAATTCAGTATTTGTCGTGATCTTGCAAGTCACAGATGTTCTACCATAAACTTCACACCCACTTCACTGTGTTTCTGCTGTAACAAACAGCTGGCTCCGACGATACACTCACTGCTTCAACACTCAAAAATCTGACATGTACACGCACATAACTTTCTTTTCTCACTTGTACAAGCTATTCTTAAAAGGAATTTTACAAGGCGCTATGAAAAGTTTTGGAACAAAAGTAAACAAATAGTAGAAACAGAATTTACAACAAATAATAAACACAGATTAAACTTAATATGAAACAGCCTTACGTATTTGGTTGAATGGTAATTCCTCGAAATGCAATACGCTGATAGCTCCCAAAATATATCCTTAATTGCCTTACTACGGATTTGTACATTCATAATTAAATGCAAGCAAAAATTTCAGTTATATCTTACGAAAACCACATTACTTCCACCATGACAACTAGCACTTTCTATAAATGAAACAGAAAAAAGAATAAAGAAAGAATGGTAATTACAATTAAAGAAAAGTAAAGAGCTTGAAACTTGAAAATAATAACAGGCAATATTTCGGAAATGGTGAACTGCACAAAATAAATGAATATGAAATAAATTGCGTGTTTTAACGAGATCTACATTTTGTACATTAGTAAGATTTGGCTGTCTCTTACAGTGAATAAACAACACTACATGGGCTATAGCTAGAACATTCAAACAGATTTATTTCATTTATCATAAAAATATCTTAAACATGTGCCATTTTAATCAATATCTTTAAAGACATTTGAGAAATTTTGATACATTTTCCATGTAAAGGGTAGTTTTGGGGTAGAGAAATTTTCTTCAAAATCTTGGTGTGGCATTCTTGAAAGATATTAAACTTAAATACTAACTTCGGTTTTAACAGGCTTTTCTTTTTTGAGTTAATGTGCGCGCACACACACACACACACACACACACACACACACACACACACACACACACACACCTTTTTCTAAAAATGGTCTTTTGTATTCAAAGGACTTCAAAACATATTTCCGGTGAAAGCTCGACATCATATTTTTGGTTCGAATACAATACTTCCCTTACTATACGTAATAGAGAAAGTAAAATTCAGTATTTTTTGTTGATCAGCCCAGTAATTGAAAATGTTGATAAACATGAAACATGTGCTTTCAAATGTTCCAAGTTCTGATGATGATAATGTGTGGCTGTAGTTGTGATGAAAATATTTTTTCTGTGTTGTTTCAATAGCCCATGTTGACATAATTAACATGTATGTTTTCTTGTTTACAGAAAAAACAATGGTTGGACGAGAACAGCCTCATGCTGATGCATCACCCCATCTACAGGTATGTTCTAATTGAAACACGTTTTTCCCTTATTATAATGCTGGGCCGAGGGGCTCTGTCGTCATGGAAACTCTCAGTGTCAACCACGGTCTCCTACCGACAAGTAGAAGTCCTAGCATCTATCTGTAACTGCAAATAAAATGCTTCCCAATAGGGGTAAATGTTGAACGTAATTTGATAATACGTGTGATCTAACTGATAAATTCTCAAGTAGAGTGAGAGTGAGTCAGACTGTCGAATTATATTTATATGGACTATTTCATATATAGCTGCTGGTCCTGTATAATAGTGACCTAGCCTAGCTCCTTCTATTATCACAAGTAATATGATGATACGTGTGACCTAACTGATAAATTCTCAAGTAGAGTGAGAGTGAGTCAGACTGCCGAATTATATTTATATGGACTATTTTATATATAGCTGCTTGTCCTGTATAATAGTGACCTAGCCTAGCTCCTTCTATTATCACTAGTAATATGATCATACGTGTGACCTAACTGATAAATTCTCAAGTAGAGTGAGTCAGACTGTCGAATTATATTTATATGGACTATTTCATATATAGCTGCTTGTGCTGTATAATAGTGACCTAGCCTAGCTCCTTCTATTATCACTAGTAATATGATCATACGTGTGATCTAACTGATAAATTCTCAAGTAGAGTGAGTCAGACTGTCGAATTATATTTATATGGACTATTTCATATATAGCTGCTTGTCCTGTATAATAGTGACCTAGTCTAGCTCCTTCTATTATCACAAGTAATATGATAATACGTGTGATCTAACTGATAAATTCTCAAGTAGAGTGAGAGTGAGTCAGACTGTCGAATTATATTTATATGGACTATTTCATATATAGCTGCTTGTCCTGTATAATAGTGACCTAGTCTAGCTCCTTCTATTATCACAAGTAATATGATAATACGTGTGATCTAACTGATAAATTCTCAAGTAGAGTGAGAGTGAGTCAGACTGTCGAATTATATTTATATGGACTATTTCATATATAGCTGCTTGTCCTGTATAATAGTGACCTAGCCTAGCTCCTTCTATTATCACAAGTAATATGATAATGCGTGTGACCTAACTGATAAATTCTCAAGTAGAGTGAGAGTGAGTCAGACTGTCGAATTATATATATGGACTATTTCATATATAGCTGCTTGTCCTGTATAATAGTGACCTAGCCTAGCTCCTTCTATTATCACAAGTAATATGATAATACGTGTGACCTAACTGATAAATTCTCAAGTAGAGTGAGAGTGAGTCAGACTGTCGAATTATATTTATATGGACTATTTCATATATAGCTGCTTGTCCTGTATAATAGTGACCTAGCCTAGCTCCTTCTATTATCACAAGTAATATGATAATACGTGTGATCTAACTGATAAATTCTCAAGTAGAGTGAGAGTGAGTCAGACTGTCGAATTATATTTATATGGACTATTTCATATATAGCTGCTTGTCCTGTATAATAGTGACCTAGTCTAGCTCCTTCTATTATCACAAGTAATATGATAATACGTATGATCTGATAAATTCTCAAGTAGAGTGAGAGTGAGTCAGACTGTCGAATTATATTTATATGGACTATTTCATATCTAGCTGCTTGTCCTGTATAATAGTGACCTAGTCTAGCTCCTTCTATTATCACAAGTAATATGATAATACGTGTGATCTAACTGATAAATTCTCAAGTAGAGTGAGAGTGAGTCAGACTGTCGAATTATATTTATATGGACTATTTCATATATAGCTGCTTGTCCTGTATAATAGTGGCCTAGCCTAGCTCCTTCTATTATCACAAGTAATATGATAATACGTGTGATCTAACTGATAAATTCTCAAGTAGAGTGAGAGTGAGTCAGACTGTCGAATTATATTTATATGGACTATTTCATATATAGCTGCTTGTCCTGTATAATAGTGACCTAGCCTAGCTCCTTCTATTATCACAAGTAATATGATAATACGTGTGACCTAACTGATAAATTCTCAAGTAGAGTGAGAGTGAGTCAGACTGTCGAATTATATTTATATGGACTATTTCATATATAGCTGCTTGTCCTGTATAATAGTGACCTAGCCTAGCTCCTTCTATTATCACAAGTAATATGATAATACGTGTGATCTAACTGATAAATTCTCAAGTAGAGTGAGAGTGAGTCAGACTGTCGAATTATATTTATATGGACTATTTCATATATAGCTGCTTGTCCTGTATAATAGTGACCTAGCCTAGCTCCTTCTATTATCACAAGTAATATGATAATACGTGTGACCTAACTGATAAATTCTCAAGTAGAGTGAGAGTGAGTCAGACTGTCGAATTATATTTATATGGACTATTTCATATATAGCTGCTTGTCCTGTATAATAGCGACCTAGCCTAGCTCCTTTTATTATAGCCCCTCGAGCCGTGGAAGATCCGTGGTTCAAATCCCGGCGATGGCATTGAATTTTTCAGTCCTGATTGCACCTCTTAAACATTGCCCACAAACGACTTGTATGTTTAAAAACACCATCAGTAAGCTTGATGACATTAATAAATAATAATTACCATCTAAAGGTTACTTAAACCCGGGACATAAAGTACTTACAATTGTAAGTCGCCCTTGGGTATTTATCTCTGATGTGAGATTCCCTAGTGGTCTAACCGGGAAAAGTACGAATCAGCTGGGGAATTTAATGTCGTACTGGCAAGTTGGCCATGGTTGCTTAGTGGTTAAAGTAGATCGAGCGGCTGACCCGTGGTTCCAATCCCGGCTATGGCATTGAATCTTTCAGTTCTGATTCCACCTTTTGTTAGAGGCATTTTCTAAATAATAATAATAATAATAATAATAATAATAATAATAATAATAATAATAATAATAATAATAATAATAATAATAATAATAATGGTGATGATGATGATGATGATAATAGTAATAATAATATTCGAAAAATTTCCATGTAAAGGGTAGTTTAGTTTGGAGGAATTTGCTTCAAAATGACAGACAGACATACAAACACGATTTTGTTTTTATTCAGGGAGCCTCAAAACATATATTTGCGGTGAAATTGCAACGTTGAATTTTTGGGTGGAATACAATACTTCCTCTACTTACTCTACGTAGTAGAGAAAGTAAATTATTAAACCGACTACCTATTTAATTGATTTAATTTTGGACGTGCAAACTCTGTTTCGTTCTTGAGTTATGAATGTCGCTGCGGTGCACATGCGCACAAGTTTTATAGTTGTGGAATTAACATAAGAACGAAGCTAAAGGCAGATCTCGCCTTACTTTAATGAATGTTGCTGGATATTCTGTCTCTCATTACGAGGTGGATGCGGTTATCCGTTCGTTGTCGACTTGGTTCGGATCGAAAACCTTTGTCCACCCCTCAGAAGCATCCTATTTAACATGTGTCTCCAATTAGAAGCAATTCTAATTCCCCCGGGTTGAACCGCACAGCCTTGCGTCGTTTGATTAAGGCACGGCTCTCTGCTCATTGGCACCTGAAAAGCAGAGTACGTCGGCGCATATTTAGAGAGTAGAATGTCAACCATAACTGGAATAGGGTTATGTTCAGGGTCATGGTCACATTTTCATCTACAAATGGACGCAAAGTAATTGTCTTCCGTCCCGAAGGAAATGTAACAAATGACAAACGGACTGTGAACGCTGCCATGTCGTGTTGGGGTTGGACGTCATGATCTACATATGTTGTGGCAGCACAGTACACGACCAGCAATATTGTGACAAGTTCACTTACTGTTCCTGTCACTTTATTTCCTTCTAAAACTGTATCATAAAAACACAATGCTCTTGTTTGCTCGTGTTGGCACAACTCACAGCTGTTTTGCTCTATCGCAAGCTTACACGCACTTCTCTAATACTCTATGCCTCACAAACAACTACTTCCGACGATACACTCACACTCGCTCAACACTTAAAAATTGCACTTCTGTCCGTACTCTCTCACTTTTATACTCCAAGCGAAGTGCCGGCGAATGCCCTACACCTTTTCTTGAAACTTCTCTTCAACAAGACGACAGTCTAAAGCTTCTCGAAACGTCTAGAATCAGCCTTTGTTCCGGTCCATTCCATTGCTAGCTTGTTTATTCGTCGCGTAGTGCTGAGAGATAGTCGAGCTCCTGTCCTGATAGATTAAATACCAGCAATAAGTAGCCTGTCCTCACAAGTCAAGCAGCATATCGTACTGATAGATGGCCTCCTTGATCATCACATTTGTATCCTATTCAAAATGTCGCGTCCTAGTAAGGCAGTAAACTTAAATCGTTTTTATAACTATCTCTACTACGTACATATAGTAAGTACAGGAAGTATTGTATTCCACCCAAAAATTCGATGTCGAGATTTCACCGGAAATATATGTCTTGAGGCCCTGTGAATGCAGGGAAAAACAAAAGCTTTTTTAGAAAACGGTCCGTGTTTGTGTGTGTGTTTGTGTGTGTGTGTGTGTGTGTGTGTGTGTGTGTGTGTGTGTGTCACTCAATCTGTCAGTCTGTAGATAGCGTAACTAAAAAATGAAAGTTGGTTAAAAAACAAAGTTGGTATTTAAGTTAAACATCTTTTAAGGATGAGATACGGAGATGTTTGAGAAAATTCCTCCATCCTAAACTACCCTTTACGTGGAAATTTTTGGAAAATTTTATTTTTTTCGAAAATGTCTCTGACGATTTTGTATTAAAATGCCATATGTCTAAGATATTTTTATGACAAATGAAATGTATATTTTCAATTTACTGGCTATAGCCATGGGCGTTGCGAAGGGGGAGCAAGGGGGGTTGCGGCCACGGGGAAATGAATGAACTTAATGTGCTGACTATTAAACTATTATTTTAATTTTTATGTAAAGAAAAATTTGTATTTAGCACAAATTAATACGGTTATCAGCAACAAGTACTATAACTTTTGACAACAAAATAATGAATTAATATTATCTGATAGCAAAATTCCAACATGTGCCCGCCTGGAAAAAAGTCTGCCGACGTTCATGGTTATAGCCTAGGTAATCGTGTTTACTCTGGATGACTGGTGAACCTAAGTGATACACCAAACCTATATCTTGCTTAAACACACAATAAATTATTTATGTCCAAATAAAATTTGTTGTAGAGTAAACCATTTCGGAGATATTCCTTGTTATTTGTGTGAGTTCTGGAATACTTAAACTTTATTTAAATGGAGCATCGTTATTCATTTTTTATGTGTTAGCCGTCCAAAGAGAACAGAATCTCAGAGCTTTGAAAGATTTGACTATCACTCAAAGTCTACTGTATTCCCATATTCCCCTTGTACGTACAAGGATAATAAGATAATTAGATAATTTATATGTTTATCTCGACTAACACGAATAGTAGAAGAGTAGAGAAAGTCATATGAATGCAACACATAAGATTTTTTATTCAGGGTGTTTTAAAACGTGTATTTGTGTGGGTGGAATGAGGTAGCAACAGGTTGGTACACGTGGCACACTTGGGTGGTCCTGCTGACGATGAATGACGTCACATCTTTGTTGTGACGAAGGAGCCTGTAAGTAAGTATATTTATAAAGGTTGGTGCGTGTTGGAGACCAGATGTATTGGTTTATATCCGTAACGGCCGACGTTTGGCTTGGCACCAGTTTCCATGACGACGGACAAACGCACGCACTTGCATCATATCGCCTGCTACCTGTCTTTTGTCATCAGACTCACCATGCATTCATCTCACCGGACATACATGTATACAGGAAAACAATACTTTCTCTGATATACATACAAGGCATTAGATTGCACCTAAAACTTCAATATCGACATTTCATCGGAAGTACGTGTTTTCGGGCATGCTGACACGAGAAAAAAATCTGATGTGTTGCACTGACAAGGCTTTCTCTACTCTTGTACTAACCGTTCTTACACTCTTCTTGGTGTTAGTTGAGATAAACATCTGTACAAATTGTCTTATTGCTTATTTCCTTGTAGGTACAAGGGGCATATTAGAATACAGTAGGCTTTGAGCGATATCAAATCTTTTAACGCTTTCAAATTCCATTCTCTTTGGACGGTTAACATATAAAAAATGAATAACGATGTTCCATTTGACAGAAGTATAAGTTCTCCAAAACACGCAAATAACAAGGCATAGCTCCGAACTGGTTCATTCTACAACAAAGAATGTGTATTTTAGCAAGATCTACGTTTTTGTATAGTAAGATTTGGTCTATCTCTTAAGGTTTACCAGTTATGCAAAAGTTATCCAGAGTAAACAGGACTACATAGGTTATACCCAAAAAATTCAAGATATACACTTCATTTGTCATAAAATATCTCAAACATATGGCATTTTAATCAAAATCGGTAGACCCAATTTCAAGAAAATTAAAATTTTTAAAAGGATAGTTTAGGGTGATGCAATATTCTTCAAAATCTTTGTGTCTAATCCTTACACTGAAATACCAACTTTAGTTTTTAATGGTTTGTATTCAGAAGCCCTCAAAACAAATATTTCCGGGGAAATCCAGACATCGAATTTTTGGATGGAATACAATACTTTCTCTACTTTACTGTACGTAGTAAAGAAAGTAACTAGTAAACGTTATAAAATGAGCATATATGTCTTTATAACATTCAATTAATTTCAAATATACCAGGATCACTATGAAAGTTTTGAGATGTGAGAAAATGACTTGATCCACGCGAGTTGTATGCAGGATGAGATAGCTCCAATGCATTATTATGAATGGTTTCTTTCATCAGTGAATGTGGTTTAATTGATCCACAACTTCTGTTCTTTTCCAACGAGACGTGATTCCACCTAAATGGTCGTGCCAACACTCGTAACAGTCGATACTGGGCCTCTGAAAATACACATCGCGTTCAAGAAATCCCTCATTGTGATCTGAGATTTGGGGTTTGATGTGCTAGACGCATAATCGGTGCAACATTCTACAAGCAGACTGTAAATGCAGAGAGGTACAGAAATGACATTTGACCCCATTTTACCGTGAACTGACAGAAGTAGAGAAATCATAAGGGTGGTTTCAACAATATTCTGCTACTGCCCATACAGCAGAGGAATCCATGAATAAGATTAGTGCCACCGTTAGGTTTTAAATGAAGAACCCTGTATTATTGTTATTATATACAACTTAAACTTTTATAGACAAAGATGTGATAAAACCAGTTTAAATACGTTTATTTAAGAATTAAATGCGTATCCTTGCTTTTAGAACATCTTCATCGTCATACCAGGACTTTCCTGTCCACCTTTTCCCGTTTCCTTCTCAACCATTTCACGGTGGTTGCACCATGTTTGGTGCTTAGACGTTCATTATCGACTCTAAAGATTTTTACCTTTACCCTGCACGGCCACGCTACTAAGCCAAAGCGAGTGAAAAGAGAAGAATGACCCGTGCTGTCACTTTTTGGCACCACTGCTATAGATACACACATTGTACACTTCTCACACAAAATGTAAGTATTTTGATTTGAAAATATACCTACATATATAATTTTAACTGTAAAAAGTGTATATTTATTATACATCTTTTAATTATACATATAAATTATTTCTCTGGGTGAAGCAAATATCCAATTAAGATGAGCGCACCATGAAAATTACCGACTTCATTTTAAAACATTTCCAAGTGTTAACAGTATATCGAGAGTTGTGTCATATCGGTTTGTTTTGACTTCCCTCTCCACTGTTGGCCATCACAACCTATGGTATAGCTACATCTAACCCATTTGATCGGAATCCAAGTTTCACTGCCTGATAAAGATACAACCCAGGACAGGCAGCTGGTACTCTCTGATGGCAGTCTACTCACCGACTTGCAATTATTCTTTCATTCACAGACGCGTTAAATTATCATGTGTCACTTGGTCAACGTTTTGTTTAGTCAGTGTCGCCAACTGTATCCCATAAATCACTGAAAAACAATTTATTGCACATTACAATCAAAATATAACTTTTAATAATTTAATGTATTTTACAAAACAAAGGTTATTTGTTAATGTTAAAAATAAATTGAGATTTATTTTAGATTATAAAATGTTATAACAATAAAACAAGATGGAAATGCATGTAATTTTTGTGTTTCGTTTTCCTCAGTTGGCAGTACTGAACTACAGTAATCGCAATGAATATATTTTATGTTATTGTTTATATAATTTAAATTTTCTAGTAATATATAATATTTAAATTCATATTATATTTATGAATAGTCCATATAAATATAATTCTATAGTCTCTCACTTTACTTGAGGATTTATCAGTTAGGTCACACGTATTATCATATTACTTGTGATAATAGAAGGAGCTAGACTAGGTCACTATTATACAGGACAAGCAGCTATATATGAAATAGTCCATATAAATATAATTCGACAGTCTGACTCACTCTCACTCTACTTGAGAATTTATCAGTTAGGTCACACGTATTATCATATTACTTGTGATAATAGAAGGAGCTAGGCTAGGTCACTATTATACAGGACAAGCAGCTATATATGAAATAGTCCATATAAATATAATTCGACAGTCTGACTCACTCTCACTCTACTTGAGAATTTATCAGTTAGATCACACGTATTATCATATTACTTGTGATAATAGAAGGAGCTAGGCTAGGTCACTATTATACAGGACAAGCAGCTATATATGAAATAGTCCATATAAATATAATTCGACAGTCTGACTCACTCTCACTCTACTTGAGAATTTATCAGTTAGATCACACGTATTATCATATTACTTGTGATAATAGAAGGAGCTAGGCTAGGCCACTATTATACAGGACAAGCAGCTATATATGAAATAGTCCATATAAATATAATTCGACAGTCTGACTCACTCTCACTCTACTTGAGAATTTATCAGTTAGATCACACGTATTATCATATTACTTGTGATAATAGAAGGAGCTAGGCTAGGCCACTATTATACAGGACAAGCAGCTATATATGAAATAGTCCATATAAATATAATTCGACAGTCTGACTCACTCTCACTCTACTTGAGAATTTATCAGTTAGATCACACGTATTATCATATTACTTGTGATAATAGAAGGAGCTAGGCTAGGTCACTATTATACAGGACAAGCAGCTATATATGAAATAGTCCATATAAATATAATTCGACAGTCTGACTCACTCTCACTCTACTTGAGAATTTATCAGTTAGATCACACGTATTATCATATTACTTGTGATAATAGAAGGAGCTAGGCTAGGCCACTATTATACAGGACAAGCAGCTATATATGAAATAGTCCATATAAATATAATTCGACAGTCTGACTCACTCTCACTCTACTTGAGAATTTATCAGTTAGATCACACGTATTATCATATTACTTGTGATAATAGAAGGAGCTAGGCTAGGCCACTATTATACATGACAAGCAGCTATATATGAAATAGTCCATATAAATATAATTCGACAGTCTGACTCACTCTCACTCTACTTGAGAATTTATCAGTTAGATCACACGTATTATCATATTACTTGTGATAATAGAAGGAGCTAGGCTAGGTCACTATTATACAGGACAAGCAGCTATATATGAAATAGTCCATATAAATATAATTCCACAGTTTGACTCTTATTCTACTCGAGAGTTTATCAGTTAGGTCACACATATTGTCATATTACATGTTATAAGTAGGTTTAACAAATAACAAAATGCTCATTCGTGCTATCCCGCGAGTTGTCCAGGCCTAAGCCATATCGTGTGACTGTAACACATTTGTTTACCTTGTAAACATATTAAAAATTGCATAGGGACATTACATTTAGTTCAGAGCTCTCCAGGGGTGTTGTGTTATGAATCGCTAATTCAGTTATATCGCGGCTTTGGAACACATTAAGTGAAATCAGTTGAGAATTGGTTTGTAGGTATCATTGTGTTACACCGTGTAACTACCTATGTATGTAGATATAATTGATTTTCCAACAGCGGTTTGCTTTAAAAGGATTTTTATTAAATATTGTACAGCGGAAGGTTAATTTAGCCACTCGCCGAAAACCAAGTACAGAAGGAAAAACAGCGGAGGATAGATGTACAATTTTAATACAAATATTGTATAAGGGAAGTTATTACACCGAATGGGCTGTGGAGTGGTCTCAAAGTTGATTTGGTCGCTATTGCCTGCTTGCGCACTAAATGTTATCCTTATAAATGAAACCTCCTAGTCCAGTCTAAAAGCTTCACTCTCTTACCTGCTTCAATAGTCCATTATGTCGTTAAACACAATAATTAGAGTATTAACTAAAAGACATTCTATTGCAAAACTTCTGCAAGTTTTGAACTTTAAAAATGTACAGATGTGCGAATTAAATCAAACTTTTCACCGAGATTATCGGAATGTCTTAATTATTATGTACGTATCCTTGTAAATAGTCTCTAGCTTCTTTTGTGACAAATCATTGTTGATTACATTTGATGCCGGTTCGATAGCTGCTTAAATATACATGTATTGAACAACTGGTAAAAGGTGTCGTGCGGGTGATCCAAAAGACTGTGAACCGGCTCGCTGTGTTTTGTCTGCACGGGTCCTTTGCGCTCGTCGCCGACTGCGCGAACAGCGCGAACAGTAGGTTTTTATGTGATATTCAAATATTTTAAGAGCTGGTTGATATGTGATGATTTTTACATTCATTCTTTTTCAATGACCAGAATACTTTATAAAATTCGAACTTATAATCAAGAATGTGTCGAAACTGATTATTTGCATTAAAATTAACATAAATTGTGTTTTAATGAGATCTACATTTCTTGTGTACTAATATTTTGTGTATCTCTTCCAGTTATACCAGTCAGAATGAAGAGGATTTCAGAGAATATTCCCAGAAAATTCAAAATATACGTTTGATTTGCCGTGAAAATATCTTAAACACATATTTTAATAAAATTGTTAGGGCCATTCTTTGTAAAAAATTAAAATCTTTAAGAATTTTTTTAAAGTCTTCGTGTTGTCCCTTGGAAAATGGTGAACTTAAATACTAAGTTTGATATATTTAAGTGATTTTGCGTTCAAGGGAGCTCAAACTGTGTATTCCTTATAAAACTTCGCTATTGAATTTGTGAGTGTAATGCAGCAATATGTACAAAGCGTGTGAGTGTGTATATTGCATGTTATCTGGCAGGAAGTTGTGGATGAAGTATATTTGAGGTTAAGTGCTACAGACAGTAAGAAGGTGTTGGCAGTACGAGTGGAGTGAATGATGGCGCATTCCTGCTCGGAAACGATGCATTTTGCACCCTGCTGCACGTGGTGGGAATGTAGAACTGGAGTAGAGTTTGTAGTGGCGGCGCCCCCTGGGAATACAAAGTACCTACCTACCTACCTCAACTCAACTTCTTACTTTCTCTACTATACAAAGTACAGGAAGGATTGTATTCCACTCCAAAAATTCGATATCGAACTTTCACCGCAAATATATGTTTTGAGCCCCTTGAATAATAAAAAAAAAAAAAATAAATAAAAAATAAATAAATAAATAAATAAAAATCTAGAAAAAGCGCCCGTGTCTGTCTCCCTCTCTCTCTCTCTCTCTCTCTCTCTCTCTCTGTCTATCTGTCTTGTCTGTCTGTCTGTCTGTGAGCAGCATAACGCAAAAACGAAAAGTCGCTTAAAAAACGAAGTTGACATTTTAGTTTAATATATTTCAAGGATGCAACACGAAGATTTTGAAGAAAATTCTTCCACCCTAAACTAGCCATCACAGAGAAAATTTCTCGAAAATTTTTATTTTGTCAAAAATTGTAACTATTTTCTCAAATAGGAGATCCTTATTCACTTTTTTATCTCTTGGTCGTGGAAAGAGAACAAAATTTGAAACCTTTAAAAGATTGAACTATCGCTCAAACCCTTCTGCATTCTCATATTCCCATGAACCTGCAATAAGATAATAATTTGTACGAATTTTGTCTCTATTAGCATGAAGAAGATATAGGAATAAGAGTTTGTAAGAATGATTAGTACAAGAGCAGTTCTTGTGCTCTGCCTATCTCGGAAATGGCTCTAACGATTCGGATCAAATTTTGTCTTCAGATAAGGTTTTGTTTTTTAAATGTATCTATATAGAAGTCTTTCCTGTAAAAAACGCGATTTTACACAAAAAGAACATTTTTTTATTCCCTCTTCTACAAATAAGTCATATAATTGTCTGTAGGTTTGAAATAGAAATGCTACCTACATATTACATTCACTCTGTTTTCTGTACCCAGTTTTAGTAACACATACACATGTCTTTCTCTACTCACTCTTCTATAAACAAATCATATCTATGGGTGGATGTTTCTTTCTATGTAACCGCTTGACCGATCATCGCGAAATTCAGCACGTATATGTAGTCTTCATGGAGAAGCTTTTTATGCTATCCGTTTCACTATATCACTATATTACTTTCACATAGTCTTCTCTACTCGCCCTTCAACGTGCAAGTCATTACTATTTTCTATGGTTGAAATATAAATGCAATGTATCACATCTAAATAAGTATCTTTTTCGAAAAAACACGCAGCTCGGTCGTCCAGGTACTGAAACCTGGTTTAGGAATTAGAGAAAGATGCAGCAAAATAACTTGCGAATTAAAGGGTTAACTGGGAAGCAGGCGCGGCTCCTCAGGGTAGGCAGGGTAGGCATTGCCTACCCTATCGTAATACATCAACAAATAATGTTTAACTATGATTCTGCATTTTATCATTTGAACCGTAATTTTCCCCTAAATTGCAGTTCAAGAAAAGTTTTCTCGGTTATAATGACCAGCGCATGGTCAAATCCTTTAATCTCAATTCCGATTCATCAAAACTGCGCTGCGTGTTTGAAACGCGCGGCAGAAATGATACACATGGAACCTGGGTAGTGGATAGCAGGCTAGTTTAACCTCTGCCTGCCCGGCCCCATTTCCTCAGTACGAGGCCCTTGAATAGGGATAAGGAAACATTCGGTCTGTATATGCACTCCGAGCATGCGTAGACGCGTCTGCCAGCAGTCCGAACACTTGCCGGCCCAAATCCGAATTTATCCGACGTTTTCCGAACAGCCATACTCCACGAACGAAGATCTCAGAGATCTGAATCTGTCCTTATCTCTGTGTAATACCAGTAAGACCGACTTAATTAGTGAACTATTACAAATTTCGCTTTCGCGGCGCACTGACAATGAAAAGAGAAGTGTTTTAGCTATTTAACACAAAGCTGCAGTCAGACAATTTTTCAATTTCTTAATCTATTTTAGTCATGGGCGTCGCGAAACGGGGGCAAGGGGGGCCATGGCCCCCCTTGGAAGTTGGTGAACTTAATGTGCAGTCAGTGACTGACTTTTAAACTATTATTTTAATTTTGATGTAAAGAACAATTTTTGTTTAGCACAAAATAATACCATTATCTGCAACAAATACTATAAATTTTGACAGTAAAATAATGATTTAATATTGTATGATTGCAAATTTCCAACATGTGGCCCCCCCCCCTGGAAAAAAGTCTGTCGACACTCGTGATTTTAGTTTTGGCGGTAATTCGTCCGTAAGTCACGCTCATTCACTCTGCTCTTATTAAACAACCAAACAATATACTGTTTGCGTTATCCGCAATGACTTCGCCCCCTATATTTCGGATAAACGGGGTTTATTATTATTATTATTATTATTATTATTATTATTATTATTATTATTATTATTATTATTATATTATTATTATTGTTATTATTATTAATATTAATATTATTATTGTTGTTGTTGTTACACTTTGCCTACCCTAAAATTTTGACTGCGAGCCGCCACTGCTGGGAAGTTGAAATCAGTGAAATGTTAGCCGAGGTCTGATCCCGGTACTTGTGAAGTATTCACACCAGTGTGTTGTGGAAAGAGAAGTGTGAGAATTAGTCGTGTGAATGTTGCACTTGAGACTTTTTAACAAAGTTGGGCGTTAACGACTTCTGAAAGCACTCTCTTGTAGGGCTCATGAAGGGCTTCTACGTCCCTAGCCAGTCCCTTGCAGGGAAACCTTAGGAAGGTCCTTGCTAGGAACATTTTCATACTGTGTGTGTGTGTGTGTGTGTGTGTGTGTGTGTGTGTGTGTGTGTGCGTGCGCGCGCGCGCGCTCGGCAGTTTGCAACTTAATGCTCTCATTTCTCCTTTCTTCTTTTATTGTTCCTGTTTCTTAACTTCCTCTACAGCCACCCGTTCTGCTACATTTCTTTGAGATCTTTAATGTTGCCTTTTCTCCCCCCCCCCCCCCTCCCCTGTCTGTCATTTTGTTTTCTTTATTCGGATCTTGAGTGTTTCCGTTAGGTATATATATGTAAACGTCTGCAGACCTATCTTATTTCTTCTGTGTTTGTTGTCCCATTCACACAGACTATACACTTCTGCATTCATTTATACCGGGACCGCACTGAAAACTTCCACAAAATCAAACAAAGATACGTTTCAAGAAATTCATATGATTGTGTTGGTTTTCAAAATATTCCCATTTAACTTTAATATATTTTTGAAACCAGTTCTTAAAGCAATGATGTCACTCTTCCTCAGTCACATCAGAAACCAGAGATTTATAATATTCCACTGCTTCATCTATTGACGAAAAATCTGATGTGTTACACTCACATGACTTTCTCTACTCTTGAACTAACCATTCTTACAAACTCTTATTCCTATATCTTCTTCGTGTTGAGATAAACATTTGCAGAAATTATCTTATTGTTTATTTTCTTGTAGGTGCAAGCGAAATCGGTTTTGACCGATAGTGAAATGTTTCAAAGTTCCAAATTCTGTTCTCTTTGCACGGCCAAGAGATAAGAAAGTGAATAACGACCTCCCATTTGAAAACGCCTATACGTAATCCAAAGTGCTGGCGAATAACAAAGAATATCGCTTAACAAAACAATCATGTGACATAAAATTGTATTTATGGTTTAGCAGTTATACCAGTCACCAAGAGTATTTTTGCAGAATTCTGATTTTCTAAAAAATGGCTCTAACGAATTTGATTAAAATGCCATATGTTTAAGATATTTTATGACAATTGAAATTACTCGTATATTTTGAATTTTCTGGCTATAGCCCATGTAGCCCTGTGCACTCTGAATGACTTTTGTATAAGTGGTAAACCGTAAGCGATAGAACAAATCTTACTACACTTATGTCCAAATGCATTCTTTTGTGGAGTGAACCATTTCAGGGATATTCCTTGTTATTTGTGTGTTTTGTAGTGCTTACACAAATTTGGTAAGGAAACTGTGATTTTGATCAGTATGTACGCAATTCCATCAGTAGATGGCACTGGCTCCCTGGCGTGTTGCTTTTGTGAAAGCAATTACTTGAGACAGGGGCCATTAATGGAACTGTACAAATCAATATACAATACCACAAACTGATTGCGCACTCATGTTAATTCAAGTCCCCAATCTCATCACTCCACTACAGAGTTATCCAGTTCCTAGCTCCTACATGTAGCATTTCTCAAGGGTCACCATATACAGATATAGGATCTATCTCACACACAATCACTTGTACAAATTGTTTAATTAGATATTTCCTTAAAACTGCAATGAGAATGTGAAAATACACTAGATTTAAATGTTGCTAAGTGATGAATTTGAAATTCCATTCTACTTGCGCTACCCGAACATTAAAGAAGAAGAATAACGATTTAAGTTGATAAAAGTATAGTTATTACAAAATTTAAACTCATTCAGAATGAAGAGAACTTCAAAGACTATTCACAAAAAGTACAACATATTGTAGCAAAATGCCAGCTCAGGAAATCCCACTACTGACACCAGAGTGACTAAATCCAGTCCAGTTACTTTTCTATCGCTTTGTTTTTCTTCTGAATTTTTGTACAAAAACACACTTCTATTTTATTGTTCTTAACATAGTCTACAATCTTTCATGTTACACCTCACAACAGCTTACTTTTCGTAACCTTGACTCACTCCTTTCACCATTACATTTAACAGAACTAAACTGTAAAATATCAAAAATGTTTGTTTACCTTTCACCTATTTAGGAAATTAAGCTTCTTTCTTCACTTTCTCTGTCTTTCATACAGTAACCCTGTTTCCTCGCCTGCTTATATAGCGAGGATGACGTAACGTGGACCTTTCTTGACTTCCACAAACACGACGGCTCTGGACACTTCTTCAATGTTGCAGCAATCCTTTGGTTGCCGCTTGATTGTTACATATACACAACAGTTGCGCCACATGAAAAAAAAAAAAAAAAAAAGAAAAACATTAGAATTCATATAATTTTATTATGATAGATTTAATTGTTTGATGTTTCACAATTTTTGGACAAGTAGTATAAAGAGTTATTTGTATGTTGCAGGATATTCTACGTGTCTCACGATTCCCAGGACCTGAAAATCTTCAGCTACATAGCTCGTGATGGTGCTAGCAATGTATTCAAATGTAACGTGTTCAAGTCGAACAAAAAGGTAAGTCATTCGTATATTTATTGCATGGTGTTGATAGTTTCAGTACCTTTCATTTGGGAAGAGGCCTCGCGTGACAAACTTGCTTTAGCAGAAGTTGCCAAACTTTTATAAAACCGAGTTCGTTTTTCTCTTCGTTGCATGCATTTAAAAAAAATAGCCTGGTTTGGCAATATCTACTAGTAAATTCATTGGTTAAAGCCATTCATAAATTCATGCCTATTCTATTTCCTTTTCTTGCTTTTTTCTTTGTTTATCTGTCTGGTATCACCTATTCAACAGTGCTATCCGAATCTGTAAAAAAAATCTGATGTGTTGCACCCACATGACTTCCTCTATTTTACAAACTCTTATTCCTATATCTTCATGTTAATAGAGATAAACATTGCTACAAATGATCTGCTTCTTTTCTTGTAGGTACAACGAGAATGTGGGAATCCAGTAGACTTTGAGCGATAGTCAAACGTAGTCGCTATATGAAGGCTTTGAAATTCCGTTCTGTTTGCACGGCGAAGAGATAAAAAGTGAATAACAACCTTCCATTTGAGAAAAGTATAAGTACTGCAAAACTAACGCAAATAACAAGGAATATCTCCGAAATGGTTAACTAAAAAAATTGACATAAGTTGCGCATTTTAACGAGATCTACGTTTTTGTTTAATGCAAAAGTCATCAAGAGTATGGGGTATAGCTAGAAAATTGAAAATGCACATTTTATTTGCCATAAAAATATAAAAAATTTCGGAAAGTTTCTATGTAAAGGGTAGCTTAGGGTGGAGAAAGATTCTTCAAAATGTTCGTGTCGTATTGTTGAAGGAATTTAAACTTAAATACCAACTTCAGTTTTTAACCGACTTTTCGTTTTTAAGTTATGCTGTTTGCAGACACACACACACACACACACACACACACGCACACGCGCACACACACACACACACGCACACGCGCACACACACACACAGACACAAACCTTTTTCTAATTTTTTTTCTATTCTGGGGGCTCAAAACATACTTCCAATGAAATCCTGACCTCGAATTTTTTAGTCCAATACAATACATTCCGGGAATTTTAACCTGTTTCCTTGCGGTTGCTGTAAATAACTGAGCTGCCATGGCAATATGCGGGTATTATCTACCTTGTTCTACGCACGGTTCGTATCAGAACAATTATTAACTCAGTAGAGCAGTTTTTGTAAATGTGCAGTTCGGTTCGTTTGAGGATGAAAGGTTTCTCCCTGGGATCTCATTAAAAACAGAATCAATGTGATCGTGAGGCCGGGCGTTACATTCTGGATAGGGAAGACTCCAAGCACACAAAAGAAGGGTTTGCGAATGAAGAAGGGTTACACGTTTAATACAACTCCCCAAACGGCTGCAAAGGATTCCTTTTGAGTAGAGTTAATGAGGGTGGAAGAAATCGGCGGAAAAAAGGGGATGGTTTCTCGTGTGAGCGATTGCACTTTAATGAAGGGCGAAGTTGTTTTGACAGGGTGAAAATGTTTTTAATTTGGGCTGTCACCACCCTGGCAGATGGAGGGAATCTGCTGTACGTCGCCGTGCTAGTAATGCATGTGTGTTTCCCAACTGGAATCCAAACACAGCGCACACACAAATAGTAACAGACATCGAATTTCTGATGGTGGTTGGACGTGTCTTCTGATATCGGTCTCCACCGGTTTGAAAGGGGATACGCTACCTACCTTCCCTTCCAGTTGAGGGAGGTGGCTATACCTATTCGTAATTAGGCAATCAGCGGAGAACACATAGGTATGTTCTATTGCAAGCACCTGCAGGTACACTTCTTTAGAGTCGTGGGCAGTAGATGGAGCCAAGAGCTTGCTTTCCGAGCAACGAGTAGTGACGTCACAGGAGTACATAGCAGTGGGGCTTCAGCGTTTGGCACTGCAATACATGTATATGCGTTCTTGGTGAAAATCCTAATGCAGTATTTAGAATCAGTCCTTTAACTGTTCTAATTGTATTACCTATCTCTCTTGGGTTTTATATTATGAAATGTAATTTTGTTCCTGTTACGTTTAAGAGTTCATCAGTTAAATGTAGAAATTCCGTCTGTTTTATATTTTGCTGATTAAGTCGATCTACTTATAGGTATAAAGTAATTAAATTCATCAAGTAGATAAACAAAGCAACAGTTTCTGCTGCAAATTGGAATGAATACCTATTCTGTAATTACTCTTTGAGACAGTGGGAGGGATAGGTAGGCAGGAGGTTGCACGTGCCGCAGGTCACTTATGCGTGCTGGCACACTGCGATAGCAAAATCCACTGTTGCAATACGTCCCTTTCATACTTCTATTGCATTGTTTATATGTTTATCCTTTATTTTTTTTATTATGCACTTAATTGGCATTGTTTAAAAAACTTATTCTCACGTTGAGACAGTTAATTACATTTAATATAAAAAGTAGAGCACATGATCATATTTATTTGAACTACATTACTTTTATTGCTTTATCAATTATAGAGATATATATCAACACAGTTGTTAGTTCTTATTACTGTACTTATGGAAACACCAATGGCAGCAAGTCCCTCCGACTGAGGAGTGGAGTGGGGTATAATCGCTCGCTACGTAAGAGAGAAGGCTGGACACACCTCATCTAGAGATTTTAACATTTCAATATCCTTAGTTCTTTACTACTTGCGGGGAAAGCAAAAAAAAATTGAAATGCAACTTTGAGAAATGGGAAAGAAAGTGAAATTTAATGTAATGTAATGCTTAGTGGTGAAAAACGAGCAAAAATAAAGAGGAATGCTGGGAAGCCGTGAATTACGCAAATGGACATGTGGTGAGAGAAAACACCAAGAAGATTAAACAAAAGAGTGACGAGAGTAACTGGGAAAAACAACGCTTTGCTATGCATCTAACGTGAAATGTTGCAGAGATGGAAAAAGTGACTAAATGGAATTAAAACACTCCGAGTGCTGCGTGTTCGTAAAATATTCTTAAAGGTTCGTACACATTTTGCTTTTACGTCTCCAAATAGACAAGATGTATCATTTTTACGTTCTCTACTAGGTATAGTAAAGTACACGAAGTATTGTATTCCACCCAAAAATTCGATGTCGAGATTTCACCGAAAATGTATGTTTTGAGGCCCCTTGAATAAAAAAAATCGCTCAGTTTTAGAAAAAGGTCCGTGTGTATTTGCGTATATCTGTCAGTCTGTGGACAGCATAACTCGGAAACGAAAACTCTGTTAGAAACCAAAATTGGTATTTAAGTTTACTGTCTTTCAAGGATGCGACACGAAGATTTTGAAGAAAATTCCTCCACCCTAAACTGCCCTTTACATGGAAAATTTTTCCAAAATTATGATTTTCTTGAAAATGGCTCTAACGATTTTTATTAAAATGCCATATGTTTGAGATATTTTTATGCCATATGAAATGTATATGTTGAATTTTCTGGCTATAACCTATGTAGTCCATTTACTCTGGATTACTTTTGGATAACTGTTAAACCGTAAGAGATAGACCAAATCTTACTATACAAAAATGTAGATGTCGCTAAAACACACAACTTATGTTGTAATGAATTTGTGGAGCGGACCATTTCGGAGATATTTCTTGTTATTTGTGCCATTTTCGGAAAACTTAAACTTTTGTAAAATGCAACATCGTTATTCAGTTTTATGTGTTAGCCGTGCAAAGAGAACGGAATCTCAAAGCTTTAAAAGATTTGACTATCGCTCAAAGCCTACAGTATTCCCATATTCCCCTTGTACCTACAAGGAAATTAGAAGTAAGGTAATTCGTGTATATGTTTATCTCAACTAACATGAAGATAGAGAAATAAGATTTTCTAAAAATGTTTGCTACAAGAGTAGAGAAAGCCATGTGAGTGTAACACATTAGGTTTTTTAATGTAAAAACTGAAAAAGAGCTGCAGATTTAATAGTAAGGGATTCGGGAGCGAGAGTTAGGTATTTTGATTTTGGCTATTTTACACCTTTATCTTAAAGTGTGTGTGTGTGTGTGTGTGTGTGTGTGTGTGTGTGTGTGTGTGTGTGTGTGTGTGTGTGTGTGTGTGTGTATTATTTCTTATAATGTCCTAAGGATTTTAGTTAAATATTTGTTTAAGCGTATTAAGTAATATTTTTATATGTCTAAAGAAAGACGAGGCTATTGGACAAGTGCAACCTAAGCCCGTAAATTTAGGCATAAATAGTGAAATCACGGGCAACGCCGGGTATTTCACCTAGTTACTTTATATAGTTAGAATTAGGGTTATAATTAATGTGGCCAGCCCTTATGGCCGTACATGAGTAGTTGTGGCAGTCTGCTGTAGAGGTCAGCACCGACAACAATACCAGGTTCATGTTCCGGCCGAGACGTGATGATCAATTATTGCAGGTACGGATAAGTGGCGCTGCGGTGTAGCGGAAAGAGGAACTAACAGTACTACAGTGCTGGCGTGTTGCCCGGCAACGGGCAGCTGGGAATTTCCCCGCCGTAATTACCTAATTTATTATAGTTATAACTGGATGGCAAGGTGTTCGATCCTCGTGGGAGACCTTTATACTTTCTCTAGCAAGTTTGTGTTCCTTCCAAGGCTTCCATATCAACATTTCATAGAAAATAATCGTTTTGAGTCTCTTCCAACAATGCTACACCTGAGGGAAACTTATTGTCCTTAGCTTTTTATTCTTCTCAAAAATGGCTCTAAGGGTTTCGATTAAAGTATATGTCTAAGATATTTTCATCACAAATGAAGTGCATATATTGAATTTTCCTGGAATAGTCTTCATTTTGAATGACTTGTGTAACTGGTAAAACGTAAGAGATAGACAAAATATTACTATACAAAAAATGTCGATATTTTAAATCACACAATTCAGGTCCAATTTTCTGATAGCATTAACCATTTCCGATACATTTCTTGTTATGGTTAGATTTTTTTAAATATTTACATATTTCTGAAATAGAAAGTCTATTTAAACCTTTTGCCCACGCAAAGGAAAGTAAATTTTAAAGTGATCACTTCTTTTTTTCCTTTCCTTTTTGGCTATTGCTTTGATTGCTTTCCTGCTATTCATATGTCACATACATACACAACCCTTTCCCGAGGTAGGATTCGAACCCGGACCGTGTGCGCGGCGAAGTCCCAAAGACATACGCAATAGCCACCACGGTTACGGGGGCGGTATCAAATGCCACCACCTTTAACACATTTGACTATGACTTAAAGCCTGTATTGTTCTATTCCCCTTGTACCTATAAGAGCATTATCTTTTAGTATCACGTGCTTCATATGAAGCGCGGAAAACGTCCCAAATATGAAAACCTCGAGTATTAGATATTTGTTTAGAGAATTGCACGAAATAATATTTATTTATTTATTTATTTATTTTTGTATTTATTTATTTAATATTAATAGTGATTTAAAAGTAAACAACTTGCAATAACATTCATACATTTTAATTATGATTTATTTTCACAGTTGGCACTACAGCTAATCCAATAGGCTGTGAGAACAGAAATAAGTTTTGCATTTCACTCGTATTTTTTTGACTTCGCCTCTTCAGTTAAAATTTCAATATTCTCACTAGAATATTCGTCAGATCTTTTGCCTGCCATTTTTAATGTCCCGCTAATTCTATTTATTTTACATGAATACTTGAGATGTTCAGAAACGTAGGTTGGCGGTACCGCAAGGAGGAGGTGATGTAACCAAGGTCGTAATGCCAGGGCCAAGAGCTGATATTGCGGCAGTCTGGACAATTTGTACAAATGTTTATCTTCCTCGCCATGAAGTAGATAGAGGAGTACGAGTGCTTGTATAAGAATGAGTAGAGAAAGTGGTGTGAGTAGAGTATGAAGGGGAACAGTTGCGATCACCTGGAGCACCACGTGTGGTAAATCCATTCAATAAGAGATGCCTACAGCGTGTTTTGGCCCACAGCCCAACACTTGTATTGCAAATAAAGGTGTAGCTTGTCTTAATGGAGAGATAAAAATACCTCCTTTCCTCTCTAGGGAGGTAAATCGATAGCATGTGTAACAAGTCATGTCCTGCCTTCACTAGCTGCATTGTTAACCAGAGTCATTATCAAAGTAGTCAACAATAAGTTTAAAAAAAAATTGACCTTTATTTTTTGGACACACCAAATCATGTTGATCTACCATCTCATGGTCCCTGTCAGGAATGCAGCCAGCCAGTACGTCAGTAAACAATTCCAGGCACAGAGCTATTGCTCAAGCAGGAGCCGCGTTTCTAGTCGCGCTTACGATAGTGGTGCCAAAACTTGGAATGTGTATTCACGCTAGATTAATGCAAAAAATAGCGCAGTTTAAATGTTATTTTTCAGTTCCTGCATGGCTTATAATACCAAAACCCTGCCAGTCTGTTTAGGTCTCAAATAATATATCATCGACCGTTATATCCTGCAATTCCTGCAAGGATAAGTCAGCTGTTACATTTCTTTAAGTATTAATTTTTCCTTGACTCAGGCTAGTGCTATGGGACTGAAATCACATTGGGGGCATGCGGTCCAATAAATCCAAAAATGTGTTCGCTTTAAGAGCCTCTTTAGGTTTGCTTGTTTCAATCATCCTATAAATATCTGTTTTACACATACAACTGTCAGTCTAAACCTCACAATATCATAACACTCCTAGGCGGAGAATTATCTACTTCTACATTACTTTTACCATTACTTCTGACATTAAACTAGTGACAAGTATGATTTTATAACTAAAATCAACAGCGAGTAAACATAGCGCAAATAATATCGAGGGTAAGTTGGCAACGTACGCTGCAGAACGTTTGCGAGGAAGTTCGGAAATGTTCTCTAGTCAAATTTATCTTTGGATGAACACAACATATTTAAATGAGAGGTGATATTTAACGAACTATTACAACAAATCCAACAAACGACGATAGTCAACTCGGAAAGCATTAGAAAGCATGTGCTAAATGTAAACAGACTTCAGTTCCTTTTAGATCCATGGCATTCTAATAATTTTCAGTGTCGAGCAATAATTTCCCCGAGTAAGAGAGATTGAAGAATTAGCTAGACCGTGAATCTGGCAAAGGGGACAGTTTTTCGGAAGTTTAAGTGACCTCACCCTGTTCCCTCCCTTCCCTCCCTTCTCCAGCCCTTTGCATTTCGTATTGATTCACATTTAGAGGACCTCCCTGCTCTTGTGAAGTCGCGTGTTCGTTCCCCGTTACTATATACCCCCCTTTCTGCGGGACACTTTCTCTGACCATAAGTTTGGGTTTGAATGTTTACTACAAATTATCTTATTATTAATTTTCTTGTAGGTACAAGGGGAATATGGGAACACAGTAGACTATGAGCGAGACAAATGTTTAAAGCTGGTCGTTATATGGAAGCTTTGAAATTCCCTTCTCTAAAAAAATTAAATAAATCCATTTGAGAACATGCACTTGAAAAATTCTGACGAATAACATGAATATCTCCAGAATAGTTCACTTCACAAAGCAGATCATTTAACATAAGTTGTGTGTCTTAACGAGGTCTACCTTTTTTGTACAGTAAGATTTGGTCTATCTCTTACGGCTTGCCAGTTACGTAAAAATCATACAGAGTAAACAGAATAAATAGGCTATTTCATGTGTCATAAAAATATTTTAGACATATGACATTTTAATCAAAATCGTTAGAGCCATTTCCAAGAAAATAAAACTTTCCGAAAATTTTTCCATATAAAGGGTAGTTTACTGTGGAGGAGTTTTCTTCAAAATCTTCGTGTCGCATCCTTGAAAGACATTGAATTTAAATACCATCTTTGGTTTTTAATCGACTCTTCATTTTCGAGTTTTCTTGTACACACACACACACACACACACACACACACACACACACACACACACACACACACACACACACACACACACACACGGACCTTTTTATAATATTGTTTACAATACTTCAGCTATTTACTATACGCAGTAGTGAAAGTAAATATCGGAAGTAATATCAAAGATAAAACACAACTGAAAAGAAGTGAACATTATTGCCATAAGCAATTGTTCGCACGGAAAGGTCGCCGATATGACGTAGATGTTAAAGGTGGAACATGAAGAAGTAATGACAATGCACGTAGTTTGTCTGGTTGTGGAATGTAAACCAATGGCAGGGCAGGTAATGTTTTTGTCCCCTGTGTATGGAGGGAACACTTGGCCCGGGTGGGTATTTGCATCATTTCGCGCACACGCATGCTTTATGAACCGTTTTACGACTCGACTGTGTTCTGTTGTTTCCTGTTTTACCTTCACCAGTGTGAACAGACGAGCATGTTCACGGGAAGTTGTAAAATACAGAAATACCATCGTCCCTCTTTCTCTACACATTAATAACATTCACATGACTTTCCCTACTCACTCACTCACTCACTATTCCTACAAACTCTTATTCCTCTATCTTCGTCGTGTCAATAGAGATAAACATGTGCACAAAAGTATCTTATTCCTAATTTTCTTGTAGGTACAAGGGGAATACAGTAGACTTTAAGTGATATTCCGATGTTTTAAATTGGTCAGTATGTGATGTCCTTGCATAACCAAGACATAAACAAAAAAGGAATGTTTTCTGTATGAAAAAGATAGAAATATAGAAAACTCAAGCAAATACAAAGGAATGTCCCGAAAATATTTAATTCCAGAGGAACAGTTGACAAATTGTGTCCTTTAATGACATCTACATTTTTGCGTTCTGATGTCTGACACAAAATTCAAGGTTTGTATTTCATTTCTCAAGGAAATATCATAAACATACGGTATTTTAATTAAAATCGATATATCTATTTTTAGAAAATGAAAATATTGATCAAACTTTAAAATAAAGGAAAGTCTGCAGTGGGGGTGTTCACTTGAAAAGTAGAAAATACTGACTTTTCGTTTTTGAGGCATGTTGACACAGACACACAGGTACCTTTGTCTAAAAAGACTTGTTTTTTTATTTAGGGGGCCTCAAAACATATATTTCCAATAAAATCTTGACATGGAATTTTTGGGTAGAGTAGAGAAAATAAAAACGTAGGTCTCATTAAAACACAATGTATGTCCAAATGCATATTTTTTGGAGTGAACCATTTCAGAGATAATCCTTGTTATTTGTGTGAGTTTTGTAATATTTATAGACTTTCTCAAACGGGAGATCGTTATTCATTTTTTCTCTTGGCCATGCAAAGAGGGCGCACTTTTAAAGTCATCGCATAGCGACCACTCTTAAAACATTTCACCACCACTTAAAGCCTTCTGTGTTCCCACAACCCCCTCGTACCTACAAGAAATAAGTAATACGTTAATTTCCACAAATGTTTATCTGGACTAACATAAAGAAGAATGGTTAGTACAGGAGTAGAGAAAGTCGTATGAGTGCAGCACAATTTTTTCCGTTAAAACTACACAAAGCTGGTGCGTGTATTATTACATCTAAAACAAAAAGCGTAAAGCGAGGTTCATCTATTGGTCAGAAGTTATAGAAGTGTAACCTTTTGTAAGAATAGTTAGTAGAAGAGTGAGTAGAGACAGTCATGTGATGTTACATGTTATTTTTCGGTGCTGAAAAGCCAGGGCTGGTTCTAGAATGGCAGAAAGCGATAGGAGGGAACGCAGCCAGCCAGCGATCCTAGGCAACACTACTTTACGTCAGCAGCCATCTTGATTTATGCCAAATCGCGGTCTCTTAGTGTCTCTGACCTTTAGTACTCCCTTCCTTTTTAATTTATTTACTGGATCCTGTCTCAGCAATTCTTCATAACGCCAACATAACCAGTTTATTTCTATGTGTTAATCTGGAACAGGGCCGCCCAAACGACGGCCCGCGGGCCACATCCGGCCCGTCTGACACTCCTCAACTGGCTCAAAATGCTTTCCCGCGAACGCAAAGGCCAGATAATCAGTACGTTTCCATGGAAAACTGAAATCGATTTGAATTCTCATTCCGGACTGAATACTCCATGGAATCGAGTTGAATCCGCCAAAGGTGCTAATCTGTACTGTATTCGTAAACGCTGCACGCTCGTCATTTTGTTTTCTTGATGAAAGTGATGTAATAAAAAACAAGTCACTTTTATTGTTTCTATAATCTCGCAATATATTCCTCTCACTAGCCTCAAAACGTAATTTAAATACGTAGAAAGCATGTTTTTTGCAGGTCCATCGACATGAAAACTTGAATTGTTTATTACTGAGCCTTGCGCTTCCAAATCTATCTCATTCTGGAATGAGATGTCCATGGAAACGTGGTAAATGTTCGAGGAATGGCAGGCAGTTTCCAGTACGACGCAGTGTTAGGTTTGAGTCCACCGTTCCCCGGGTAACAACCAAGAATATCACATTCGCCTTCCTGACACATGCTTTTTTCGGCGTTTTCCCGGGTCGATATGCGTGTACTGCGAACATGCATTACATTCCACGAATTTCCTATCCCTCCATTTCACTTCACTCTTCATCTGCTTGGTTTTCTCAGGGTTGACTCGGTACGAGAGGGTGCTGTATGGCAGGGAAAAAGTATGTTCTCTGTAAATCTCCGTTCCCAAATTCCGAGTCTCCCAGGGAGACGTGGCCCCTCCATCGAGGTATGCCACCGGGGAGTTTTAATGTGGTAGTGTTAGGGTGCTGCCCCTTACTATGTTAAAACTATGTAATTAAATTGTAAATAAAGTCATTGGGTATAAGAGAACGTAATGGAATGAATAGAATACACTGCAAGATTGCCAGAGCTCGTTACAATGCACAATCGTAAGAATTCAAGGACACAAATTTATTTATTTATTTATTTATTTATTTATTTATTTATTTATTTATTTATTTATTTATTTATTTATTTTTCCACTGTTACAAGTGTTAAGTTATTTATAAATGGGCACCAATAACAAAAGTAATGAAAATGTTGGAGGAGAAGTGCTGGTTAAAATGCCCATTAACACCTCTTGCAGTTATAGCAGGACGTTAAGCTATGGAAGGTGCAAACGTCAATGCACTACAAAGTTGCTTTACTGCAGCGGCAAGGATGAAACATATTTATACATACAAAGCGAAGGATACACAGAAACAATGTAGCTGAGTTTTACTGCACAGAAAGGAGCAGAGCGAAAGGCCGCGTGGATAACTTTAGGTCATCTGTGCTCTAAGTGAGCTTTTTCTCAACAAAGAAACAAAATAGGAAAATGTCTAAGATCTACTATATACAGCTGTACACTAACTTTCACCTCGCATTGGTATAGCTTCTTCTCTGATACAAAATAACTCCTTATTTAGCATCATCATTAGTATTATAATCTTCGCATATGGAGGCGGGCGGGCCGTACCGTACTGCAGACTCCAGCGAATCCTACGCTTGCCCCTCCTACCAGCGCTGCCGAATGTGCTACATGCATCTCACGCGCTCTTATGTACGGAACTTCTGCCGGTACACGCACTACGCTTGGCAACAGCGCTCTACTTGAGCATTGGCCAGCGTTCACATGTCTTTAACTTTTGCGAGCGGTATAGTATATTATAAGATAAATGTGAAATTTACATTATAACTATGAATACTTTGAAAGGTAGTGTTGTTAATAACAATAATATCTAGTATTGATAACAACGATAATGATGATGATAATAATAGATAATAATAATAATAATAATAATAATAATAATAATAATAATAATAATAATAATAATAATAATAATAATAATAATAATAATAATAATAATAATAATAATAATAATAATAATAATAATAATAATAATAATAATAATAATAATAATAATAATAATAATAATGAACACCCTTTATCAACTATGATTTTCAGCATCTCATTCTATGTTGGACGTGAAAGAGAGCTCAATTTTGCTCAAAGGCCTCTTTATCAGGCTTGAGGTTCTTTTGCGTCCGTAAATCTACGATACGAGACCACCGACTTTACTTCCTTTCCGTAGGAAGCCATGCTAAGGGTGTTTAGCCTGAAAAACGCGTTGCCCCTCCGTTGCGATGTTATAGTAAGCGTATTTAATAAACCTGAATTCCGTTCACTTAGGTACTTAAAACGGTAGACGTACTTCCGATTTGAAACGCTTAAAGACAGACGTACAATAAAGATAGTTGGTTATGGAGTTATTCTGCTGGACCGTGTGTTATTCCGGAAGGATGAAGTTGAGATTGGGGTTATTCGTGTGTATATGTCTTTGCAAACGTTTTGAGGATACGCCACTGCGCTGTAAAACGCTACCTGGGATAACGTTAGCTAATCTGTGCTTTAGCAAACTTTTTCCCAACAAAGAAAGTAAACATTGACGTGTTAGTCACGTGACGGCGGTTTCGTGCCACCTTGCCCTATAAATATGGACCCCCCCCCCTCCCGGCGGCGCCCCGCCTCTTTCTGCGTGCTGTTATTACGTTACCATGCAGTGTAGTGAGTGAACTCTTAGTGCTAGTGTCCGTTAGTGCGGGAATTAGTGATAGATACGAGTGTGTAGTGACGTCACTCTCCCACAGGTTCCATCTTCTCATGGCGTTTCTTGGAGGTATATTCCTTGGTAGAATATGGAACATTTGCAATCTCAAATTTAGTCAAAATTATACTGTTCACAGTTTTGAGGTCCCATGACTTGCCCCCCCCCCCCACCCTCCACCCATAAAATATTTTTTTTAGAAAACTTTAGTGTGCTTTTGTGTATCTTTGCAGCGTAACTTTAAAAAGAAAGCTTCGATAAATACCAAAATTCGTAATTTAGGTCCAGCATGTGTAAAGATTTTACACGAAACTCCCGACACTCCAAAATACACTTTACATGGAAAAAATCGGGTCTCTTCCATTCACATGAATTTTACTACTTGTTCTTGTTCATCTACAAATTATTCTGACAAAAGTTTATTCTGTTTTTTTTTTTTTTTTTTTTTTTTTTTTTTTTTTTTTTTTTCCTTGGTTCATTTTTATAGTCCTCTTAAACTGTTACGTTCATTTTGAGGGCTCTGACTGAAACATTTCATGGTGTGTTTACTATTTGAACTTTTAGGTTAGGCTACTGTGGTTTCACACGCACATTCCGCCTCACATCCACACCTCCAGACCCTGAAGAGTAGGGAGTAATGCTAATTAAAGAAAAATTCCCACCACTACCCATAAATAGAACCCAGGAGTTCCAGGTGAAAAATCAACTCATTAGAAATTAAGGAGATAACTCAAATCTTTCCAAAGCCGGTCGCTCTGGCTTTGAAACTCTGTTCTCTTAACATGAACGCGAAAAAGAAAAGGGAAGGAAAAGAAAATCATCTCTGAAGGGTTTGTGCCAGAAAGTGCTGTTTCACATAAACTGTGTCCTTGGAGGAAAAGAACAGATTTCACATTTTTATAATGAATAACTAAATAATAAGAATCTAATTGTAATTGATCTCATTGAATTATAATTAAATTAGCACTAATAATTAAAAAATTATAGTAGAAGTATTAAAACAAAAAAGAAAGTAAATCGGTGTTTTAATAAATATTCGGTTAAGATTGTGTATCTGCTAAAAACGCTCTTTCGTCACAAATACTTAGGAAAAAGGGAATAACAGTGTTAGTGAATCCTGTGTAGGTGCAAACTTATCTTGAGTTAAGAAGTAGTTGTTTAAGAGCACAATGTTGCCTCAAAGTGTTGATGTCACCGACTGTCCCGACTTCACTTAAATAGCCTTATTTCAAGTATATACATCTATAACTAAATATAGAATCCTAACAAGTATAATTCTCCTAAGTAAGAATTATTGTCAAGTGTATACAAGTTTCCCAATGAAGAAGTGCAGCAATAGAAAGATTCACGTGCGCAATAAAGATGTTGAGTGTTTTACCCGATACACAATTTAGACAGTGTTACTCTTTTATTTACAAATATAAATCTATAAGTATAACTACTATAGTGTCAATTGTCAATTACTCGTATTACGGCAGTTGAGCAATAAATAAGTTGAGTATGATATTACATGTGCGCAATAAACGATGTCGAGTGTTTTGGCAGATACGCAATCCTTCCCAACTATTGATATTGCAATGCTCCATACTTATGTAGATCCCATATAGTTCCTTACACTGTAAGTTGGTGGATAAGTAAGACTGCACTAGGCTCGCTATATCGTCTTATTTTGTTTTCTTTATTACTGATACGACACGATGTATTTTATCCTTGCACTAAATCTAAAAAAACGGGCGATGTTTGGACATTCTAAAGTAATGAATGTGAAACAGAATTTGTTATCCTGGACTGCCCAGGGTCCTTGAATTTAGGCAATAAACACATCTTGTTAGGATGCAAATAGAGTTGTTTTCGCTGATATATGTATCCCGAACTTTTAAATTATTTTGGAAGATAAAATGGTAGGTATTTTGTGCCGGTTTCTTTCTTTCTTTATGAGCCGCAGGATGACGAAGCGAACATAATGAGCTTGAAGGTCGTGTTTTTCTGTACTGTACGTATTTTTAGAGAGAAACAAATTAAGAACACACGTTTTGAATTCGTTTACTTCTGGGACTGCATTGTAAACAGATGTCAGCAAAATATAACACTGGTTTTATGAGCCTTCCTTTAACAGCTGCAAAAAGGCGGTCCCAAGCTCGTACACGTTACAGATAATAAGGAATTTATATCACTGTTATATTTTACGTGCTCTGTCCCAATAATATACTTACATTTGAGGTCTGATATTATAAACATACACAGTTTGCGTGGAAGTTGAGTTAAACCGCAATGTAATGGTGTTGGTATACCTGCAGAAGGAAAAAAGAAGACTATCGTTCTCCCTCCTACACACGTGCTAACTTAAAATTTAAAATGTTCTGAAATAATGGCCATTTACAATGCAAATTAAGTGTAATGTTAAATTAAGATGATAGACAAGCATTCTTCCCTAATAATCAAGTTGTCGACGGGCCCTTAAACTCGATACACAACGAAAAATAGTAGCGTTTGTAGTAACAAGTTCGATCTTCTTCTTTCACCACAACTAATTGTGGTTGGTAGACCTGCTAGCTTGGAAAAGACAGGTTAATTGTCTGAATTAACGGTGTATTGAATGAAAAATAAGTGCAAGAGTTTAAATTAACGTGACCATTCACAAGGACAAGTGAGCTTTGCAGTAACGAAGCTTGTAGCAATTTATATCGCATTCTGTTAGTACTAAACAAAGCCTGATGCATATTCACTTTCTCAGACTGCGTATTTATGAGTGTATAGATACATACAATGTTATTCAAATTGTTCATGACCAAAACAGAACATATGCTCGTAGATATACAGAAGGTTAGGTGACGATGTTCACGTAAGTTTGTAGGATCGAATGGTTAAGTGATATATGTATTAATTGTATTACATGGTGCTAAATTTTGTTTACGATTAACTTATGTTTCTTTATTAGAAATACAGATAATAGAGGAATTGTATCATTTCTGCACCTCAGTTCACAGTTCCCCTCCTTGAAACCCCCCACCACACCTCAGTACAGTAACATGTAACCACAGAGATGTCCTACCTTCTCTCTTTGGAGAACCTCACGCAATGAGCGGCAATGCCTCACTCCACTCCTTCAGTTGGAGGGATATACAGTCAGTGTACAGTGACGGACACAAACAAGCGATTTTCTGGGAATGTCCTCAGAACACCTCTTCATTCTGGATGATTTTAGCATAAAGGTAAACGTAAGAGATAGACAAAAGGTTTCTAAATAAAATATGTATAGATCTGCTTAAAAAGCACAATTTATGTCAAATGTTCCGTTTTCCTTTTGAATGAACTATTTCCGAGATATTCTTTCTTATTTGTTTGAATTTGCCAATGCGTATACTTTTTTTTTTCAAATAGGAATGTTATTACTTTTTTATCTCTTGGCCTTGCAAAGACAACAGAATTTCAAAGGCATTGTATAACAAGCAGCTCGTAAAATATTTGACTATCACTTAAAGCCTACTGTATTCCCGTATTCTCCTTGTACCTACAAGAAAATTAGCAATAAAGTACTTTCTGAAAATGCTTATGTCTGTTATAATGCAGTACATGGAGAAATAAACATTTGCAAGAATAGTGTGTACATATAAGAGGGAGATAGCTCTACAAGAAATTGAACTATACCTATTAAAAATCAATATTACACTGGATATATCTTCACCAAATATTGATAGACTTGTTAAACGTAAGTCACTAATGAACAGATGTTTATCACATAAGATTTGAAAATACCTACTTTCGTAAATCAAACACCACGTACATATAATCAACCCGCCACAGTAACTACATATGACAACAAGTCTAGAAAGGAAAAGTTCAAAGCGAATTATTATTGTCCGCATAGAACTCAAGCCAATTTAGATTTGAATATAACGGTAATGTATGAGAAGCATAACAATGAAGCTTACAATTGTTTTTCCTTTCTTGCTTTGTAAGGAAAATGTGTAATAACTCCAGAATAACATTAAAATATGCAAAAGTAATTTAGTAAGATGTGTATAAGTATTATACCTCAAAATACTTAAAAATATGTAATTTAAAACTTTGAAATTAGGGTCCTTTCAGTGTTATTCGTCGACATTTTAGCTACACATACAGAAACATAATATTTAATTACATAAAATAAATTATATGAATTGTATGTTGAAGAGATTTTGGGGCACATCATTCCAGAGGGTGGTTACCTGTTACTGTACTGAGGTGTGGGGGGAGGTTGCTGAGGTGCAGGGACCATACCCGAAATCCAATATTAAAATATGTTATGATATCACAGTTCAGAGGGCAGATGCAAGATTTGTTTTCGGAGGGAGATCTGATGAGGTGCTACAATTAAAAAATCTGGAAATGTCATCGTATGTATAAATATAAAAAAATATTGTAAAATTATAATATGATAATATTGTCATTGTGTGCCGCGGGTTGTTCATTCTTGCGCTGCTGGAGTGCAAAAAAATATGTTTTAGAAAAAAGGTTCGTGTATGTCTATAAACATAGTGCCCGCCTCTTGTACAGTGATGGTTAGCGTGTCTACCTCACGGTCAAGAGGTTGCGAGTTCGAATCTCGCTTAGGATAAGTTATCCGGGTAAGGTTTTTTATCGAGGTTTTCCCTTGTCCCGAGAAGACGAATGTCGAGCTCCATGAACCTCAGGCTCATATGAGCACCATTTCACCCGTTTCATTCATTCACCGTCCAACATGACACTATGTTGGAGAACGTTAAAAAAAGGTTCCTAATTTGACGTAAAGAGGTTAGGATGGTCTATTTTGTACGTCTGAATCTGTGGTTCTTCCGGCATATTCAAGAAAGTTTTGGGTCCCCAACTTCATCATAATTGCAATTGCCCGATATTCACGTGTATCGCCATCATGCACATAGCGTTATACTGTTGTGAAGTGGTGGATGATTATCGTACAACCTTAAAATACAGTTTAAACCTTACTTCATTTGTAACACCGGCTCTAAGTGCATTTAAATGAACATAACCTCCTTGATATGATGTGTTGTCTTCAACAACGACTGTTTCGTGAATGTTTTGCGTTTAGATTTTGTTAGTGCAGGATTGCCAACCTTCTTCAACAGCGAGTGTATAATAGGTGTTTATGTTAATTAATTTTAACGCTATATTACTGTGACGCATGTGCCGGATAATAGCCCATTTTAATTAACTCGTTGGTGGAACATTTCGTCGTTGTTTTTGTGTTGATGTTGGTATGATTGAATTACCATGCTTTAGCTTGTCTGGGTAATGAGGCAATGGGCGTATGCTGTGTCTATGCTATCAGGGATGTTGTAACCGGCTTTATACGTGTAACAGCGTTTAGCTTCTCCGTGCAATAAACGATCCAGCTCAAACTATTGCATCCCCACCTCTTAAAGACTCCATGGATTTAAAAACAATATTCATTTTACAAACATCGTGCGCGTGCGTATGTGAACTCAAAAACGAGAAGTCGGTTAACTACCAAACTTGGTATGTACGTTCAGCATATTCTAAGGATGGACATTTTATTTATAGACGCTCAACTGTTATATAGTTCTCAGCGTTCCATTCTATACTCACTACATGTCTATGGGAGATTCAAATCGATTTAAGTCCAATCTCGTTCTCAATACGATCCACGTTTCCAGTGACTAAGTGTGTATGACTTAAGGGCTCGTCGACAACGTGGTCATTAGGGCCCGAAGTCAAAAAATAAAAACCGCGAAACCTAAAACCTGCGGCGTCTCACCTTGAACAACCTAAACAGTGAAAGTAAATATCTAATAATAGAAACAGTTAAAGCTTAAACTTAAAAACTGGTCAATTGAGGGCAGTGTTAGACCAAGGCCAAGGAACTGGCACTCATTGGAGTTACATTGTCACGAGGACAACGAACAAGCACGTGTGCTACGGAGAGTGGAACAGAGTCGAGTTTCCATGTTGAATTGGATTCGGAATGAGATCGATTTGGATACGTAAGGCTCAAGCATAAATAATTCAAGCTTTTATGTTGGTCACCTGATTTATGTTGGCGAGCCTGTAAAAACTATTTTCTGGGGATTTTAAGTGGGTTTTTATGTTAGTGAATGCTTTTGAGAAGAATATATTGTGAGGTTATAGAAACAATAAAAGTGAATTTGTTGTTTTATTTACATTACTTTCACAAACAGAACAAAATGACAAGCGTGCAGCGTGCTACGAGTAGAGTAGAAGTTAGCACCTTTGGCGGATTCAAATTGATTTGAATCCGGTGGGTGTTTCCATGCAAAAAAAAATTCATTCTTATCATCCCACTTCTAAGGGGATCGGATCCAAGGATTCAGTTCGATCTGAATCCGCGTTTGCATGCACAAACGAAGTGAGAACTCAAAACGATTTTAATTCCACATGGAAACGTAGAAACTGGGCGTGAAGGACCAATTAATTTTCTCTGAGCTGCTTTATCAGGTTCTTTTGCGTGCTGTAAATCTACAGCATGGGACTACCGGCTTTACTTCACTTCCAAAAGAAGCAATGTTCAAGATTTTTGCGCCCGAAAAAAATACATAGCCCTCCTTCGGCTTTGAACCCGCGACCTCAGGAACTAGATTTAGCATGTTACCCATAGTCCATCGAGAACGACATTTTGAAGAAAGTCCACCACCCCAAACTGCCCTTTACAGGAAAGATTGAGTTTCTTAACAATGACTGTAATGATTTTGGTTGAACTAATTTAAATTTAAGATATTTTCCTGACAAACGAAATTTATATCTTGAATTTCCTGGGAATAGTCTGAAGCTCTCTTCATTCTGAATGACTTTTATATAAATAGTGAGTAGAACAGATCTGACTCACAAAGAATGTGCATCTCCTTAAGGTACATCATTTATGTGAAGTAAAACTTTGTTGTGGATTTAACCATTTCCGAAATATTCGTTGTTATTGGTTTAAATTTTCCAATAAACTTTTCTCAACAATAAGATCATTTTTGTCATGGTCATGCAAATAACATAGGAAAGATAAAACATAATGGTTATGTGTATGGAATGCTATCTTTACCTACATTGCAGTAAAATGCCGTTATCTATATCTCCATGCAAGCAAATTGCGTGTTAGCGTGTTCATTTGTTTGCGAGACGCAGAAAACCAACCACGCTTTTCATTATTGTTTACTAACCCATATCCAGTAGCTAGAGAAAGCATTTATTCTACTTTGAAAAATCTTATGTGTTGCACTCGCATGACTTTCTCTACTCACTCTTGTACTAACTATTCCTACAAACACTTGTTCTTCTATCTACTTCATATTAATAGATATAAAAGTGTGTACAGATTGTTTTATTAATACATATTTCCTTATAAGTACAATTGGAGGGAAAAAAAGGAATTACTTCGCATTTTAGAAAGGTATAAGTATTCCAAAATTCAAACGAATAAAGAATCTCTACGGTTATCTCTACAAAAATTGTATTTTACATAAATTGTGTTTTTCAACGAGAACTACATTTTTATGTAAAATGTTGTGCATCTCTTATAGTTTATTAGTTAAACAAAAGTCGTTTTTACTTTCTCTACTACGTATAGTAAGCAGAGGAAGTATTGTGTTCCACCCAAAAATTTGATGTCGAGATTTCACCAGAAATATTTGTTTTGAGGTCCCCTGACTCAAAAAATAATTTAAAAAAAAAGGTCCGCGCGCGCGCCTGTGGTGATGTGTGTGTGTGTGTGTGTGTATGTGTATGTGTGTGTATGTGTGTGTGTGTATGTGTGTGTGTGTCTGTGTGTCTGTGGACAACATAACTTAAAAACGAAAAGTCGGTTAAACATCAACGTTAGTGTTTAAGTTTAACGTCACAAAAATTTTGAAGAAAATTCCTCCATCCTAAACTACCCTTACATAGAACATTTAGATTTTCACGAAAATGGCTCTAACGATTTTGATTAAAATGCAATATATTTAAGATATTTTTGACAAATGAAAGACATGTTTCGAATTTTCTGGCTGTAGCTCTGTTTACCCCTGATGACTTTTGCATAACTGCTAAACCGTAAGAGATAGACCAAAGCTTACTACACAAAAAGCGTATATCTTGCTAAAACACACAATTTATGTCTAAATAATTTTTTGTCGTAGAGCGAACTATTTCGGAGATATTCCTTGTTATTTGTGAGTTTTGGAAATCAAACTTTCGTCGAAGGGAACATCGTTATTTATTTGTTTTATATGTTAGCCGTGCAAAGAGAACGATATTTGAAAGCTTTAAAAGATTTGACTATCGCTCAAAGCCTACTGTATTCTAATATTCCCCTTGTACCTACAAGGAAATAAGCAATAAGATAATTTGTACAAATGTTCATCTCAACTAACACGAAGAAGACATAGGAATAAGAGTTTGTAAGAATGGTTAGCACAGAGTAGAGAAAGCCATGTGAATGCAGCACATCAGATTTTTTTCTTTGCGGTTTATAGTCATGATTATTATTACTTAGGTGCCATATGTATGAATCAGACTAAAACACGCAACAATATATAGAGACAGCATTGGATTTTAACACCTTTCTATCACCCAGAGTATTCTCGGGTTTGTTACATTGTTCTTTATTGTGTTAAAATAACCAGGAAAACGTTTTGTCTCTCTTGTTATTACATCCAGTAGATCATCTTCAACACATAGGTGGAAATACTGAGCAATGTCATTGTTAGGACCCACTGTAAAGTTGAGGCTAGAAGCTGACTAAATGGATGATTTATTGGAGCTGCAGTTACACTGTCACTATTTGCTGTCTTGCTGTGCTTAGATCTACAGAATTACTTGAATCTGAACCAGAATCACTTTTAGTCAATGCTTCTGAACTGTAGCTGCCAGATTCCTCACGGGAAATACTATCATTCCAAATTTTATTTAAATTTGGATGCGTTGCAGGATCGTAATCTTCATTGTTGGAGAAATGTAAATCTCTCTTCAATGCAGTCAACATACTAATTCTAGATATTTCGGAGTACGAATATAGTCTTGCCATCTAGCGGTGTGCGCTAAATTATAATATTCTGAACGAGAATAGTCGGAATAAAACCAAGGAGAACTAATATTGAAATGTATACGAGATAACTCGGGTTAGAAATGTTTCGACCGTTTCTTAATTACGAGTATTCTCGTATACGAGATAACTCGGGTTAGAAATTGTTCTACCTTTTCTTAATTACGAGTATTCTCGTATACGGGATAACTCGGGTTAGACATTGTTCTACCTTTTCTTAATTACGAGTATTCTCGTATACGGGATAACTCGGGTTAGAAATTGTTCTACCTTTTCTTAATTACGAGTATTCTCGTATACGGGATAACTCGGGTTAGAAATTGTTCTACCTTTTCTTAATTACGAGTATTCTCGTATACGGGATAACTCGGGTTAGAAATTGTTCTACCTTTTCTTAATTACGAGTATTCTCGTATACGGGATAACTCGGGTTAGACATTGTTCTACCTTTTCTTAATTACGAGTATTCTCGTATACGGGATAACTCGGGTTAGACATTGTTCTACCTTTTCTTAATTACGAGTATTCTCGTATACGGGATAACTCGGGTTAGACATTGTTCTACCTTTTCTTAATTACGAGTATTCTCGTATACGGGATAACTCGGGTTAGACATTACTAGTATTCTTGGGATAATAGGTGAAGTGGTTGACAGGGTGATCATTCATCTTTCTCTTGTATGTGAACTTGAGTGATTTTGATTTTAAATGATTGATACTAGTGCTGCATGTTTACGCCATACACGGAGAGTGTTAAGACGTTATTTGCAAGTGCCTTTGAGAAGCAAACGTACAACGCCCAGTAAGGTGATTATGAAGCAATATCGAGGTTAGGTTCTAAAAGCGTTATTACAGTCTGGCAAACGTTGACGACGAAAATACCCCAATTAAATCACATTGAGTTGCAGCACGCACGTTTGTTTTCAGTATTTCTCAAGTGGTTTATTGTGTGGAGGCCAACGGCGGAGTCAGTGCCAGGGATCACCACGGTCAAGCCAACCTCCTGCCAACATCCTTACTTACTTACGTAAATTGTACAACAACAACCATTCTCTGCTCCTGTCACCACACTCACATCACTTTCTACACTCACTATTGCCAAGTGAGCACTATGGGACCACAGTAGACCCTAAGTCATAGTAACATGCTCTAAGAACTGCTCGCTATGTGACGACTTTTCCATTCTCTTTGTATGGCCAAGAGACAAAAAATAAATAACAACCTATTTGAGAAAACTGGAAGCATTTGAAAGCTGAAAGCAATAGCAGCGAATATTTTGGAAATAGACCATTCGAGAAACAAAAATGTGTTGCACTCACACAACTTTCTCTGCTCACACTTGTACAACATTTGTACAAATTATATTGCTTATTTTCTTGTAGGTACAAGGGGAATATGGGAATACAATACGCTACGTGATGGCTGAAATTGCGTTCTCCTTGTATAGCCAGAAAATAAAAATAAAATTAATAACTTCCTGTTTCGAAAAAATACAAGTAAAAATTACGAATATTTCGAAAATAGTTCAGTTCACAAAAAGAGGTATTGGATATAATTATGTGTTTTAGCGAGATCTGCGTCTTTTTTTTAAGTAATATTTTGTCTATCTCTTACAGTTTGCCAGTTATACAAAAGTCATTCAGAATGAAGAGGACTTTGGAGAATATTCACAGAAAATTCAACATATACATTTCTTACGACACTACCAAAACATGTTTAAGATATTGTAACAAATGAGAAAACACCAGTTACTCCTGATCGCACTTTATTGCCTTCTAGTCAGTTAGCGTAGCGCTGACATTACACTTAGATCACTTTTGTACAAACTCAGAGCAAAAGAACAACCATTGAATCGCAAGAAAGAACTCTCAGGCTACAACTCGCACTGAACTGCTACTTGGCACAATTCACAGGCGCTGTCAACTGAACGCTCCGTAAACGTTTCACTGTCTTGCTCGGCTCTCTGGAGCTCCTTATATAGGTCTTCAGACAATGGAAAAGTTCTTGAAGTAGAATGGTCGAGAGTGAATGTGTAAGAACCAGCTAGACATCGGAACACCACACAATAGCTATTGTTTGCGTATGCTCTATTGTCCTGCTGGAGGACGGATCTTTAGGGCAGGCAAGCCCCGGCAGACCCCGACCGGCAAATCTTACCAGCCGCGCCCGGTGACAAAATTTTCATTACAATTGAAATGTATATGTTGAATTTTCTGGTAGTAGTGTCTGAAGTTTTTTTCATTCTGAATAACATTTTCATAATAAGAGCTCCTCGGGTGATCAGCTGTGTCCATGGAAAACTCGAACTATATAGATTTGACACATCTGATCAGTTGAGAAGGTGTTATTAGTAATGTTTACCATGAAAGTTTTAAGCCTAGAATTTTCGTAACTTGTAAGAGGCTGGTGCCTTTTTCTGTGTATAGTAGGGTAGCTTGACTTCCGGTACACTGGAATTGTCCTGCAGCAACACACCAACCTATATCATGTTGGCCTTAACTAATGGACAGGTAATCCACGTCAGTACGACCAGGGAACACTTGGGAAAATCCCATTGTCAGAATCCCGTGACTTACCAAACACGAGCTTGCATAGGTTACTATTCTGTTTGACGCAGCAGAACGTTTCATTAAAACAGGATTTAACACAGCTGTTGATATAATATCATGTAATTTTAATATAGGTACTGCAGCAGATTTAATTAGCTACATTTTACACATGTTTTTAATAACGAGTGTGTAGTTTCATTATCGACTGTGTAAACCTCGTCATAACCCTGTAGACCGCAGTTCCAGTATGTAATTATATGAACACGGTGATTCGAAACACAGAATCATTCACAACTACGAAAATTGTGTGATAAACAGTTAACGTTACATTTTCACTTGACACTTTCCTACTCACTGTTGTACTAACTATTCTTACAAACACTTATTCCTGGATTTAGTTCATGTTAATACAGATAAATATTTGTAAAAATTGTTATTACTAATTCTCTTGTAGGTGCAAGGGGAATAGAATAGGCTTAAGTGATAGTCAAATCTTTTAAAATACCCAAACTGTGATTTTGAAATTTAAAGCGACCAATATTTGGCAATGCAAAGCAGCAATAAAGAATACATCGGAAATGCTTAAAGCTACGAAAATATATGCAACATAAATTTTAGGAGATAAGCATTTTTACATGTTCAGTGTTTCTTACTGGAGCATGTCCTGTGAGAAATGCTGAAGTCTATTCCATTTAAGTAAACGTTCATGTATTTTCTAATAAATAGTTTACTATGTTTTTGGAGTTTTAAGCCAGGTTTTATAATGAACCTATTATTAAACAGGACTACATGCGTTATATCCAATCAAATATCTTAAACATGACATTTTGGTCAAAATCGTTTGAGCCCTGTTTGAGAAAATCAAAAATTTTGAAAAATGTTCCATATAAAGTGTAGTTGAGGGCGAAGAAACTTTCTTCAAAATCTTTGTGTCGTATCATAGAAGGATATTAAACTTAAATACCAATTTTGGTTTTTAACCAACTTTTCGCTTTTTACTTATGCTATTCACAGAAACACATACACACAGACGCACGCGCGCGCGCGCGCGGATCTTTTCCGAAAAATTCTTTTATATATATATTCATGTATATTTCCGGTGAAATCTCGAAATCGAAATTTTGGATCGAATACTTCCTTTATTTACCATACATGGTAGAGAAAGTAAAACTTAAGTATTTTGTGTGAAATCTCGGTATGAAATTTTTGGGTGGAATAAAGTACTTCCCTACGTAAGGGGTAGATAATGTACTAAACATTAGTGGTTGGAAACCTAATGTGAATGTTGGTAACACATGCAAGTAAAAGAGGCGACCTTATTACAATTTAATGTTGGTGTGCTAACATTCCAGACACAATGCTATGTTTCGCCTGGAGAGTATGCAGCGCTCATGACACTGCTGTCGTGAAGTTGACTATGCAGCCAGGGGCTGAGTGTTCTCTCTACACTGAACACTAATTGCTCTCATACGAATTTTACATGCACCAGTTACCACCTTACATTTAAAAGGTTCAGGAAATGTTCCATTTTAAATATCACAGTCTCTTCACAAAAATGACACTTTTTCACTTCAGCACCAATTACCTAGCGGAAGTATCCCATTCTAAAATTTTGGTCCCACATTTAAACAGAAATACATGTTTTGAGGCTCCTGAACAAAAACAAGTTTAGAAACACGCTGTTTAAATATGTTTCTGAACAACATAACTAATAAGGCTACTGGGTCCACTCATATTACTTTCTGTAGAAATTGTTTTATTAATATTTCCTTTTAGATACAAGGGGAATGTGAGAATACAGTAGACTTAAATGATAGTCAAATGTTTTACAGCTGGTCACCATGCGATGACTGTTCTATTAGCATGTCCAGGACATACTTCTATGTATATTGCAAAAGTGGAAGCCAACAACAACGAATATCTCAGAAATGGTTTACTCTACTGAGACAAATATATTTGACATAAATTGTATACTTTAACGATATCTACATTTTTTGTGCAGTAATATTTTGTGTATGTCTTACAGTTCATCAGCTGTGTAAAAGTCATCCAGAATGAAGAGAGCTTCAGAGGCTATTCCTAGAAAAGTCAACATATACTTCTAATTTGTTATGAAAATATCTTAAACACATCAGTCTTCAAAGCTGTTTTTCATAAATCAAATATTTCGTACATGTTTCCATGTGAAAGATAGTCTGGGATGGGGGAAGTTGAACTTAAGTATCAACTTTGGAGTTTAACCAACTTCCGGTTTTTTATTCACGTTGTTCAGAGACAGGCATACACACATACAAACAAATGCAGACACAGACACACACAACTCACACTGACAGAATTTTTGGTTGGAATGCAGTGTTTCCCTACTTACTAACGTAGTAGAGAAAGTAAAAACTCATGTGAGGGTAACTTAAGATTTTTGGAGGTAGCCAATGACCCACGTGGATTGTTTCATTCCCTGAACTGTACGCATACAATGGAGTGTGTTTTTGTTTTGCGTCGGCGTGAACTTGGGTGCACGTTCGACCATCATCAAACTCATGAGGTAAATTACCTTGAAAAGTTGTGTAGAAGAAGTCGCTTTGATGTGCACAGCCGTCCACTTCTTCAAATAAATATGGTTAATCACTTCAGGGAACTCCAAAGACGTCTAAGGTGCCGGCTGTCACTCGAGAAATACGCCGCGTATCCTGTTTGAACCATGTCAAAGAACTCCATTCGCCTATCCTAAACAGAACCTACTTTGTTGATCAATTCATCTTTCTTGATTACAATAGACAGTTCTTTTTACTTTCTCTACTGCATATAGTAAGTAGGGGACGTATTGTATTCGACTCAAAACTCCAATGTCGAAATTTCATTGAAAATATGTGTTTTCAGACCCCCTGAATCGGAAATAGTATTTTTAGAAAAAGGCGCGCGCGTGTGTGTATGTGTGTAGTGTGAACGCTTAACTCAAAAACGAAAACTCGGTTAAAAACCGAACTTGGCATTTAAGTGATGCATCTTCCAAGGATGAGACACAAAGAGTTTTAAGAAGGTCCCCCCCCCCCCCATCACAAACTGAACTTTTTTTTAAAATATTTGGATTTGCTCAAAAATGGCTGTAAAGGTTTTAGTTAAAATACCATATGTTTAAAATATTTTCGTGACAAACAAAATCTGTCTTGAATTTTCTGGAAATAGTCTCCGAAATCTTCTTCATTCTGTATGAATTTTACACAACTGATAAACCATAGGAGATAGACAAGGAATATGAATAGTCACAGAAACGTTTTGTTCATCACAGTTTCTCAAACTATTCTCCCCGACACTGTATGTAGTGTTCCATCCTCCTGAACCACTTCTGGAAGTATCCATACAAGAGTCACTAGATATGTATTGAGACAGCAAAATATGAATAGTCACAGAAACGTTTTGTTTATCACAGTTTCTCAAAGTATTCTCCCTGATACTGTATGTAGTGTTCCATCCTCCTGAACCACTTCTGGAAGTATCCATACAAGAGTCACTAGATATGTATTGAGACAGCAAAATATGAATAGTCACAGAAACGTTTTGTTTATCACAGTTTCTCAAAGTATTCTCCCTGATACTGTATGTAGTGTTCCATCCTCCTGAACTACTTCTGGAAGTATCCATACAAGTGTCACTAGATATGTATTGAGACAGCAAAATATGAATAGTCACAGAAACGTTTTGTTTATCACAGTTTCTCAAAGTATTCTCCCTGACACTGTATGTAGTGTTCCATCCTCCTGGACCACTTCTGGAAGTATCCATACAAGTGTCACTAGATATGTATTGAGACAGCAAAATATGAATAGTCACAGAAACGTTTTGTTTATCACAGTTTCTCAAAGTATTCTCCCTGACACTGTATGTAGTGTTTCATCCTCCTGAACCACTTCTGGAAGTATCCATACAAGAGTCACTAGATATGTATTGAGACAGCAAAATATGAATAGTCACAGAAACGTTTTGTTTATCACAGTTTCTCAAAGTATTCTCCCTGATACTGTATGTAGTGTTCCATCCTCCTGAACCACTTCTGGAAGTATCCATACAAGAGTCACTAGATATGTATTGAGACAGCAAAATATGAATAGTCACAGAAACGTTTTGTTTATCACAGTTTCTCAAAGTATTCTCCCTGACACTGTATGTAGTGTTCCATCCTCCTGAACCACTTCTGGAAGTATCCATACAAGAGTCACTAGATATGTATTGAGACAGCAAAATATGAATAGTCACAGAAACGTTTTGTTTATCACAGTTTCTCAAAGTATTCTCCCTGACACTGTATGTAGTGTTCCATCCTCCTGAACCACTTCTGGAAGTATCCATACAAGAGTCACTAGATATGTATTGAGACAGCAAAATATGAATAGTCACAGAAACGTTTTGTTTATCACAGTTTCTCAAAGTATTCTCCCTGACACTGTATGTAGTGTTCCATCCTCCTGAACCACTTCTGGAAGTATCCATACAAGAGTCACTAGATATGTATTGAGACAGCAAAATATGAATAGTCACAGAAACGTTTTGTTTATCACAGTTTCTCAAAGTATTCTCCCTGATACTGTATGTAGTGTTCCATCCTCCTGAACCACTTCTGGGAGTATGCACGTCACTCAGTTTCTGGCACTGCGGGTAACTCCTCTTCACCACAGGGAACAGGAAGAAATATTGTGGTACTATAGGCTAGATGAGTCAATAGTTTTGTCTCAGTTTCTTGCAGAAACTCCATTGTTACATTAGCGGTGTGAACTGATACAACAATGTGAAGGTGTTCATGAAGGATGGTTGAAGCCTAATCCCTAATATCAGCCCAATGTCCTTGTAGGTTAGTCTTGGATGTTCCCTAGTCATTGTGGTGATGTTACTGTTGCCGGGTCTGCCACTCTTCTCTTAGAGATTGCTGCTCCCTACAAACAGTGGAACTCAGTGTCACGTGACGGAGAATAGTCCAGAAAATCTCCCCTCATACACTCAAGTGACTGCGTTTCATTTGAAGCCGTACAAGATTATTGCATGAAAATGCTCTAGCTGAATCTGCATTGCACTTGAGGAAACGTTCGCACGTTCCAAGACTTTAAATATAAAATGAGCAAAAATGAATGGTCTGCTTGCTACCATTGCTTTACCAATGAGTCAGCTATTTTCACAAAGCAACAATGTTTTTTCCCAGGGGTGGCCAATTTTCCGTGTCTCAATATATATCTACTGATCCTCGCAAATGAAATATAATTTTGGCATTAGCTTGGAACAGGTTTCAGTTTCTCGAGATTGTTGTGTTTTGTAAGAGTGAGAAACACCTATACTCTCTAATTGCCTGTGTAGTAAACAGTGCTTGAAGAATGATTACTCCACTGTTACCGTCAGTGTTAGAATGATATCAACAGTTCCAAGATATTGAATATTTCCTCTGATCTCTCTGCATGGACAAGCAAATGACTTTATACATGGAATCGTGAAATGTCATCAGTTTGGGACCAGTTTCACTCTGGGAGTGTTGAGCAGACTGTAACAAACCATTTTCTGTACCGTCCAATTGTCTGCCTGGACAAGTAACACTTCAGGAATAATTGTGTATACATGAAACCCTGCACTGCCATCAGTTTGGGATCAGTTTTACCATAAGAATGGTGTGCTTGAGGAATGATTACTCCGCTACTGTCAGAGTGATATCAACAGTTGCAAGATTCTTCTTCTGAACTCTTCATGGACAAGCAAGTAAATGTGTACATGGAATGCAACGCTATCAATTTGAGGCATACTTCATTTTCAGAATATTATGTCCTTTCTCTTGACAAAGACAAAGCACCTGGAGAAGGTATTGATTGTACTCATGAATATCTACTTTCCCGTCAGTCTGGAAGCACCTTCACCTTATTAAGGAGTTACATGTTTTGCAACAGTGCGAAACCCTTGTACTCCCCAGTTATCTGTCTAGTTGAACAGCGCTTCAAGAATGATTACTCCACTTCAGTGTGAGAATATGAAGTGTTGCAAGACATTCAGTGGTTTCTGCTCTGATCTGTGCCTGAACAAGGACGTGCCTGTATACATGGAGTCCCATATTTACATTAGTTTGGAACACATTTCAGGATACTTAGTGTCCTTTTTATGAGAATAAGGATTTCAGTGCAGCCCCAGATGTCTGCCGCCTGGACGAGCAACACTGGGCACCAGATTTACTCTGGGAATGTTGAGCAGAACTGTCTCTGACAATAACAAGAGTCTCATTGACATCTCGGCACAAGAGGTAGCACAGACCTATTTAGAGAACAACATTCCGCGGCAGGTGACGTGACCGCACTGTGACGTTGTCCACTATGCCGGCCAGACACCTGTGGCTGGCCATTTTTATCTTTTTCCTTGAAGAAGTGTGCTCGCTATTTTCAGACGATGTAACACATGAAAACGCCTATTGCTGGGAAACAGAGCGGGTTCAACAGAAGCTCAAGAATGCCACGAAATTGCGACAGCGCTCGGAAGCAAACAAAGTGGCTGCTTGTGAAGCCGCCGAGAAGAGACACCCTGGTAACCACTTAAATAACATACATACACTAACATTAATTCATTAGGTTTTGCTTTATTCTGCTTTGTATTTACAGTAAGCAGGGCACTATCGTATTCCACCCAAACAATCGGGTCGGATATTTTAGATTCCGACATTCCTTAAATCCCCCAACATTTTCTTTAGAAAAAAATTTGTGTGTGTGCGTGTGCGTGTGTGTGCGTGTGTGTGTGTGCGTGCGTGCGTGTGTGGACAGCATGGCAAAAACGAAGACAGTCGAATACCAAACTTGGTATAAGTTCATCATCTTGCAGGAATACAGTACGAAGACTTTCGTGAAAACCCCCTTCCACTTCAAACCACGTTTTACATGGAAAATTTGTAGAAATTGTTCCTTTTCTAAACAAATCAGATGTGTTGCACTCAGTGACATTCTCCACTCTTATATTAACCATTCTTACCAACTCTTATTCCCATATCTTCGTGTTAGTTGAGATAAACATTTGTAGAATTATCTTGTTTATTTCCTTGAAGGTGCAAGAGGAACATGTGAATACAGTAGGCTTTGAGCGATAGTCAAATGTTTTAAAGCTTTGAGATTCCCTTCTCATAGCACGGCTAACATATAAAACATGAATAACGATGTTCCACTTGACGAAAGTTTAAATATCGCAAAAGTTCCCCAAATAACAAGGCATATCTGCGAAATGGTTCACTCTAAAAAGATTTATATGTACATAAATTGATTTTTTAACGGGATCCACATCTTTTGTATAGTAAGATTTGGTCTATCTCTTACGGTTTACCAGTTATGGAAAACTCGTCAAGAGTAAACAGGACTACCTGGGCTATAGCCAGAAAATTCAAAATATACATTTCATTTGCAATAAAATATCTTAAACATGTGGCATTTTAATCAAAATCGTTAGAGCCGTTTTCGAGAAAATGAAAATTTTCGAAAAATGTTCCAGAGGAAAGGTGGTTTAGGGTGGAGGATTTTTTTTTTAAATCTTCGTGTCGCATGCTTAAAAGAAATTAACCTGAAATATCAAGTTTGCTTTTTAACAGATTTTTGGTTTTCGAGTTATGCTTCACACACACACACACACACACACACACACACACACACACACACACACACACACACACACTCTCTCACACACACTCACTCTCTCTCACACACACTCACTCTCTCTCACACACACACACGCGCACGCGCACCTTTTTCTTTTTTTTTTTTTTTTTTCAGGCGGTCTCAAAACATATTTCCGTGAAATCTTGACATCGAATTTTTGGTTGGAACATGATACTTCCTCTAGTTACTATACGTAGTAGAGAAAGTAAAATGGCTCAAAGATTTTGATTAAAACACCATACTTTGAAAATATTTACATTAATGAAATGTGTATTTTGAATTATCTGTGAAATCTCTGAAGTTCTCTCCATTGTAAATGAATTTTGCACAGCTGGTAAACTGTACGAGAAAAACGAAATCTTACTGTACAAAAAATGTAGATGTTGGTAAAATACACAAGCTATGTCCAAATGCATTTTTTTCGGACACATTTCCTGTTATTTGTGAGAATTTTGCAATGTTTATAGACGCTCTTAAATGGGAGGTCCTTAATAACTTTTTTTATCCCTTGGACATGCAAAGAGAAGGGAATTTCAAAGTGATCAGATAGCAACCATTCTTAAACTATTTGAGTTATTTAAAGCCTGCCGCATTCCTCTTGTACCTACAAGAAAATTAGCAATAATTTATACAAATATTTATTTCTATTAACATGAAGTAGATATAGGAATAAGAGCTTGTAACAATAGTTAGTAAATGAGTGCAGCACATCAGGTTTTGTAATTGATAAGTTGCTGGTGTTAATCTTCAGAAGTGTCTAAAATGCCATTTTTGAGGTACATAACTACTGTGGAATACTGCCATGTTTGCTCTCTTCTGGCAACTGTAAGGAGACACAGAGACGAACAAAATCTGATTTATATTTCTATCACTCCTTTCAGAGCCTTGAATAAAACGCAATGCAATATCCAAGTTTTCTTCACAACAGCGCAGGAAAAAGAAAACTTATTCCAGATGAGAATTTCGTAGTGCACGAAACATTTTCCTTCCCGTTAAAGCAAAGCGGAAAGTGCAAACAAAAGATAGCGAGGGAGTTGAAAAGTTGGGAAATTGAATCGAAAGTATTGAAAGATTGGATCTGAAGCAGAGAAAGCCAATAGTAAGTATCAGGTCCAGAAAAGGCAGGTGGAATACGAATAGGTGCGAACAATGCGCACTTTGGCGCCCATCTAACGGTGGAACGTGTGCCAAATACAAGAACTATATTTCATAATGTGATAATGACGTGTTACGGTTATTTTAGTGCTGTCCTTTGGACGCCATAGCAACCTCATACTTTATATCCGAGTGTTCCCATGGTAATGAGCTCATACTTCTCTCTTTAGTCGCCATAGCAACCTCATACTTTATATCCGAGTGTTCCCATGGTAACCAGATCATGCTTCTCTCTTTAGTCGCCATAGGAACCTCATACTTTATATCCGAGTGTTCCCATGATAATGAGCTCATGCTTCTCTCTTTAGTCGCCATAGGAACCTCATACTTTATATCCATGTGTTCCCATGATAATGAGCTCATGCTTCTCTCTTTAGTCGCCATAGGAACCTCATACTTTATATCCATGTGTTCCCATGGTAATGAGCTCATGCTTCTCTCTTTAGTCGCCATAGAAACCTCATACTTTATATCCATGTGTTCCCATGATAATGAGCTCATGCTTCTCTCTTTAGTCGCCATAGAAACCTCAACTTTATATCCATGTGTTCCCATGATAATGCGCTCATGCTTCTCTCTTTAGTCGCCATAGAAACCTCATACTTTATATCCGAGTGTTCCCATGGTAATGAGCTCATGCTTCTCTCTTTAGTCACCATAGGAACCTCAACTTTATATCCATGTGTTCCCATGATAATGAGCTCATGCTTCTCTCTTTAGTCGCCATAGAAACCTCATACTTTATATCCGAGTGTTCCCATGGTAATGAGCTCATGCTTCTCTCTTTAGTCGCCATAGAAACCTCATACTTTATATCCGAGTGTTCCCATGGTAATGAGCTCATGCTTCTCTTTAGTCGTCATAGAAACCTCATACTTTATATCCTAGTGTTCCCATGGTAATGAGCTCATGCTTCTCTCTTTAGTCGCCATAGAAACCTCATACTTTATATCCTAGTGTTCCCATGGTAATGAGCTCATGCTTCTCTCTTTAGTCGCCATAGAAACCTCATACTTTATATCCTAGTGTTCCCATGATAATGAGCTCATGCTTCTCTCTTTAGTCGCCATAGAAACCTCATACTTTATATCCTAGTGTTCCCATGGTAATGAGCTCATGCTTCTCTCTTTAGTCGTCATAGAAACCTCATACTTTATATCCTAGTGTTTCCATGGTAATGAGCTCATGCTTCTCTCTTTAGTCGTCATAGGAACCTCAACTTTATATCCATGTGTTCCCATGGTAATGAGCTCATGCTTCTCTCTTTAGTCGCCATAGAAACCTCATACTTTATATCCGAGTGTTCCCATGGTAATGAGCTCATGCTTCTCTCTTTAGTCGCCATAGAAATCTCATACTTTATATCCGAGTGTTCCCATGGTAATGAGCTCATGCTTCTCTTTAGTCGTCATAGAAACCTCATACTTTATATCCTAGTGTTCCCATGGTAATGAGCTGATGCTTCTCTTTAGTCGCCATGGAAACCTCATACTTTATATCCTAGTGTTCCCATTGTAACCAGCTCATACTTCTCTTTAGTCGCCATAGAAACCTCATACTTTATATCCTAGTGTTCCCATTGTAACAAGCTCATACTTCTCTTTAGTTGTCATAGAAACCTCATACTTTATATGCCAGTGTTCCCATGGTAATGAGCTCATGCTTCTCTTTAGTCGTCATAGAAACCTCATACTTTATAACCAAATGTTCCCATGGTAATGAGCTCATGCTTCTCTTTAGTCGTCATAGAAACCTCATACTTTATATCCCAGTGTTCCCATGGTAATGAGCTCATGCTTCTCTTTAGTCGTCATAGAAACCTCATACTTTATAACCAAATGTTCCCATGGTAATGAGCTCATGCTTCTCTTTAGTCGTCATAGAAACCTCATACTTTATATCCCAGTGTTCCCATGGTAATGAGCTCATGCTTCTCTTTAGTCGTCATAGAAACCTCATACTTTATAACCAAATGTTCCCATGGTAATGAGCTCATGCTTCTCTTTAGTCGCCATAGAAACCTCATACTTTATATCACAGTGTTCCCATGGTAATGAGCTCATGCTTCTCTTTAGTCGTCATAGAAACCTCATACTTTATAACCAAATGTTCCCATGGTAATGAGCTGATGCTTCTCTTTAGTCGCCATGGAAACCTCATACTTTATATCCTAGTGTTCCCATTGTAACCAGCTCATACTTCTCTTTAGTCGCCATAGAAACCTCATACTTTATATCCTAGTGTTCCCATTGTAACCATCTCATACTTCTCTTTAGTCGCCATAGAAACCTCATACTTTATAACCAAATGTTCCCATGGTAATGAGCTCATGCTTCTCTTTAGTCGTCATAGAAACCTCATACTTTATAACCAAATGTTCCCATGGTAATGAGCTCATGCTTCTCTTTAGTCGTCATGGAAACCTCATACTTTATATCCATGTGTTCCCATGGTAACCAGCTCATACTTCTCTTTAGTCGTCATGGAAACCTCATACTTTATATCCTGTCCTTTGGATGCTATAAAAACTTTATATTGTGGGTACATGTCGCCAGTATTACCTAGCGATATCATAGGTTCTGTCTCAACTATAAACATGAGCAACACAACAAAGAATGACACTATACAAAACGTGTATTATCTATAACACAGTGAATACAAACAACAAATATGTAGTTAGTCAATCTCTTAAACACACAATCATCTATAGCAGCACGTATAACAAATTTTACACTGTTCACTTCAAATCTCATTTTAGGTCCTCTGTGTCGAGCAAGATTTACTCTCGATGTTGACATAATTTTTAATCACGTCAGCACTTCCCGATGTGTGCTACAAACTCGGGAACGTGTTTAATCTTATAAACTGCTGCAGCTTGTGGTATGAGTCTTGTAGTATGTGTGTCGTGGTATGAGTCTCGTGGTATGAGTTATGCTATGTCTCGTGGTATGAGTCTCATTGTATGAGTCTCGTGGTATGAGTTATGCTATGTCTTGTGGTATGAGTCTCATGGTATGAGTCTCGTGATATGAGTCTCGTGGTATGAGTCTCGTGGTATGAGTTATGCTATGTCTTGTGGTATGAGTCTCATGGTATGAGTCTCGTGGTATGAGTCTCATGGTATGAGTCTCGTGGTATGAGTTATGCTATGTCTTGTGGTATGAGTCTCATGGTATGAGTCTCGTGGTATGAGTTATGCTATGTCTTGTGGTATGAGTCTCATGGTATGAGTCTTGTGGTATGAATTTCGTGGTATGAGTCTCGTGGTATGAGTCTCGTGGTATGAGTCTCGTGGTATGAGTCTTGTGGTATGAGTTATGCTATGTCTTGTGGTATGTGTCTTGTGGTATGAGTCTTGTGGTATGAGTCTTGTGGTATGAGTCTTGTGGTATGAGTCTTGTGGTATGAGTCTTGTGGTATGAGTCTCGTGGTATGAGTCTCGTGGTATGAGTTGTGCTATGTCTTGTGGTATGAGTATCGTGGTATGAGTCTTGTGGTATGAGTCTCGTGGTATGAGTTATGCTATGTCTTGTGGTATGAGTCTTGTGGTATGAGTCTTGTGGTATGAGTCTTGTGGTATGAGTCTCGTAGTATGAGTCTCGTGGTATGAGTCTTGTGGTATGAGTCTTATGGTATGAGTCTTGTGGTATGAGTTATGCTATGTCTCGTGGTATGAGTCTCGTGGTATGAGTCTCGTGGTATGTCTCGTGGTATGAGTTGTGCTATGTCTTGTGGTATGAGTCTCGTGGTATGAGTCTCGTGGTATGAGTCTTGTGGTATGAGTCTCGTGGTATGAGTTATGCTATGTCTTGTGGTATGAGTCTTGTGGTATGAGTCTTGCGGTATGAGTCTCGTAGTATGAGTCTCATGGTATGAGTCTTGTGGTATGAGTCTTATGGTATGAGTCTTGTGGTATGAGTTATGCTATGTCTCGTGGTATGAGTCTCGTGGTATGAGTCTCGTGGTATGTGTCTCGTGGTATGAGTTGTGCTATGTCTTGTGGTATGAGTCTCGTGGTATGAGTCTCGTGGTATGAGTCTCGTGGTATGAGTCTCGTGGTATGAGTCTTGTGGTATGAGTCTTGTGGTATGAGTCTCGTGGTATGAGTTATGCTATGTCTTGTGGTATGAGTCTTGTGGTATGAGTCTTGTGGTATGAGTCTTGCGGTATGAGTCTCGTAGTATGAGTCTAGTGGTATGAGTCTTGTGGTATGAGTCTTATGGTATGAGTCTTGTGGTATGAGTTATGCTATGTCTCGTGGTATGAGTCTCGTGGTATGAGTCTCGTGGTATGTGTCTCGTGGTATGAGTCTTGTGGTATGAGACTTATAACATTGTACCAGCTCATGAGCTAAACACGTGCAACAGTGACTTAAGGACAATATTTACAGTGCTCACAGGGAGGTCCGGATGTGATTATTAACTATAAGACATCATGGAGAGTAAATCTTGCTGCTCGACGATATTTGAAGAGAACAGTACACAACTTTGACATATATGCAGCTATAGATGATTGTGTGTAACACATTTTGTGTGAATATTTCTACTTTGTATTCACTATATTACAGTTAATAAATGGTTTGAAGATGTTTTCAACAGTGTCACATGTTACGTTATAAATTAAAGAATGTATGGAGTATAAATATTCTAAAAACAAATTGAATTTTTCCAGTCTTTTTATTTTTTCAGATGTTTGTTCCAATTTCAGAGGTGCATTGCTTTAAGGGTAGTTTCCGTGGGAGGATCTTCTTGAACATGTTCGTATGTCGTGTTCTTAAGATAACTGAACTTGCAGACCAAGTTTGCTGTTTATTGAACTGTTGGTTGCTCAGCTATAGTACGGAGCCTCGAGACACGCGTTCCTGGTGAAATCTCGGTATGAATTTTTGGGTGTAATGTAATGTAATGTAATAATAATATTAGACGACATCCCCTTGAAATTTCCCCAGACTCTGGGGGACTCTGAATGAGCACAACGGCACTGAATGACGTCAAGAGACTGGGACCGCTGCCAACTCCCTTTACACATAAAACTACTCTAATCGTCTGTATGAGGTTTACGGTTAGGCACCAAAATATTTGGAACAGAGAACCAAAGGACTATTGTCTCTTCACACGCACCGTTTGCTGCTTGCTGCTATTTTTGGAAGATCCGTCCGTCCACGACAAGGGACACTTTACAAATTACCGCCCCCCCCCCTCTGTCTCTCCTTCTCCTTCAATAAATGGAAATGTTTTAAGAGCTCGTCGCTGTGTAATGGCTTTCAAACTTCATTCTCTTTGTATGATCATGACACCACAAAGTATCTTATCTGTTGCACTCACATGACTTTCTCTACTCACTCTTGCAAACTCTTACTTCTCTATTTACTTCATGTTAATTGGAATAAACATTCGTACAAATTATCTTATTGCTATTTTTATAGTAGGTACAACGGGAATATGGGAATACAGTAGGCTTTAAGTGATATTCAAATGTTTTAAGAATGGTCGTTATAAGATGACTTTGAAAATCCGCAGTCTTTGTATGACCAAGAGATAAAAAATGATTAACAACCTCCCATTTCGGAACGACCTATATAAGTATTGCAAAATTTTGACAAATAGCAAGGAAATCATTTGACATAAATTGTGTCTTTTAAGGACATCTACATTTTTTGTGCAGTAAGATTTGGTGTATCTTTTACTGTTTACCAGTTATGCAAAAGTCATCAAGAGTAAACAGAACTACATAGGCTATAGTCAGAACATTCAAAATATACATTTCATTTCTCATAAAAAATATCTTAAGCATATGACATTTTAATCAAAATCGTTAGACATTTTTGAGAAAAATCAAAATCTTTGTGTCGCATCCTTGAAAGATATTAAATTTAAATACCACCTTTGGTTTTTTAACCGATTTTTGTTTTTGAGTCATGCTGTTTACAGATACATACATAGATCTTTTTCTAAAAATGTCTTTTTTTGGATTCAGTCTTGATATTGAATTTTTGGATCAAACAAAATGCTTCCTCTATTTACTATACGTAGTAGAGAAAGTCACGTGACTGCACATATCAGACTTGTTCACTATCCCCTCCACCGACATAATAAGTGGAAAATGTACCCAAAAATTCAGGACTCAGATTTCACTGTGTGCACCTTTTCACGTTTCCTCAAGCCTTAAACATGTTAGAAAATGGTCCGTGTGAGCATCATGGCTTGAAAAACAAAAAGTGTGTTATATACGAAAGTTGGTATTTATGTTCAGCTTCTTCCATGTACGTGACACGAAGCTTTTCAAGGAAACCCCCCCCACCCCCCACAAACTATTCCTTTCATGGAAAGTTTTTTTTTTTTTTTTTTTTTTTCAAAAATGAATCAAACTATTTCAATTAAAATGCCATATTTTTAAGGTATATTCGTGACAAGTGGAATGTATATGTTGAAGTTTCTATGAATATTCTGTGAAGTTCTATGTATAATTATTGGTGAACTGTAAGAGATAGACCGGGCCTGGGAAAGAATAGTCAGATGTGTCAGGACATTCTGTTTTTGTAAACTATATTGCTGCAAAACACAAAATTTTCATTGAATATTTTTAAAAATGCATACTGTGAAGAATATTTGAATTAGTATTGTTGCTTATTGCAAACTAGGCAAGGTTGTTTGTACACACTTTCAAATTTTTATAGCAGATTCTTATGTTGGAGATAGTGTTCCTTGTTTTTATATTATTTGTGTCTTTTTATACACATTCCTGTATGTTTCGTCCCTTCGGGACCACCAAAGGGGAAAAGCGGGGAAAACCGTGTTCTTTCTTCCTTTTATTAACCTGTTTTTTAATATTCTGACCATACAAATAGAACGGAATTTCAAGCATTCTTAAAACATTTGACTGTCAGTTAATTCTGCTGTATTCCCACATCCTCCTTGTACCTACAAGAAAATTAGTAAAAAGATAAGTTATACAAATGTTTATCTTTATTAACATGAAGAAGATAAAGCAATAAGTATTTTAGTGTTATTTGTTAAAAGTGCTGAGAAAGCCATGTGAGAGGATATGTTTTGCCAGAAGAGTCGTACTTAGACAGTTGATATAATTGAAAGCACAGTGAATAAAGTAATTTGATTGCAGGTAGGCTGGCAGAGCATTGATTGGCAGGATATTCGTATTGTTTGAACACGCTCTGAATAACAAGGTGAACTGGCTATTGTCTATTGTGTGCAGTCAGGAAAGCGGATCATCACGCGCTGCCAGATTTCCATGCATTTAATATCACAGACATTATATCTACCTGAGTAGATGCAAGTCTCCCCATACAAACTATCCTTTACATGCAAGAGAATTGCAAAAATCCATAGTAAATGAAAATCTACATTTTGAATTTTTTGGGAATGGTCAATGAAGTTCTCGTTATTCCGAGTGACTTTTCAATAACTGGTAAATATAAAAAATAATTGTTTTCTAAATCAACCCATTCCCAAGACATTCCTTGATATTGGTTTGAATTTTTAAATACTTTAAGAGTATAGGAAGTTGGGGTAATATGGAATACCAGCTTTTATTTCTGTCATATTTGGGGTAATAGTATTATAGTTTCACTAATTAAAAGTGCCCAATTGTTTATTTCGAGTAATATGAAATAGGAAGGCTGATATGGAATACTATATAAATTCTCCAATTAATAATTTTCAAGTAAGATATTTACATGAGAGCTTATTTATTTCTTGCTAAAACTTTTTCTCACATAATACTGCACTGAATTGGATTACAATAGTATGATTATAAATTACAAAATATAGTGTTGGTTTTATTTTGCATTGAAAAATGTATTTGAAAAATCGCAAACATTCATTGTGTGCTCATTTGACACGACCCAAACTTCCTCTTTTCTATCTTCTGAAAATATCCACTAAAATATTTCTCACAAACGTTTAAAAACTTACCTGCAAAATGTTTTAGATGACAGAAATCAGATAATCATTCACACTCGATCACAAATCAGACGAGATTGCTTGCAGGGCTCTGAAAGTTACCTCTGATGTATTACTAGTAGACACCGTTGGGTATCAGAACCTAACAAGCTTCAGTATTCCATACTACCCGAACTTCCTCTATACTTTCTCAAGCAAGAAGTCGGTATTCAATTTTTTTTTTTTTTTTTTTTTTTTGGTCCCGGACATGCAGAGAGAATAAATAGAGTTTCAAAGCCATCACACAGCGAATAGCTATTACATGAAATAATAAGCGTTTCTAATAAGAATTTGCACAAGAGTAAAGAGTCACTAGATATCTATTGACACTAAAATATGAAGTCACGTTTTGTTTATCACAGTTTCTCAAAGTATTCTCCCTGACACTGTATGTAGCGTTCCATCCTCGTGAACCACTTCTGCCACTCTTCTCTTCATCTTTAAGAGATTGCCGCCCCTCTTAAATTCTACAAACCAGCAGAACACAGTGACACGTGACAGGGAATAGTCCCCGAAAGTCCCCTTCAAACCTGCCTGCTACCAGTACATTACCAATGACTCAGCTATTTAGGTAAAGCAACAATGCTTACTCCAGGGGTGGCCAATTTTCAGTGTCTCAGGACTGCAGAGAATATTCACAGAAAATTCAACATATTAATTTCATTTGTCATGAAAATATCTTAATATGTGGTATTTTAATCAAAATCAATAGAGCAATTCTTGAACAATAAAATATAACAGATTGTTTCATGCAAAGGTTAGGTTGGGTGCGGAATTTTTTTTTTTTTTTTTTTTTTTTTTTTTTTTTTTTTTTTTTTTTTTGTTCGTACTGCTTCCCTGGACCTTTTATTTTTGAGTAATACTGTCAACAGGCGCGCCTGTGCCAATGGACTTCTCTCTACAAATAATTTGCTCAATGCAAGCAGAGGACCTCAAAACGTGTGTTTACTTTCATAGCCATGTAATACACACAGTTAATGAAAAAGTAGTTACTTTTGACACTGCAAAACTAGTTGACTGGCAGTTCTAGTTCCTATCGCTCTTGAAACCACAAAAATCTCTATTTTTTGGTTTCCCACAGTTTTCTACAGAGTAGTAAGTAGGTTGGAGGTTGGTGGGGAATGTCGTGGTGAACGCAAGGCCTAAGAGACATGCAGGGAAGACCAGAAGTGCAAACCGCCACTGTGCGACGCCATAAAGTGCATGTTAACTACAACAAGTAATTAATAAGGGAGAGTTGGCAATGCTGGCGGACCGGGAGCGAGGATAAGAGGCGCGAAGTGCCGGTCAGTAGTGATGTTGAAAGGAAAGAGTGATGCTAAAGAGATGCTGGCACTGGAGCGGCCGAGGAAGAAGCTCTCCTTCCGCGAACCAGAGATCATGGGCTACTCATCCTGCAAGAAGGGCAGCAGAACGACAACCACCACCACCAAGTCCATCCCAGAGAACTGTCTGAGTGACAGCATCGAGGACCTGGACCTGGAGGTACTGTGCCTGTGCCTGTTCAACACGTTGCCATGGTAACGGGAGTGTGTTCGTGACGTCATTATAGCAGCGGTAGAGGTGTTTGGATAGTGTTCATTACGTTACAATGGCAACGGTAAACTTACTAACGTTATGTTCGTGACGTCATTATAGCAGCGGTAGAGGTGTTTGGATAGTGTTCATTACGTTACTATGGCAACGGTAGACTTACTAACGTTATGTTCGTGACGCTATTATAGCAGCGGTAGAGGTGTTTGGATAGTGTTCATTACGTTACTATGGCAACGGTAGACTTACTAACGTTATGTTCGTGACGCTATTATAGCAGCGGTAGAGGTGTTTGGATAGTGTTCATTACGTTACTATGGCAACGGTAGACTTACTAACGTTATGTTCGTGACGTCATTATAGCAGCGGTAGAAGTGTTTGGATAGTGTTCATTACGTTACTATGGCAACGGTAGACTTACTAACGTTATGTTCGTGACGTCATTATAGCAGCGGTAGAGGTGTTTGGATAGTGTTCATTACGTTACTATGGCAACGGTAAACTTACTAACGTTATGTTCGTGACGCTATTATAGCAGCGGTAGAGGTGTTTGGATAGTGTTCATTACGTTACTATGGCAACGGTAGACTTACTAACGTTATGTTCGTGACGTCATTATAGCAGCGGTAGAAGTGTTTGGATAGTGTTCATTACGTTACTATGGCAACGGTAAACTTACTAACGTTATGTTCGTGACGCTATTATAGCAGCGGTAGAGGTGTTTGGATAGTGTTCATTACGTTACTATGGCAACGGTAAACTTACTAACGTTATGTTCGTGACGCTATTATAGCAGCGGTAGAAGTGTTTGGATAGTGTTCATTACGTTACTATGGCAACGGTAAACTTGCTAACGTTATGTTCGTGACGTCATTATAGCAGCGGTAGAGGTGTTTGGATAGTGTTCATTACGTTACTATGGCAACGGTAAACTTACTAACGTTATGTTCGTGACGTCATTATAGCAGCGGTAGAGGTGTTTGGATAGTGTTCATTACGTTACTATGGCAACGGTAGACTTACTAACGTTATGTTCGTGACGCTATTATAGCAGCGGTAGAGGTGTTTGGATAGTGTTCATTACGTTACTATGGCAACGGTAAACTTACTAACGTTATGTTCGTGACGTCATTATAGCAGCGGTAGAAGTGTTTGGATAGTGTTCATTACGTTACTATGGCAACGGTAAACTTGCTAACGTTATGTTCGTGACGTCATTATAGCAGCGGTAGAAGTGTTTGGATAGTGTTCATTACGTTACTATGGCAACGGTAGACTTACTAACGTTATGTTGGTGACGTCATTATAGCAGCGGTAGAGGTGTTTGGATAGTGTTCATTACGTTACTATGGCAACGGTAAACTTGCTAACGTTATGTTCGTGACGTCATTATAGCAGCGGTAGAGGTGTTTGGATAGTGTTCATTACGTTACTATGGCAACGGTAAACTTACTAACGTTATGTTCGTGACGTCATTATAGCAGCGGTAGAAGTGTTTGGATAGTGTTCATTACGTTACTATGGCAACGGTAAACTTGCTAACGTTATGTTCGTGACGTCATTATAGCAGCGGTAGAAGTGTTTGGATAGTGTTCATTACGTTACTATGGCAACGGTAAACTTGCTAACGTTATGTTCGTGACGTCATTATAGCAGCGGTAGAAGTGTTTGGATAGTGTTCATTACGTTACTATGGCAACGGTAAACTTACTAACGTTATGTTCGTGACGTCATTATAGCAGCGGTAGAAGTGTTTGGATAGTGTTCATTACGTTACTATGGCAACGGTAAACTTGCTAACGTTATGTTCGTGACGTCATTATAGCAGCGGTAGAAGTGTTTGGATAGTGTTCATTACGTTACTATGGCAACGGTAAACTTGCTAACGTTATGTTCGTGACGTCATTATAGCAGCGGTAGAAGTGTTTGGATAGTGTTCATTACGTTACTATGGCAACGGTAAACTTACTAACGTTATGTTCGTGACGTCATTATAGCAGCGGTAGAGGTGTTTGGATAGTGTTCATTACGTTACTATGGTAACGGTAAACTTGCTAACGTTATGTTCGTGACGTCATTATAGCAGTGGTAGAGGTGTTTGGATAGTGTTCATTACGTTACTATGGCAACGGTAAACTTGCTAACGTTATGTTCGTGACGTCATTATAGCAGCGGTAGAGGTGTTTGGATAGTGTTCATTACGTTACTATGGCAACGGTAAACTTGCTAACGTTATGTTCGTGACGTCATTATAGCAGTGGTAGAGGTGTTTGGATAGTGTTCATTACGTTACTATGGCAACGGTAGACTTACTAACGTTATGTTCGTGACGTCATTATAGCAGCGGTAGAGGTGTTTGGATAGTGTTCATTACGTTACTATGGCAACGGTAAACTTGCTAACGTTATGTTCGTGACGTCATTATAGCAGCGGTAGAGGTGTTTGGATAGTGTTCATTACGTTACTATGGCAACGGTAGACTTACTAACGTTATGTTGGTGACGTCATTATAGCAGCGGTAGAGGTGTTTGGATAGTGTTCATTACGTTACTATGGCAACGGTAGACTTACTAACGTTATGTTCGTGACGTCATTATAGCAGCGGTAGAGGTGTTTGGATAGTGTTCATTACGTTACTATGGCAACGGTAGACTTACTAACGTTATGTTGGTGACGTCATTATAGCAGCGGTAGAGGTGTTTGGATAGTGTTCATTACGTTACTATGGCAACGGTAGACTTACTAACGTTATGTTCGTGACGTCATTATAGCAGCGGTAGAGGTGTTTGGATAGTGTTCATTACGTTACTATGGCAACGGTAGACTTACTAACGTTATGTTCGTGACGTCATTATAGCAGCGGTAGAGGTGTTTGGATAGTGTTCATTACGTTACTATGGCAACGGTAGACTTACTAACGTTATGTTGGTGACGTCATTATAGCAGCGGTAGAGGTGTTTGGATAGTGTTCATTACGTTACTATGGCAACGGTAGACTTACTAACGTTATGTTCGTGACGTCATTATAGCAGCGGTAGAAGTGTTTGGATAGTGTTCATTACGTTACTATGGCAACGGTAGACTTACTAACGTTATGTTCGTGACGCTATTATAGCAGCGGTAGAAGTGTTTGGATAGTGTTCATTACGTTACTATGGCAACGGTAAACTTGCTAACGTTATGTTCGTGACGCTATTATAGCAGCGGTAGAAGTGTTTGGATAGTGTTCATTACGTTACTATGGCAACGGTAGACTTACTAACGTTATGTTCGTGACGTCATTATAGCAGCGGTAGAGGTGTTTGGATAGTGTTCATTACGTTACTATGGCAACGGTAGACTTACTAACGTTATGTTCGTGACGCTATTATAGCAGCGGTAGAAGTGTTTGGATAGTGTTCATTACGTTACTATGGCAACGGTAAACTTACTAACGTTATGTTCGTGACGTCATTATAGCAGCGGTAGAAGTGTTTGGATAGTGTTCATTACGTTACTATGGCAACGGTAGACTTACTAACGTTATGTTCGTGACGTCATTATAGCAGCGGTAGAAGTGTTTGGATAGTGTTCATTACGTTACTATGGCAACGGTAAACTTACTAACGTTATGTTCGTGACGTCATTATAGCAGCGGTAGAAGTGTTTGGATAGTGTTCATTACGTTACTATGGCAACGGTAAACTTACTAACGTTATGTTCGTGACGTCATTATAGCAGCGGTAGAAGTGTTTGGATAGTGTTCATTACGTTACTATGGCAACGGTAAACTTGCTAACGTTATGTTCGTGACGTCATTATAGCAGTGGTAGAGGTGTTTGGATAGTGTTCATTACGTTACTATGGCAACGGTAAACTTATATCACATTGTTTATGTTACACACAGAACAATAAATGCCTTACAGAAATGCGAAAAGTCCGACTTTGAAGTCTGTGTTAAGGATACAGTTTTAGAAGTTCAATGTTAGTTATAATTGAATACATTTTGTACTTGGTGAATAGAAGCCAAGGCTGAAAATTTCCATATACAGAATCCCAGTTTTTTATGTATAAAGTTGTCTTTTTAATTCGTTCTAATAATGCGTTCAGGTAAAGAATACAGCATTTCCGAATAAACTTTTAAAATGCTCTCCTTAAACCTTATAGATATGTACCTAGGTGTCAACTTCAGTATACAAATTTGATATGTCACACTCACATGACTTTCTCTACTCTTGCACAGATTGTTCTCACAAACTCCTATTCCTATATCTACTTCACGTTAGTGGAGATAAACATTTGTACAAATTATCTAGTTGTTATTTTTCTTTTAGGTACAACAGGAATACAGCAGACTTTAAGCGAGTCTCATATGTAACGGCTCTGAAATACTGCCCTCTTTGCACGGCTAAGAGGTAAAAATAATGAACCTATAAGTAGTACAAAAGTGGCACAAATAACAAGGAATATCTCCGAAATGGATCATTTCATAAAAAAATGCTTTTGGACATAAATTGTGTGTTTTAGAAACATCTGTGTACATTTTTTGTATAGTAAGATTTGATCTATCTCTTACGGTTTGGCAGTTATGCGAAAGTCATGCAGACTGAACACGACTACATAGGCCATAGCCAGAAAATTCAAAATATACATTTCATTGGCCAGAAAAATGTTTTAAACAGATGGCATTTCAATCAAAACCGTTAGAGGCATTTTTGAGGAAATCAAACTTTTCGAGAAGTTTTCCATGTGAAGGGTAGTTAGTGGTGGAGTAATTTTGGTCAAAATCTTCGTGTCACAACCTTGAAACATATTAAACTTTGGTTTTTAACCGACTTTTCCTTTGTGAATTGTTGTTTACACACACACACACACACACACACACACACACACACACACACACACACACACACACACACACACACACACACACACACACACACACCATTCTTATAGTTGGGCCGCTCTTTGCGTATGCAGTTTGGCTTCTTTGATTCTAGCTTTGCGATAGGTTGACACATAAACAAATCGGTCGCTTTGTGAGGAACTGGAAAACCGACTTTCGGCCAAACTATAACAGGTTTGACTATCAATCAAAGCTTACTGTCTTCATAATGTACCTACAAGAAAATAATGAATAAGGTAATTTGAACAAATGTTTATCTCGACTTAGTTGAAGGAGATAGAAGAATAAGTGTTTGTAAGAATGGGTAGTGCACGAGTGAGTAGAGAAAGTAATGTGAGTGCAACACATCAGAATGCATTGTAGTGTTAATTTGTACATTTAAGTATGCCATAGGTGCAATAAAGGAAGTAAGACTGAAGTATCCGGCTCATGATCCCACCTGGACCTCATCACTCCAGTTCTGCTAACGTCATAACATTCCCACACACTTACTTCCGGTCCCTTACCTCAATCACTCCTTCCTCCAAGTGTATCTATCTATGGACAGGAATCTGATGTCTTGCACTTTCTTGTAAGTACAAGGGGAATACAGTAGTATTATGAATAAAGCCAGATTTCTAAGCACAATAAAATGAGCACGAAAATGATGAAAATAAGCAGAATATTAAACAAAAACGAATACACAGAACTGTTACTTTATTGAAGGTTGTTTCAATCATAAGATTTTTCTGCGTCTATCAGTGAAAAATGATTTGTATAATGAAAATGCTCTTTCGACGTTGCATGACGTCACAGGCGTATGAGAAAAGCACCACAGTTCTTCGGTGAATTCCTCCTCAATGCGGTTTTCTTCACCAAGAAGGTTTTTGGAAATTTGACACTTTTTTGTAACTGTAATTTTTCTGTAGCACCTGATTGAATCCGTCAAACTCGATTTTATGTTTCTGACTACAAAGTTATTGAAATTTCGTCAACTAGAGAAAGCGAATGTACCAAGGAATTATTTCGAGCTTCCAACTGCTTTAGAAGTTTAGGTATTTTGGAGAAATGATTATGGATGTTCTGTATCTTTTCTATGATGCCTCTTTTAGTAAAATATTCTTGTGCTGTGGCAATACTGACTGCTTCTGTATTTAGGAAATTCAAAACAGTTTTCACTTCACTGATATGACCACATTCCCCACTCTTCTTGCACTTTTAAATTTACAGTTTTTGGTAAAATATGCTGTTTATTTAAACATCGTAAAATAAGTAAGCAAAAACATTTTCCTGAGAAGCAAGCATAAGTAAACGCATACAAACATAGATAAAACTTCTCGACTAGGTGTGTCTTACAAAGACTAACCTTTCTGCTTATCCTTAAAAGAGTGGAAATAGATAAATAGATAAATCATTTGCTGAATATTCCAGTGAAGATATTGATATTTAAATTGAAGAGGCGAAGTCAAACAACTGTAATTTTAAATATAGCAGACCTACTTTTAATGAATTGTCTACTAACGTTCATTTATATTCATCAGATATCTAATTCCTCATTTCCCTAGATTAAACGATAAAATTATTGTTGCTGTTCTCACAGCCTACTGGATTAATCGTAGTGCCAGCTGTGAAAATAAATCTTAATTAAAATGTATCTATGTTATTGTAAGTTGTTTACTTTTAAATCACTATTAATGTCAATTTAATGAATTGTTAATTATTTCGTGAAATACTCTAAACAAATACCACTCGAGGTTTTCATATTTGTGTAAATTTGTCTTTTGCTTCACCCTCTTGTGATATTAATATTTCACACTTAGAGACCTCAATTTATCATATACGATTTACTATATAATCATTCTTTTGTTTTGTACCAATCATCACTAGAGCATTCCTTTGTTTAGTCAGTGCCGCCAACTGTATCCCATAAATCGCGAAAAAACAATTTATTACACATTACAATCAAAGTATCACTCCATTTCAATTTAACAACTCTGTTTTTAACGGTTCTTCTTTTAATAATTCATATATTTTTGCATAAGAAATCTTATTTTCTAATGTTAAAAATAAAGTGAAATTTATTTGAAGTTATAAACTGGTTTTCCGTTACAAGAGAAAATCAAAATACATGTAATTCTTGTTTTGTTTTCCTCAGTTGGCAGTACTGAAATACACTAATTGTGGTGAATATATATATAAGATTTAAATTCATATTATATTTATGAAATAGTCCATATAAATATAATTCGACAGTCTGACTCACTCTCACTCTACTTGAGAATTTATAAGTTAGGTCACACGTATTATCATATTACTTGTGATAATAGAAGGAGCTAGACTAGGTCACTATTATACAGAACAAGCAGCTATATATGAAATAGTCCATATAAATATAATTCAACAGTCTGACTCACTCTCATTCTACTTGAGAATTTATCAGTTAGGTCACACGTATTATCATATTACTTGTGATAATAGAAGGAGCTAGGCTAGGTCACTATTATACAGGACAAGCAGCTATATATGAAATAGTCCATATAAATATAATTCGACAGTGTGACTCACTCTCACTCTACTTGAGAATTTATCAGTTAGGTCACACGTATTATCATATTACTTGTGATAATAGAAGGAGCTAGGCTAGGCCACTATTATACAGGACAAGCAGCTATATATGAAATAGTCCATATAGATATAATTCGACATTCTGACTCACTCTCACTCTACTTGAGAATTTATCAGTTAGGTCACACGTATTATCATATTACTTGTGATAATAGAAGGAGCTAGACTAGGTCACTATTATACAGGACAAGCAGCTATATATGTAATAGTCCATATAAATATAATTCGACAGTCTGACTCACTCTACTTGAGAATTTTCATACGTATTATCATATTACTTGTGTTAATAGAAGCAGCTAGGCTAGGTCACTATTATACAGGACAAGCAGCTGTATATGAAATAGTCCATATAAGTATAATTCGACAGTCTGACTCGCTCTCACTCTACTTGAGAATTTATCAGTTAGATCACACGTATTATCATATTACTTGTGATAATAGAAGGAGTTAGGCTAGGTCACTATTATACAGGACAAGCAGCTATATATGAAATAGTCCATATAAATATAATTCGACAGTCTGACTCACTCTCACTCTACTTGAGAATTTTCATACGTATTATCATACTACTTGTGATAATAGAAGGAGCTAGGCTAGGTCACTATTATACAGGACAAGCAGCTGTATATGAAATAGTCCATATAAATATAATTCGACAGTCTGACTCGCTCTCACTCTACTTGAGAATTTATCAGTTAGATCACACGTATTATCATATTACTTGTGATAATAGAAGGAGTTAGGCTAGGTCACTATTATACAGGACAAGCAGCTATATATGAAATAGTCCATATAAATATAATTCGACAGTCTGACTCACTCTCACTCTACTTGAGAATTTATCAGTTAGGTCACACGTATTATCATATTACTTGTGATAATAGAAGAAGCTAGGCTAGGCCACTATTATACAGGACAAGCAGCTATATATGAAATAGTCCATATAAATATAATTCGACAGTCTGACTCACTCTCACTCTACTTGAGAATTTATCAGTTAGATCACACGTATTATCATATTACTTGTGATAATAGATGGAGCTAGACTAGATCACTATTATACAGGACAAGCAGCTATATATGAAATAGTCCATATAAATATAATTCGACAGTCTGACTCACTCTCACTCTACTTGAGAATTTATCAGTTAGGTCACACGCATTATCATATTACTTGTGATAATTTTTAGAGACACGCATAAATTTAATATTTTTCTGCTGGTATTAAAATAAAGAGTAACAACAAATGATGTAGTATATTCACGTGTTTTCCAAGAAGACGCCGGACTTTGTAAACAGCAGTTTCTTGGAATCCTCACGTGAAACAAAGTGATGCAATGACCCGGTCTACTTATTTCTCGTCTACCTCTCCGTGCCACGTAAAACTATTTTTGGGCACATAGCTTGCGTCTTTATTTTTGGCCGTCACTATTTACGCTTTCTTCACTTTTTATTCTTTCCATTTATTTCTTATTTTTAAGCGGTCAAAAATAAAATGGCTCCAGGGCATGAAGCCAAAACAAATTTGTTTCCTTGTTTACCACAGAATAGATTGGCCTAGGTATTATGAAGGCTCAAATTATTACATTGCCGTCTCACCTTGCAATATTCTGGTGGTACATTCACATGACTTTCTCTACTTGCTCTTTTACTACTTAATTTATTACATACTAGTTGAAATACCCGACGTTGCCCGTGGTTTGATGATTTTATCCCTACAACTTTTAGACTTACGTTGAATACTATAAAGAACCCAAAATAAATAAATAAAAACACCGGGAAAATACTATGCAAAAGCATCGATGAACAACTGCAAATACCAGAGGAAGAAAACCAAGAAGCATTTCTGTTTGAGTCATAGAAAATTGTATGAATTGTATGTTGAAGGGTGAGTAGGGAAGGATATGTGAATTTATTACGTAAATGAAAAGTTAGTAGAGAAAACTATGTGAATGTTACGTTGTATAGTAAAATGGATAGCATAAAAACCTTCATGAAAAATAGATATACGTGCCGAATTTCGTGATCGCTTAGGCGGTTTAGGACATACGGACAAACATACAAACATTCATTTACATATAATTATATGTATTATATATTATGTTACAAATACACACGCACACACCTGTAGTTATACGTGGTAGAGAAAATATAATTGTTTCACTGCATTTACTTGTAAACGTGTGATAAAATGAAAACGATAAAAATATGGCTATCCCCAATAGTGATCGGTTAAATCACTAATAAGTAGTTGACTGATAAGGGATGAATTCACTGCCGTGGTCCCACTTTGCAGAGTTTGGTAGAATGCAATTAAAAATTAAATTGCTCTTGTGTCGTGGAGTTGAACCTGAAATCTCCAGGTTGAGGTACGAGAACTGTGTGATGCAATATTTTCTCCACGTAGTTCAGTTTTGATGAATCTATTGAAGTTCAACTTTTGTCTCCTTGCTTTCTTCCGTTCTATTTGCTTTTCCTGGATCATATAGTTCCTCTGTCCTATTTCTGTTAACCTTTTTAACGAGCTGAACGTCTCTTTTTTGTCGATCTCTGTTAATGATCTCTATTTTGTTTGTTTTGCTGTCTGTTTATAGTTTGTTTCATTCATTAAATTTGGATTAGTTCAGCTTGTTTCTTTTGTTGGCATCACCCTTGTGAACAGAGCAGAACAATGTATAGAGAATTGTGATAGAATATATAGAGAATGTGTAGGGGTGAAAAGGTGGGAGGAGGAGAGAAGTAGAGAGAAATGAGTGAGTAATAAAAGGGAGAGAGAGGTGAGAGGGAGAGAAATGAGAGGTAGAGAGAATTGAGTCGTAGAGAGAAAAGAAGAGAGAGACCCCAGGGGGAGAGATAGGAGAGTGGGTCAGGGAATGGATAAAGAGAGATAGAGAGAAAAAGAAGGAGGCAGCAGGGAAGAGAGGGAGATAAAAGAGGAGAGACGTGAGGGAGGAGAGAGGTAGAGAGAAGTGAGACAGTGAGAGAAAGGGAGAATGAGAAAGAAGGGGAGGAAGACGATAGGGGAGAGACGGAAGGAGAGTAGAGAAAATTGGCTGAGGAGAGATAGGGGAAGAGAGGAAGAAAAGGAGAGAAGAGAGACGGGGGAGAAAAATTAAGAGAGTTGAGTGAGGAGAGAAAGGGAGAGAGAGAGAGAGAGAGAGGAGGGGAAAGGGCTATTCCCACAAACTTCTAAATGCACGTTTTATTTGTCATATAAATTTTATAAATAAATGATATTTTAAACAAAATCATTTCAACCATTTTAAGAGCACAAAAGATACGGAACGTTTTCGGTATAAAAGCAGTTTGGTCGTGTCGCATGAAAGATTTTGAACTTAAATAGTAAGTTTGGTTTAATAGTTAGAAGTGGAACTGTTCCAATTCTACCTCTCAAACATTGCCCACACACAACTTGGGTGTTTGAAAACACCAACAGTAAGTTTGTTGGCATAAATAGTAAGTTTGGTATTTGTAGAACATTAGACAAATAAACACTAACTTGATATTTATGTTCAGCATCTTCCAAGGATCTTCGTTTTTGAGTTGTGCTGCCTACAGACTGACACACACATGTGCGCGCACACAGACACCCGGACCTTTTTCTAATTTTTTTTTTTTTTTTTGTATTCAGGGGGCATCAAAACATGTATTTCCGGTGAAATATCGACATTGAATTTTTGGGTGGAATGTAATACTTCCCTTACTAGAGAAAGGTAGAGAAAGTCAAAAGAGTTGACTTCATTTTCCCTGCTAACTTGATACAGCCATCGTTAGCTTAAACCCTACGAGATAGACGAAACTTACTGTCTAAGGAACCAGTTTTAAATATTCCTTTGTATTGGTTTGAATTTTCAAATATACTTTTCTCAAATAGCAAGTCGTTTGTTTTTTGCCCTGACCATGGAAAGAGAATGCAATGTCAAAGCCATTATATAGCGACCAGCTCTTAAAATATTTGACTATCATTTAAAGTCTACAGTATTCTCATATTACCATTATGCCTATAAAGAAATAGAGTGTTTTGTGATTGTAGAAGGGTGAGTAGAGAGGGATCCGAGTGCAACACATGTTTTTATCGAGGGACCCTCGAAAGATGCATTTCCGGTAAATCTATATATCAAATGTTTGAGAGAATGAAAGTGATTAGGTTTGTTAAAAAGATGGTATGATGTAAAATAGGAGAATGTGGGTCACTGGGACGTGCATACATGGTTTGTTAGAAGGATGTTTATCAGCGTGCGTTGTACGTCACTTTTACGAAATTAGAAGCCCATTTGCTCGGCCTTGTCCACTAAAAGTTAATTAAATCGTGTCACAGATGGGCCGTAAAGTCCTCCCTTCCTTCCTCGACAGTGAGCTCTCCAACACCCCGCATCATTTTCACAAGCAATACCACTACTTACCTATCTACAGAATTTCACTATCACTAGTTGCATTTATTAACACTTTTCATCAATTAAAGGATGATATAGCCAGTGAAATGTTATTGTATTGTAAGTACTAAGCTCTTTTAAGACATACACACCTCAGCGTCCATTGGTACGGCCTACAACATTACCATATTGATGCTCAATTGTTTAACCCTTTCATGCCTGAATTATTTTGCTACTTATGCCGTTCTTCCTCTAATTCGAAACCGGTTTAGACTAGGCGGTCTGGGACACCTTCAGCTTGCTGGCTTGAATAGCCATGATCGTTAAGGCAACACGTAGTGCACTGGCCATGCACTCAAAGCCTGAGGTCGTGAGTTCGAGTCTCGGCAACCGAGCTAAATGTACCTGTGGTAAAGGACGGGGAGGGCCCACGTAAAATAATCGGTGTGATGGCACGCGTGGATGATGATGGGGTATCATTTGACTGTGGTTGCATGGATTTTGCTTCTTTTCTTAAAAAAAACACTACAATGTAAATTGTAAAAAATAAATAATTTTGTACAATTCAGAACATGTTTTTACATAGGTTTAATTGGTGACGAACAGTATAACAAGAATATAGCAGAAAAACCCGTTAAAAGTATTACAAGTAGGCAAAAAATGCCTATGTCCATTATAATGGACACCGGGACTGAAAGGGTTAACTTGTTGACAATGTTAGTAGTTGGAGTATCTACTGTTAGATGACTGTAAAAATGATAGTTTACCATATTTGTTTGCCAAGTTTTACGATGAACCAGTTCTTAACCCACTGCGGTTGACTTGTACTTCTACTTCAAGGCAATTCGTCTTATACTCGACGTGCTATTTGCTAAAGAAGCTTTATTTAGATCGGTAAAAAGACCATATGTAATTTGTAATCGGATAACTACATCAAGTGCTTCTATATTATTTGGGTAAGAAACCATAGTGCGATTTAGAAAAGATATTTATCTTCTTCAGAAAGCCTAGACTCCTTTCTTTCATAATAGATGCAGAAACTTTTGAAGCAGTGGACAAATGCCTATGAGATATGTAGATACCAACTTTTGTTTTTTGAGAAGTACATCTGTGAAAACCTAAATATCCACATCTTTTATTTGAGGAACCTGAAATTTCTGTGACTATGTTAATATAATACAACGACCACGGTTACAAAATTTCAATCAGATATCTGCATTTGTTTTATAGATATTTGTGTTCTTGATCCCGATTTAATTGGTGTTAAAGAGTTTTTGAAAATTCAAATCAAGCTGTGCTAGAATGCTATGCTTTAAATTTTGGCGTTTTTATTTTAATGGTTATCTAGCGACGAAAAAATTTAATAAAAAATAATGTAATCATAAAATCTCAAAAATTTCCATGTGAGTCTTAAGCAATCATTTATAAAGTTTTGTTGAAAATTAGAAGCAAATTGGTCAAGCATTTTGTCACATGAACATTTTAAATAATGGAAAGTAGTAAACAAATCTGATGTGTTGCACTCACATGACTTTCTCTACTCTATAGCAAACCAATCTTACAAACACTTATTCCTATATCTAGGTAATATTAATAAAGATAAATATTTGAAGGTACAAATTACCTTATTGTTAATTTTCTTGTACATGCAAGGGGAATATGGGAATACAGTTGGGTTTGAGTGGTAGTTAAACATTTTACATAAGACTGGTCGCTGCATGGTGACTGAAATTCCCTTCTCTTAGCATGACTAAGAGGTTAAAAAATGAATAACGACCTCGCATTTCAGAACGTTTATTAAGTATTGAGACAAATAACAAGGAATATCTCCGAAATGAACTGTAGCCAGAAAATTCAGAATCAATCAAAATTATTAGAGTCATTTTTGAGAATTTTCCAGCCATTTTCCATATAGAAGGTAGTTTAGGGTGGAGCAATTTTCTTCAAAATCTTCGTGTCGCATCCCTGAAAGATATTAAACTTAAATACCAAATTTGGTTCGTAACCGACTTTTCGTTTTTGAGCTATGCTGTTCACACATACACACACACACACACCTTCAAAACATACATTTCCGATGAAATCTCGACATGGAATTTTTGGCTGGGATGCAATACTTCCTCTACTTACTATACGTAGTAGAGAAAGTAAAAAGGTTTTGAGAAACGTGGCGTTTGAGATTGGAATGAGTATTAGCGTACCTACTGTGTTTTTAGAGGGTACACGGAGTGGTAAATATGTTCGGTATTAGTAAATCAAAGTGCCAAATGAAAGCGCGGATCTCTTCGGATTTGCATGCAATTTTATAGGTGCATTGCGCTCATGTAAATGTTGGTATAAATTAGTTTACTTCAGGGCCCACTACTACTGGTACATTCTCCAGGTGACGTAATGTCTGTCTGTTTTATCAGTCGTTATGTGTGATCCTTGACCATGTTGCGATAAACTCGCCCTGATAATTCCTGGAATTACTTCATTCTTTCTTGAGGCGATATTGCGGCGTCGCAGTCGTTTTGTTATTCATAGAATTCCCCGCCTGTGTATGACATGTAATAATTATTATCGACAGTTTTTTTTTTTTTTTTTTTTTTTTTTTTTGTAAATATTTAAGGTCGTTTTGACAGCACGGTCTTATCACGACCATACATAGTAATACATTGTGGATATTAACTTACAATTATACATACACACATTACATTATGTTGACATTTACAGTAAATTTGAAAGTTTTATGTTCTTCATAAACTGTAGAGTCTTGCTGATCATATTCGGTGTATTGACTGCATGATGAAGACTGGAAATGCCGGCTTGCTGTCTATATCTGCTGTATTGTGGGCAATCTATAAGGATGTGGTGGATGGTTAGAGGAATATCACAGTTGGCACAATTTGGAGGTTGGTCCTTGGTGAGGAGATGACTGTGTGTTAGTTTGGAGTGTCCAATTCTAAGCCGAGTGATGTTAACTTGATCTCTTCTTTTCAGTCTTTGGAGATGCAGAAAAGGTTTTGTACAGCCTGAGCGAGCTTCATGGAGTTTACTGCTAACTGATGACCATGTCTGCATGTACATATGTTTAGTACCGTTGATGATGTCTTGATGTGGAGAAGCGATCGAGGCATCACTGACGGGATGTTTAGCTGCCTCTTTTGCAGCTTCATCTGCAGTTTCATTGCCTGTTATGCCAACGTGAGAGGGAGTCCATACAAAGGATACCTTTTTATCGGTCTTATTTATATTGTGACACAAAAGTCGAATTTCATGGATTAGTGCATGGTTTGGCTCGGAGTTTTGTATGGCAAGTAGTACACTTAAGGAATCAGTGAATATGGTACAGTGACTTTTAACGGATGAATTGGTTATATATAGAAGCGCTTCCTTAATAGCGAATGCTTCACAGGAGAAAATGCTAAACAGGCGAGGTAAACTGTAGAGCATTGTTTGATCAGGATACACAATTGCACATCCTCTTCCCTCTTTAGATGCTGATCCATCAGTGAAAATTTTCGTGTTAGAGTTATGTTCATCCAGTAAAGAACTCCACGTTTGTTTAAGTATACAAGAAGGAGTTTGAAGCTTCAAATGAGATGAAAGACTGGTATCAATTGGTGGACTTTGTGTTGTGTTGAATTATGGAAGACTTCTTTCTGCTGCTGACGTCACTATGGCAACGGGATGTTTCAATTTGTCGATATTAGAAAAACAGCGAACAGCTTCATAATATCCATTTTAATGATGCTATTATTATTATTATTATTATTATTATTATTATTATTATTATTATTATTATTATTATTATTATTATTATTATTATTAAAGAGGCATTAATGGATCTTCCAGTGCCCAAAATAGTTGTAGTCTAAGTTTTCTTGCCTTGTAATTCTTTCTGATGACTTTTTCATAATTTTTGGAAATTTTAGTTGCATTTAAACAAAAATTGAGGCACGTAGACCATTTGGAATGTGTGAAAAATGAAGTTTTGAGAAAAATGCTGATTTGTAAAATATTATACTGGAAAATTGAATTATATTGTTTAGATATGAAAACCCTCGTGATTTCTCTGTGTTTTTACTTTATTTTGTGCCCTTTTAGCCACCTGTTTGTAGCAGTAGGTCTCCTGCTTTCATCGAGCCGGGTGTCTGAACATCCCTAACCTCCTACCACAGATCTCAGCTCCTGAGAAGCTAAACACCTCATATTAAGAGCAGAAAAACACATTTAATGTCCCAATTCTTAGCTGCTTCTTAGAAACAAGCATTTCTTTGGGACAGTTTTTCCAAGTGAGTGAACACTTTCATTTGTATTTTGTCCTCCACTAACACAGTGTACTAGGAGCAAGCTGGTCTCCGATATAATAGGAACAATGCCTCTAACCGAACTGGACAGACTGTGAGCTGCGCTTGTGTTATACAAACACCAAATGTAAGTCTCCTGGAGCCCATGCAACACATTGACATATACCTGCATGCACAACTCTTTTCTTCTCGTAATCTTGACTCAGTCCTTTCGCTGTCTTTCTTTACTCTTTCTGTCTCTGAAACAACTGACTGACAACAATCGCTCAACACTCATTAACCGCTTCGCCATCTTTCTTTTGACACAACACACACACACACATACACACACACACACTTAAACCAAAAACTGTCCGACTCACGTCTTTAACTAACTCCTAACTACTTCTCTCGTTGCCTCGCCTCCTTATAGCGAGGACAACGTAACACGGGCCCTTCTCGAACTTCTACAAATACGACTTTGATTAAAATAACATAACTTTAAGATATTATATGAGTAAATAGTTAGGAAGTGTTACGTTGTTTTGTTTGCAGAGCCAGGCGATGCGAATAGTGAGAACCGTAGGACAAGCGTTCGAGGTCTGTCACAAACTGTCAATCAACGCGCCGACTCCGGAGGATGAGGATCGAGACCCGGTACAGGGCGACGGAGGTAGTGAGAGAGACAGCGAACTGCTCAGCGAAAAGCCAAGGAAAGGTAAGTCCTTCTCTTCCACACAGATTTGATACCCACATTTTACCACAATTACTTATAGCAACCCCCTTTACTTTCTCTACTAGAAGTATTGTATTCCATCCAAAAATTCGATGTCGAGATTTCACCGGAAATATATGTTTTGAGGCCCCCTGAATAAAATATATATATATATATATATATATATATATTAGAAAAAGGTCCGGGTGTGCGAGTGTGTCTATACCTATGTGCATTTGTCAGTCTGTGGACAGCATAATTGAAAAAAGAAAAGTCGGTTAAAAACCAAAGTTGGCATTTAAGTTTAATGTCTTCCGAGGATACGACGCGAAGATTTTGAAGAAAATAGCCCCACCCTAAACTACCCTTTACATGGAAAATTTTTCGAAAATTTAGATTTTCTTGAAAACGGCTCTAACGATTTTGATTAAAATGTCATATGTTTGAGATATTTTTACGTCAAATGAAATGTATATTTTGAATTTCCTGGCTATAGCCTATGTAGTCCTGTTTACTCTGGATCACTTTTGAATAATGGTAAACCGTAAGAGATAGGCCAAATTATACTGTACAAAAAATAACGATCTTGCTAAAACACAATTTGCTTAAATAAATTGTTTGTACCATTTTGAACCATTGCTGAGATATTCCTTGTTATTTGTGTGAGTTTTGGAAAACGTATATCTACCTCTGTCAAACGGAACATAGTTTTTTCAGTTTTTTATATATTAACCGTGCAAAGAGAACGGAATTTGAAAGATTTGACTATCGCTCAAAACCTACTGTATTGCCGTATTCCCCTTGTACCTACAAGGAAATAAACAATAAGATAGTTACTGCAAATTTTTATCTCAACTAACATGAAGAAAATATAGGAATAAGAGTTTGTGCCAATGTTTAGTACAAGAGTAGAGAAAGTCAAATGAGTGCAACACATCAGATTTTTAATGTTATACTGTTTAGGTTCTGTATTAAAATTGGTAGAGCAAATTCAATAAAATTGCATCGTTTGTCACATTATGAATCTCCAAAAACGAAATGTAAAGAGTAAATAAGAAAATCTACTTTAACCTTTAAATGGGCGAATCATTTTGCTACATATGCATTTGCTTACCCTAATTCTTAAAATCGGTTTTTACGTACTTTCAACAGGCACGCTAGTGTAAGTGGTTCAGATAGTCGCAGCGACTGCAGTACGGTGGGCATGTGCTAAGGGATGGGAAGGGTGCACTTAAAATAAACGGTCTGATGGCACCAGGATTACATTTAATTGCAGCTGCTTGGATTTTTCTTTTTGTTATAAAAACTACAGTAATATTGAAGTAAATATATCTACCGTATAGTATGCCTACAAATTCATTAATTTTATTGCTAAAGGCTATTATCACAAGTAATATGATAATACGTGTGACCTAACTGATAAATTCTCAAGTAGAGTGAGAGTGAGTCAGACTGTCGAATTATATTTATATGGACTATTTCATATATAGCTGTTTGTCCTGTATAATAGTGGTCTAGCCTAGCTCCTTCTATTATCACAAGTAATATGATAATACGTGTGAGCTAACTGATAAATTCTCAAGTAGAGTGAGAGTGAGTCAGACTGTGGAATTATATTTATATGGACTATTTCATATATAGCTGCTTGTCCTGTATAATAGTGACCTAGCCTAGCTCCTTCTATTATCACAAGTAATATGATAATACGTGTGACCTAACTGATAAATTCTCAAGTAGAGTGAGAGTGAGTCAGACTGTCGAATTATATTTATATGGACTATTTCATAAATATAATATGAATTCAAATGCTATATCTGACAAGAAAATGTTAAATTATATAAAACTACCTAAAATATATTCATTTTTATTTGTGTAGTCCAGCACTGCCAACTGAGAAAAACGAAACAACAATTACGATCTTGTCTTCTTATAACAGAAAACCAGTTTATAGTCTCAAATAAATCTTACTTTATTTTTAACATTAACAAATAATCTTTCTTCCGGAAACATGCATTAACTATTAAGATAATATGAGTTAACAAACTGAAATGGACTGCTGTTTTGATCGTAATGTGTAATAAATTGTTTTTCAGTGATTTATGGGACACAGTTGGCGATACTGACTAAACAAAGAATGACTAGGTGATAATCAGTATGACAAGTTAACGCCGCTATATATTAAACAGATTAGCTGATGTTGTCTATTCTCTCAGACACCCACGTGTACACCACCTAAGTTCAGCACTGTGGCAGTGGGAAGTAGGTCCATGCAAGTCTGAGACACGGCATCAAGAGTGATCCACGGCAGGAAAGAGGTTATGACTTTTGCTGTATGTGGTCGGACATTATCTAAACGCTGCTCCACATTTCGTGACAATGAAGCAGGAGCAGTTGGGAGATAATTCTGCTTCACGCACCACGTCTGTGGCTATGACGTCAACAAGCAGTTACCTTGGCAAGGACCGTCCGGGTCACTTCGCGGTTGGCACCCTGCCACCTCCTCCCCATGTCACATTACTCGACAATAAGGTCCCTGGTTCCGACCCTGGAAGTGGCAGGGCAAAGGACGCGTCCTATATCCTTTCTGGGACATGTGCGTGGCAACTTCCTCATCGCGCATGTCCAGGATATCAGCGGCGTGCGTGCCTTCCTTCCTGTCTTTTATTACCATAAACTCCTGGGGTCGTGGAAATGAAACCATTTGTAGGTAAGCATAAACTTCGTAAAGGCATGCAGATGGTCTCAGTTGCATAGTCGCCTCCCTGTGCGTGATATAAATCAGATATTGTGTTTACCAGTCTCAATTTTAAATACCTACTTATAATGAGGTTGCAAGGGAATTTTGACGCAGTTGGGTGTTGTGTAAGAAAAATCAAGAGGGAAAATTGTTGATTATTATTTGCTCTATTGTTACATATACAAGTACACAAAGAATTAATTCCACCAAAAATATCGATGCCTAAACACCCTGGAAATGCAGGTTTGAGACTTACTCAGTGTAAAAAATAATTTTTAGAAAAAAATTTCGTGTATATCTATGAACAACGTAACCCTAAAATGAATCCCTTATGAAGTACTAAATTTGATACTTAAGTTCAAGGGCTTCCAACGATGCGACACGAAAATTATCAACAATATTCTCCACCCCAAAGGTACCCTTTAGATGAGTAACTTTTCTAAAATGTTCATTTTCTGAAAACGCTGTAATGATTTTAATTAAAATACTACACGTTTAAAATATTGTCATGACAAATGAAATGTATATATTGAATTGTCTATGAATATTCTCTGAAGTTCTCTTCATTCTGAATGACTTTTGTATAACTGGTAAACTGTAAGAGATAGACAAAATATTACTGGAATAAGAAATAGAAATCTCGTTAAAACACAATATAGTTTCATTCGCGCCTTTCTATGATAGCGACAGACGGCAACGAGCGCCGACGACGCGGACAGGCAAAACACCGGGAGACCGTTCCAAACTTTTTTGCTGACTTGACCCCGGTAAAACAATTCTTGGCTAATATTTCGTGTATACCAAAGCGCAATTTTCATCAGAAATACGTACGTTATTGAATGTTGGGCACCTTCATAAATAACATCAGTATATTATTACTGTTTTAAGATCATTATATTGCCTCCTTAAAATGCAATGTATCTATAAAATTTAAAAAATCCACAGTTTTCTTCTGATTGCTTTGAATTTTTTTTTCTACACACTCAGAACATAAAATATATAGTATACACAAAATTCCAATGTTCTATGTCTATGTTTTTTAAATTATTAATTTATTTAATAATAACAAATCACTTTTTGATTGCTAATGTGAAATGACCCTTGGACCATACAGTTTATTGTATCTCTCCTAAATTTGTAATTTGTGCTCAGTATACAGACATAAAGAACTTGTTGTTGATATTATCTATTTTGTTAGTGTCAGTTATCAAACATGTTTAATTTCAGCCCAATAATTTATAGTTTTTAACTAGTACGTGATACATTTTAATATTTTAATCTCTGAAGCTCATCTGAAAATTTCAAACTAATAAGTCGTAAAGTACGGTCCAATGAGCGTGAAAAATACTGAAACAAAAATTAAGAAAAATGGATTTTAAAGTTTAACTACATATTTTTGTACTTTACCTGCATCCAATCAAGTTCAAATTGCCCAGCACCGTATTGGGACCCTCTGCTGCTTTGTTCGTGGCCTCAGTAGCAGCTTTTGAGAATTTTAAGTTTGCTTGGTCGTTTCTTGATTAGAAACTTTCCTTCCGCCTTCTTACTGTCCACAAAATGTGGAGTTGTATTGTTGTTACCTAACCTCCACAGTGTGCACTTTCGTTAATTTATACATTAAACTCATGAAATTTCTGCTTATTACTGCTTTACAGTAAACTAACGAATAACTTAAAACCTATTAAATAGCTAAACAATGTCTGATAAATAACTGAAACACTGAAATAGCATGTTTTGGTTTCCTAATGAATGAAGGAAGACATTGCGCATACTCAGAATGTCGACTGCAGCGCTGCAGTGGCTAAATATTTAAACGATACTTACTTTAAAAACACGCCTCGTAATATAAAAAGTCAAAATAAACTTTACATTTATGGTTCCTAAGTATTTTTATGTTCGACGATACCCAAATGTATTAATTATAAGTCTGATAGCGCTCCTTTAATGGATCTCCTTAAGTTCAAACTTTCATTAAAGGACTGGTATTCGTCCAATCGAACAATTCAATTTTTATTAAAAATCAGGTGTTCCAGCAATCAAAGAATTCCCATACAGCAATGGCAAAGCGCGATATCGATTAACTCTCGAAACGCAACTAGCGCGAGTTTAGAAAACGTTAAAATGTCGGTGGACACTACTGACAGTGAGATGCAACTTACACAAAACACACAAATTAACCTCAATACAGCATCAACTTCCAAGAACATTGCACTATGCACAGTTCCGCAAATTAATTTCACTAATTGTACAATAAATAACTTATACATGAAATAAAGTTTCGTCTGAAAAACAATATATTCAATTTGCCTTCTACTTTTCAATGTTACGTAGCATTCCAAAGTTATCATTTTCATCATGCGGCTGTGACGTGCTGGAAACGAATCGATCGTTTAGCGCCTGCGCAGAACTCCAAATATCAGCTGATGCAATTATGTAGGTCATTGTCCCTAGTGAGAGTACAACATTTTATAATGTTTCAAGTATAAAATTAGGTATATGGTCAAGCATAAATTGTATGAAACTTACCTGTAATTGTAATTAAGACGCTCGTATGAAAATTAGGAAACTAGCTTCGCTCGTTTCCAAATATATACTCGTGTCTTAATTACTATCATTATAGTCTCGTTGCATAATATACTATTAAAGTCATTGGAATACAAAAGGGGAATTTGTGGAAGATTTATAGTAAATTTGAGTGTTGCGTCATGAAGTGTGACACCGAGTGCATTAAGGGCCCTTAGCGGGGGAGGTTTTGTTGTGAAGTGTGTAGGTATGTCACTGCAGTCGATGGTGTGTCAAAATGTGCCTGACATACATACATATGTAGCCATGACGTCATTACGTCTGCTGGACAAGTGCCAAACAGTCGCATTATGTTGTTATGTCACTAAGTAGAGGAAATACGACTACACAAACTTCCATCCTGACATTTAATCGGAAATACACGTTTTGAAGACCCCGAAAGGACTTTTTCTAAAAATGTGTGTATTCTGTCTGTTGTAAACAACAAAACACAGCAAACGAAAAGTCCGTTTATTACGAAACTTAATATTTAAGTTCAGCATCATATAAGGATGCAACACTAACGCTAAAAATCTGATGTGTTACATTCACATGACTTTCTCTACTCTTGTACTAACCATTCTTACAAACTCTTATTCCTATATCTTCTTCATGTTAGTTGAAATAAATATTTACAGAAAGTATCTTATTGTTAATTTCCTTGTAGGTACAAGGGGAATATGGAATACAATAGACTTTGAGTGAGTCATATCTTTTGAAGCTTTCAAATTTCGTTCTCTTTGCACGGCTAATATAAAAAAAAAAATGAATAACGATGTTTCATTTGACCAAAGTTTAAGTTTTCCAAAACTCACACAAATAACAAGGAATATCTCCGAAATGGTTCACTCTACAACAAATTTATTTGGACATAAATTATGTATTTTAGCGAGATCTGCATTTTTGTACAGTAAGATTTGGTCTATCTCTTACAGTTATGCAAAAGTCATCCAAAGGAAACAGGAGTACATGGGCTATGGCCAGAAAATTCAAAATATACATTTCAGGGACCTCAAAACATATTTCTGGTGAAATCTCGACATAGAATTTTTGGGTGGAATACAATACTTCCTCTACTTTACTATACGTAGTAGAGGAAGCAAAAAGGGACGTTAATGTGACATGAAAACATAATCAGATCAAGTACCCTAAATCGGAGGTAGTTACAGTGGACAGAAGAAGAAACGACAGGAATTCAGCCATCTTACATCAGACATCAGTAAACAGTTCACAGCGATATCTAGAGTAGAAGTTGCCAACCTTGGAATGTGTGTTCACGCTAGATTAAAGCAAAAACTCGCCAATATAGTACAATTTAAATGTTATTTTCTGTTCATGCAGTACATTTAGCTTATAAAACGTAAACAATGTTTTCAACTACTCAATCGTTTCTTCCCACTAATCATTTTCTGATTTTTCTATATTTTTCAAAAACTCTGTCAATCTGTTTCGGTCTTAAGGGACACTGGGAGTGAAATTTGAAAGTTCCACATTTTTTATAGATTTTTCTGACAATTTTACTGTGTTTGTATTTATATGAGAATAGGAGGTACACCAAATTTCATTAAAATTGGATAATTCGTTTAGGATATATAAATTATTTTATGAATTTAATAGGCTCATTTTCAAAATAGAGCTCGCGTCTATTCACTTTTCAAAATTCATTTATATGGCAGAACTGATACTCTAAAACATGGGTAACAATTGTATGAAGAGATATTTCAAATACGTTTGCTGATTATGCTGTACATATTTTTTTAATAACAAAGAAAATTTAATCTTAAAAATTATTGATTTTTTTCATACAAAATAAATGTTTTTGGAATTCATGTTAATGATAACATCAATATTGAAGCATAGTTTTGTTTAGCTGCTATTTATGAATACTTTTGGAAATTTTCATTGAATTTGAAGCAAAACTCAGGCGCGACCTTCTTTTGGAATGTACAGAAATGTAGTTTTGAGAAAAACAGGCTTTTATATAGGAGCATCCTGTGTACGTTAAGGGAAGAGCACATGGAGTGGGGGATATGAAAAATGTTAGCTGATCCAAATGCACAGGTGTTCCAGGAACATTTTAAGGTAAAAAAACAATTTTCGACTTTTTGACAATTTTGACCAAAATTTCACTCCCAGTGTCCCTTAAGTGATATATCCTGCAATCCTGTAAGGATAGGTCACTTGTTACATTTCTATAAGTATTCATTTTACCTTGGCCCAAGCTAGTTCTATGGGATTGAGATCGCACATACGTATATGGGGACAAGCAAACAACAGTGTGGTCCAATGAAACCAAGAATGTGTCCGTTTTAAGAGACTCTTTAGGTTTCCTATAAAGATCTGTTTTACACATAGTATTGTCACTCAGAACCCCTTTGTTGTACAACACAACATCATAGCACATTTCACAGCACTCCCAGACACTACGATTTTCGTTACTTCCGACTTAAAACTAGTCATTCGTTGGATTTTACAACTGAAATTAAGAGAAATTAGCAGCGAGTAAACATAGCGCGAATAATATTGGAGGTAAGTTGGCAACGTGACCAGCAGAGCAACGTTTACGAGAAAGTTTACAAAACTCTGGCAACCACGTTTTATTTGAGGAGGGTTTAGTCATTTAAATGTGCACTACATATGATACATGTTATAACGTGTTATTCTTTATTTTATGTAAGAGTGTAGAATATATGCGCTTCTTTCTTCTATGGCTGTAAGTAAAAACTGCTGGCGCTGCCATGCAAAGCCCAGAAGTTACTCACGTGGCGATGCACATTGTTAGAATCTGTTGCAACAAGCGGTTCTGAACTAATACCAACACACACGCACAATCAAGCACGCTCTCGGAACTAGTTTTCGCAATTTTGTATGGTTGTGTGGAACATTACTTGAGCCATTATTAATCTGTGATTTTGAATAACCCGAGCACGCGCTGACCAGAATTTGCAGTTTCTACTTATGTGCAAGAAGCGATTTCGTCATGTTGCAATCCTACTTAGGTACAGCGCATGCTCAGATAATACAGAATTGATTGTGGATCGTGTTGGAACAAACATGTTAAGTCCGCCAATCGTAGGGGCTCGCGGAGGAATACAGTATTGCACTTTGTTTACAGCTCTAGTGGTCCCCCTTTACTGGGCTGCACCACTGTCCTCTAGGAACCAGGCACGAACGTTCACTAATGCACGATGCGAAATGTGAGGTTAACTTCTCGCACTTAATAGCTGAGGCATATAACTTCCGTTTTTGTGACAGTTTTGTTTATAGTTGATGTTATGAAATGTAGAATATGGACTAGAATTTTATGTGGCAAGATGAGCACTGGAAGTGTGAAATGCTTTACCCCTACGATCACCTCTGCCTGTTTCCTTCTAAGCGGCAGGTAAACAGAGAGAGAGAGAGAGAGGGGGGGGGGGCGTGTAGCACAGTGGTAGCCATTCGGGTTTCGTGTGAAACATCTTTTGCGACGTGGTCAAATGCATACTTTTGAACTCAGCAGTGATGTGCGCAAATCCAAACCAAGTTTCCCTGAACTACACAATAATGTGTTGCTTTGAAGGTTAATTCCAATTGCAGTTCATCTTGGGCCACCAAAATTTAATATGTAAATGGATCTTTAGCAGTGGTTTCGTCTATGGCAAAGGAAAATGAACAAAAAGTAGTTGTTCTCCCAGTCCCGATTAAACCTTCGTCGTTCACTCATGCCGCACGTGCAGCCACCACTGTTCTGTTTACCCTGCCACGCTATTACCTATAACCAGAAACAACTGGTTTAGCTGGCTCTGCCTGGTTGTTGAAAGAGTACATTCTCCCCTTGAGCGACTTGCTTCCCACCCCTGGACTACCAAATGGTGTTGTTTGCTTTAAACGTGTTTATTGTGGTACAAGGAAGAATATCAGTATTACTACTACTCTCAAGAATATTGTAAAACGGAATTGTGATTTATTTTACATGTAATTGTATATTTGCTTCACATTTTATTGATTCTAAAGTTTATCGTCGTAAAATTATTAGGCGTTGTTGGATGAAAGGGTCCGAATTTCAGGAAGTTTACAAGTTGACAAATGTATATGTAAGTTTTATGCTTAGTTTGTGTTCTACTATTTTGGTCCAGTTGTATGACGTTTGTTTAGTTGGTGTATAGTTTGTTCCATGATGAGCAAGGTTTGAGCGCTGTGACTCGAGAGGTAAAGAAGTCGGTTGTCTTGTCTGGAACTATTTCAAGCGAGTGTGAGGAGGCTGACGTCGGCAAATTAGCGCTATCTAGCGGAAGTAGATGAAGCCCTTAATTTCACCACTTGCACTTAACCAAGCAGAAAATGTAGGAGGACGAGCAGCAAGAAAGCTGCCCTAAGTGGGTGTAGGTATACACGTGCAGCTGATTGGTGGTCGTTTTGTAAATACCACACGCGATGAGTTCAGCTTTTCGCCGCTTGTTTATCCACGCGTCACTCACTATTTCTATCTCGATTAAATACGAAAGAATTGATGTCTTACTTTCACATGACCTTCTCGTGCCAATACTTTCTTTAGCAAATTAAAGAATTAGAATCAATATATTGTGCAAGATCTTTTTATTGTCTTTTTTTAATTTCTCTTTTTTGCCTTTAAATCCCTTAACATAAACAGATGCTCATCTAGTTACTCAGAGAAACTAACACACATAAATACAAATAATAATTAACGTATACCACGTTTCCATGCGGAATTAAACTCGATTTGAGTCCATTTCCATGTTGAACTCAATCCGGAATGAGATCGCTTTGGATATGCAAGGCTCAGACAGAAATTATTCAAGCTTTTATGTTGGTCACTTGGTTTATTTTGGCGAACCTGTAGAAATATGTTTTCTGGTATTTTAACAAGGTTTTGAAGTTAGTGAGAAGAATATATTGCGAGATTAGGATAGAAACAATAAAAGTGGCTTTGTTTTCTTTTATTACACCACTTTCACTAAGAAAACAAAACACACTCTGAGGGCCTCTAAAGACGGGGCCCCCCGTACCGTGGGGTCTGGGGGGCCGTTATTTACGCCAGTCTCTGTAATCAACATTGCGCCATATTTAATAGATTAGACCACCAAGAAAACAAAATGACAGCGTGCAGCGTGGTACAAAGAGGACAGTAGAAGTTAGCATCTTTGGCGGATTCAAATCGATAGCTGTTTCCATGCAACACAATTTCGATACGATCCCACGAAATAAGCGGATTGGATCCAGTGGTTGGGCTGCGTTTGAATCCGCGTTACCACGCGCTATACAATCCGAAAAAAGAACTCAATACGTATTGAACTCGCCATGGAGATGTAATACTATTGTTCCTGTCTATCTCCCAGTAGAGGCTTAATTGACTTACATAGTTAACGGCGTCTAAAAATCAAATCAAAATGTGTGCAAAGAAAGTGCTTTTAGGCCGTAATGAGCATCAGATACCTATATGAGAGACCGCCATTCAGTGGAGAATTCACAGTAAAAACGACCCTGAATTTGCATTCTTTGTTATAAAGTCTGTGAGTTCTCAAGAAGAACACATCTTCGGCTGTTAGGAAAATTAGCATTTCAAGATTCAGAAGTTCAAGATGAGTTTCTAGAGGCTGGAGGCATAGCCATTGTCTTGAAGTATTAATCGTAGCAGTCTTGATATTGCAAGTAGGTACCTATTACATTCCTGTTCTTGGAGCTTCATTGTATGGAAACGAATGTTGCAAGAGAAATGAACACATATAGGTAAATACAAACAATAATTAACATATTGTTGTTCCTACAGCCTTCTCTACCTAAGTCGTTTATTACTGGGTATAAAATATTTTATACGAAAGTTTATTATCAGTGCGTTTTTATGGGGAACTGATTGAATAGTGCATGGAAACGCCGATTCAGATGGAACTGAATCCTTAGACCCGATCCTCTTAGAATTGAAATCGGATCGAAATTTTGTTGCATGGAAACATCGGATTCAAAGTCACCAAATATACTAACTTGTACTGTACTCGCTGTAACACGCTGCACGCTCGTCATTTTGTTTTCTTAGTGAAGCAAAACAACAAACCACTTTTATTCTTTCTATAATTTCACAATATATTCTTCTCAAAAACATTAATTAACCTCAAAACCTACTTGAAATAAACGGAAAACTTTTTTTTTTTTTTAGATTCGCCAACATAAACCACGTGAGGAACATAAAAGTATCCAAATCGATTTCAATCCCCCATGCAAACGTAGTGTATATCTACCATAGAGTAAGAAGAGAAGGTATTGCATTGGACTCAAAAATTCGTTACCGAGATTTCAGTGCAAATACTCTTTGAGATACACCGAAAAAAAAAAAAAAAACTTTTTACTAGAAAAAGGTCCGTGTGTTTTCTCTGTCCGAGACAACATAACTCAAAAACGAAAAGTGGGCTAAATACCAAGATTGGTAAAGTATGATTTGAAGCTTTCCTGGTGACGAACATATTCAAGATGCTCTCCTGATGATGGGAGAGATGCACACTCCCGAAACGTCGATGGCTATTCATCACTACACATGGCTCGAAGCCCGAGAACGTCTTGAATATTCCAAGATTGGAGTTTAACTTGAGCATTTTCCAAGGATGCGACATGATGCTTGTCAACAAACTCCCCTAGCCCAATTCACCCTTCACATGGAAGAGTTTTTGAGAATGGCGCTAACTTGGTTTTATTAAAATACCATACGATTTAGATATGTTTGTGATAAACGATCTGAATAACTTTTGCACAACTAGTAAAGCATAGTAGATTGAAATTGTGTCAAATACATTTTTTTCTGTGCGTTTAGCCATTTCCGAGATATTTATTGCTATTTGCAGTTCAAAATACTGTGACAAAACGACAACATCCAGTCCAGTAACTTTTCTATAACTTTAGTTTTCTTCAAAACTTTTGCACAAATGCACAGTCTTTCATGATACAACTCACAACTGTTTTCTTCTCATAACATTGGCTCACTCCTTTCACTGTCTCCCTTCACTTTGTTGTCTCTCATACACTAATTACACAAATACAGTTCTCTTTTACTGACGTTAACACAGTCTACAGTCTTTCATAATGTTACAACTCACAACTGTTTTCTTCTCGTAACCTTGACTCACTCGTTTCACTGTCTTTCTTCACTTTCTCTGTCTCCCATACACTAATTAACGTAAGTTTTTAACACACACACAAGCCCGCCTCTGTAGCGTGGTGGTAGCGTGTCTGCCTCACGTTCTAGAGGTAGCGAGTTCGAATTTCGCTTAGGGTGAGTTATCCAGATAAGGCTTTTTTCCGAGGTTTTTCCTTATCCTGAGAAGACGAATGTTGGGTAACTTAAAGCTCTATGGACCCCGGGCTCATTTCAGCATCATTTCACCCATTTCATTCATTCACCGTCCGATGTGACATTACGTTAGAGGATGTTAATTAAAAGGAAAGAAAAAAGAAAGAAAAAAAACACACACACATATCCAAAATATCTTTTTTTAAAAATGCTCCTTTTTACTTTTTCTCCTACCTATGTATACTAAGTAGAGGATGTATTGTATTCCACCCAAAAATTTGATGTCGAGATTTCACTGGAAATATATGTATTGAGGCCCCCCTGAATTAAAAAAAATCAAATTTAGAAAAAGGTCTGCGTGCATGTATGTGTTGGTCTGTGTGTCTGTCAGTCTGTGGACAGCATAACTCAAAAACAAAAAGCCTATTAAAAACCAAAGTTGGTATTAAGTTTAATATGTTTCAGTGATGTGACACAAACATTTTGAAGAAAATTGCTGCACCCTAAACTACCCTTTACATGGAAAATTTTTGTCAAATTTTGATTTTCTCAAAAATGGCTCTAATGATTTTGATTAAAATGCCATATGTTTTAGATATTTTTATGGCAAACAAAATGTATATTTTGAATTTTCTGGCTGTAGCTTAAGTAGTCCTGTTTACTCTGGACGACTTGCGTAACTGGTTAACTGTAAGAGATAGACAAAATCTTACTATATAAAAAATGTAGATCTTGATAAACCACACAGTTTATGTCCAAATAAAGTTTTTGTAGAGGGAATCATTATGGAGATATTCCTTGTTATTTGTGTGAGTTTTGGAAAACTTGAACTTTTATCAAATGGAACATCGTTACTCATTTTTTGTATGTTAGCCTGCAAAGAGAATGGAATTTGAAAGCTTTAAAAGATTTGACTATTGCTCAAAGCCTTCTGTATTCCAATATTGCTGTTGCACCTACAAGGAAATAAACAATAAGATAATTTCTGCAAATGTTTATCTTGACTAACACAAAGAAGATATAGGGATAAGAGTTGGTAAGAATTGTTAGTACAAAAGTAGAGAAAGTCATGTGAGTGCAACACATCAGATTTTTTAGATTCAATATGTCTGGAAACATGTATTTGTGATGCAATCTTGATATCAAATTTTTGGATGGAGTGCAATGTTGTTGAATGCTGCAACCACTTATCGTGTTTACTACAACAGCAAAGGACCAGTAACTTGGTGTACAGTCAGTAATGCAATGCAAATGAAATATCTCTCACACTGGCTGATATATAAGACATTGTTGTCCTGAAGATATGATTATATCTGAACAAAGTGTACATACACTGTCTTGCCATGTTTGTGTGATATTCTCCTGTAAACAACTCTGCAGTTTCACATTCTTTCCGATACGCCTCATGGCTTTGCCAGGTAGTACTATACTTTATAAAGAAAGTACCTAAAAAGAAACACAACCAATTTTGTATTCAAAGAAAATTTAGGAGCTTGAAGGAATTTTCCAATAAGTTTGTGTACAAGCAAACTTTGTTTTGTTTTTCTTTTGTAAAACTGCTTACCTTTTAGGCTTCAGAATGTGTACAATCTCTTCCTTTAGGTGCACAGTAGAAATATTAATGCAAATACAATTAAAAGCAGTCACTGAATCTTTAATAATGTTTTGAGGTTGACATAATAGGATTGCAACAGAGAAGTAATTATTGAAATTTGCATATAACAGCAAATTGTCACACAAATACAATTAATTCCACTTGGCAATTATGTTTGTGGAGTGAACCACAGCATGAATAGTCAAATCATAACATAGCTTCTGTTATTGAACCCAAGAGGTGCAAATTCTATATCACCATTTATAACTAAATTCCAAGAAGAAAGCAAAAGCATGTGCTTGGTGAGGGGTGATTGTTACATGATACCTAGCTAAGATGACATTATTTGGTTGTTAGAAATTAAAAGCTGTTTGTTTATTGTTTGCAGACAATGTCTCGGACCCAATGAGCTGTGATACATTGGCAGGTGAAGATACAGCATCTCTTCAAGATGATGTACCTCAACAACAACAGCAGCAGCAGCAACAACAACAACAACAGCAACAACAACAGCAACAACAACAACAGACTGCACAGCGACCACTCAGGCTAGATATTATCCCTCCGCCACCCCCTAGTTCCAATTCGAGCAGAAAGTCACCCATGGTAAGTTTTCCGAGTTGTGTTTGAAGGGTAGTTGGTGGGTGGACTACTGTAAGTGAGTTGCAGGACACGGGTACTCAAAAATGATGATCCTGACTAAAACAGAGGCACCATTTGTGAAATGTTTTCTGTGAACAAGAGTCCACTGTGTATAGACAGAAATGACGTGACTATACTGGTTGTATTTACGTAAGTTACTAAATTACAGTGAAATGTGATGATGACGTGGAAGTAATAATGTTGAAAATTGTAGATGTGGTCAAACAAAATAACTTTGCTCTGTTTTTATAACCTTTAAGACATAAATGTCTGTATTAAAATGTTGCATACAAGCTTTGATATTTTTTCAAATCTTTAATGCTAGAGTTTCCCCACCTTTATCAAAGGTTTCTTTTTTCTTGTCCAAAATGTATACACATCAGCACTCTTCCTTCACACATATTTCACTACAACCTTCTGCATTCTTTATAAATTACAAGCAGTTTTAGTTTAAAAATTACTTCCAGTAAGTACAATTCTTAATTACCAAAACATGTACAATTCTATATATAGAAATGTTAACTTGTCAAATAACATTCCATTACAAACATTTGCCACACTACATAATACTAAACTCCTATCATTATTTATAAAGAAAACATCAAATGACTTTATTTTATTTCTTAACCTCTTACAAGCAGTAACCTGGATTACTCACTGGAAGGAAATAAACAAGAAATATCTTATTAATTGAGAATTGGTTATGTTTACACTCAATTAATGTGATTAACCTCACTGTTCAATAAACTTGTAATCATTAGTGAAGAAATATCTTGCCGCCACTAAATAGATTATATCAACAATGTATCTAAATAAAGTCCTCAGCAAACATCCCCTGTCATCTGTTGGGGCTCCATAAAATTACTTGTAGAAGTGTAGCAATTTATGTGCACTGTTTGAAAATACAAGATGCAGAACGCACTTCCATGCAGACTGTATATTTTGTGCATTGTGAATATACAGATGTATCATATCACATTCTCTGAGTAAGCTAAACTTAAATAATGCTAGGCTCTGCAGGAGGGTCACGATTTCAAGGGCTTTCATACCCCACCTCTTCTAATCTAACCTAACCTAGCATATGTCTTCTGAGTAGCTATACATAAAACCTGCCTTCTGATGTAGCTACATTTTATATTTCTAAACAAGCTATAATACTTAATTATAACATTAGTGTAAAATGCAAAGTGAAGTACGTATCAAATTAGAATTGCTTGAGAAGAACAAAAACAGTGTAACACAGCTTCACTTTTTGAAAATCCTGTTGTGTTGCATTCTTGTGACTTCAACTTCTTATTCTGTCTACTCCTTGTTAATTCAGATAAACTTTAACTTCAGGCTTACACATTTCATTATGCAATACTGTGGCTAAAGTATAATTAGAGTTTTACATAGCTAGTTGCTATGTGGTGGTTCTGAAATTCCATATTTTTACACAGCCAACAGATAATAAAATGAACAACGACTTGAGAAAAGTATAAGCATTGGAAAATTCAAATCAATAACTAGAAATATCTTGGAAGTGGTTTGCTCTATAAAAAAATGCATGACATAAATTGCATGCTTTAATGAGATTTATAATTTTTATGTAGTATGAATATGAATTTATTGAATACCAAAGCATATACATGTTGGGCTGCCCATGAACTTCGGTCCTAGCCCTTCTGTCTTGGGGCAGCCCTCTGCGATTCTCTACACATAATTTTTCACATGTGCTGTTTATTCTTGGACTACAGTTTTACAGAAGAAAAGTGTGTTATGTCACACAGACAGTTACCTTAATTGCCATTTTTCTGAATATACAAGAAATGTAAGACAGAACTTTGTGTCTAGTGAAGTTTTTTATGTAATTGTTCATTAAACCTACTGTTTATATCTATTAATTAAGATGGATTATCCAGTTATTTTAAGTTAACTGTGAACATCGCCTCTCCACTTAATCAGGGTTCTACTATAATAATTTTAAATGTTAAAAGTGCTTAATACTGAATTTTTATATTTTGAATAAATTATTTCTTTAAAATGTAGATTGTTAATGAAGACTTGTTTTTGTAGAGTGGTGGTGGTGAGACGTACAGCTCGCCACTGAGTGAACCATTACGTGCCAGCGGTGAGCCACTTCCCAGTGCGGGGACCCCGCTCAGTACACACCACGAGCTGCAGCTGTTGAGGGAACAGTTGGAACAGCAAGTTCAACAAACTCAGGCTGCCGTAGCACAAGTCCACCTTCTGCGTGACCAGCTGGCAGCGGAAACAGCAGCGCGCCTGGAGGCTCAGGTGATTCTCATTGCCTTTATTCACTGTCAGAGTCAGTTTTCTCACACGGTTTCTCAGCCATGGCACGCTCAAACTCAGGAACATTGTCTTTAAGTCACTGTTGTATGTGTTTAGTCTTCTAAGCTGGTGCAGAGCCTTATATTATAACAAAATGACAAATTCTGTCCAGTTACTTTTCTATCACTTCTTCTTTTGTATTATCACAGTTCATAAAGTTTACTTCTTGTAACCTTGACTTGGTCCTTTCACTGCCTTTCTCCACCTTCTCAGTCTCTTATACACTAACTGCAATGATACAATAATTCAGCACTCGTTAACTCTTCTTATGGCGCACTGACCTACTCGTGTCTGTAACTGTAACTCTCTTGCTTCCTGGTCCCCTTATACAGTGCAGATGAGTTCACATGGATGTTTTGTAAACTCCTTCAAACTTGCCAGCAGTGATGTAACCATATCCTTCTTGAAGGCACCTGAAAAATTCCCTTTTGTGTGACACCTCAATTGTTGTTAGTCACATGTTTGCTCATGTGAGTAGTGTGAAGAAACTTGAACTTGCCCCTTTGTTTGCTCACTGACCCATCATGTAATATGAAGTAGCTTAGCCCTGACACTCCTTTGTTTTGTGCTGTGCCCCAGTGTCACAATATTACATAACAGTGGGTATTTCAACTTCTAAACACATTCAACAGCATAAGGATAATGTTCCTAAGTTAATAGTGCACATCATGAAGTCCAGATCTGAATCTGCTGAATTATCAACTGTAGGACATCGTCAAGAGTAAACGTAGCTCGACACAAGACCCTGATACAAGATTTGAAGTGAACAGTGCAGAATTTGTACACAAATGTCATAGTGCTACTATAGACGATTGGCTACATCTGTGTGGAAGACATCTTAAGTAACTATCTGTTCTTTGTATTCAGTGTATTATAGTTAATGAATGTTTTGTAGTGTCATTGTTTTGATGTGGACTCGTCGCTCCTCCGCTCCACTCTCCTACTCCGACTGCTGCTTTCTGGATGTCTTCTGCTCCGGCTGCTCTGGCATGTGATCTTAACATCAGGGTATGCGTGAGTGTTTGCGAATAAAACCAGAACTTCGTTGAAACGCTTTTATTCTCACCAAAATAAGAAAGCGTGAGATTTGCTGATCGTTACTAAATTAGTTGAGTCGTTACCGTGTCTTTACTAAGACAGAAGATTGTTAATATTAACTATAATGTGTCCTCACACTTGAGGATCCGGAATACAAGTCCCGTAGCTGAGATGCTCGCTTGACGGTATGGGCGGCACGTGTACTGCCCCGTCGGATTCTGGAGGGCAACTGTACTGCCCCGTCGGGTTCTGGAGGGCCACTCTAAGCGACCCTTTCTCTCCAGTTTCTCACAGGCAAGTCCCTGCATTATGACGCTCTCTATATCTTTCACTTCCTAATTAGCAACAGGGTTTAGAAGAAATGACCATCCCTTGTTTTCCAGCTCAACACCGGCGCTGAGCGATTTCCAGGAAAACTGGTCTTACCAGGTCTCGCTGGACTACCTGAAGCTCGCCCCCAATGACCTGTCTGTACCTTTTCATGCCTTTTGAAAATTTTAGTCACAACTAATCTCCCAGATCCTGTAGCTTTATATATGTAACGATTTTAACATTTTCTGATTATTTAATTCCGCCATGTGATGCAGTATTATATCCATAATTATGGCGTAATTTTGGCTTCAGTTTGTTGTGATACCCATGTTTGCAGTTCTGATAGAACTTATGATATGACTATGTATACAGCTGTATTTTGTGTATACAGTTTGTTCACGAGCTCACGGTCCCTGGGAGGAATGCAGCGAGACAGTACGTCAGTAAACAATTCTGATATCTCAAGCAGCAGTCTTGCTTCTAATTGTGCTTGTGATAATATTGCCAACCTTGGAATGTTTATACACAGTAGATTAAAGCAAAGAAGTCACTCAAAGCAGCGGAACTTAAATGTTATTTTTAGTTCATGCAGTACATTTAACTTATAAAACAAACGATATTTCCAACTGCTCCGTCTTTCCCCCGCTGATCATTTTCTACCTTTTCTATATGTTTTCAAAAACCCTGCCAGCCTGTTTCATTTACAAGTGATATACCGTCGAGCGTTATATCATGCAATTCCTCTAAGGAAAAGTCACCTGTTACATTTAACTATTTGTTTTAACTTGGCTCAAGCTAGTTCTATGGGATCGAGATCACACATGGACGGGGACAAGCAAACGACAGTGTGGCCCAATGAAACCAAAAATGTGTCTGCTATAGAAACCTCTTTATGTTTGTTTCAATCATCCCGTAAAAGTCTGTTTTACACATGGAACTGTCACTCTGAACCTCTTTGTTCTACAACCACAATATGATAGCAGATTTCACATCACTCATAGGCTGGGATTTATCTGCTTCTGCACTCGTTTCTTGTTTACTTGCAAGATAACGCTAGTGACTCGCCCAATTTTTAACTGAAATTAAGAGATATTAGCATATTAGCGAGCAAATACAGCGGGAATAACATTGGAGATAAGTTGGCAACCTAACCATCAGCAGCATTATCTACAATGTTTACAAAACTCGGATTACACTATCATGGAATGTCCCTCCTGTCCCCTTCAGTCCCCTAAGAGCACAAGTTGGTGAACTGTTACGGACAGTTTGTCTGTTTTGGGTAATGTTCTGTATAAACATAGTATGTGCACATGTTTGATGAAAGTGTGATATGTTTCAGGCACGCACACACCAGCTGTTGGTGCACAACAAGGAGCTATTGGACCACATAGCAGCGTTAGTTGCTCATCTCCAGGAACAAGAAAGACTGCAGAGACAGAGTAGTTCTGCCTCAACACAGAAACAACAACAACAGCAGCAGCAGCAAGTCACCATGATGCCCCAGGTAAGATATGAACCCACTACTCCCTAACACATCACACTTTTGTTATTGATATCCACGCCTCACATTCACACTCATATAACATGTATTGAGGTCAGCATTTTCAGATTTGGTAGATTTAAAGTCCATGTATCAGGGCCAGAAATTGAACCAGGGTCTCCCAAATGGGAAGCAGCAGTAATACCATTGTGCTAAGGAGACGTCCTAATTAACCTGTAAAGTAAAAAGAAATTATGATCAGAAGGTAATACAAAACCGAAAAGGACATAGTGTGGGAAACAAAATCTTGTCCATGAAATAAAGAAGGAATGAAAAATGTCTTGCTGCATTCACATAATTTCCTCTACTGACTCTTACAACATGTTATTTTTCTGTCTGCTTTTTGTTAATTTAGATATAGTTTAATTTTTCATTTGTACATATTATAGGTATAAAAAGGATAACAATAGATTACAGTGATAGTCAGATTTTTAAAAAGCAGATTGCTATTTCATGAATTTGAAACTTCATGCCACTTGGAACAAAGATAGTAACTTGAAGAAAGCATAACTATTTGTAAACTCTATCCAATGAGAAGGAACATGTTGGAAATATTTAGTCTCACAAAACATTTAATTTGACATAAATTGGGTGCTTCAGCAAGATGTACATTTTTTGCACAGTAAGATGTTTACAACACTTATATTAAGATTTTTACAGTTTACCAGTTATACAAAAGTCATTCAGAATGAGGAGAACTTCCGAGAATCTTCCCAGAAAATTCAACATATGTATCATTTATGCCAACAAACTTACTGTCTTGTGTTTTAAACACACAAGCCGTGTATGGGCAATGTTTGAGAGGTAGAATCAGAACTGAAAAATTCAGTGTCACAGCTGGGATTTGAACTAAAGACCTTCCACTTTATGTGTGGTTGCGCTAACCACTGAGCTACTGTGGCAACTTGCCAGTATGACAGTGAATTCTCCAACCAGTTTGTAACCGATTAAATAACCTTTAGATGGTAATTATTTAATCCTGGGACATAAAATAGTTACAATTGTAAAGTGCCCTTGAGGTATTTATCTATGATGTGAGATTCCCTTTGTGGTCTACCAGGAAAAACACAAATCAGTTGGAGAACTCAACGTCACACTGGCAAGTTGTCACAGTTGCTTAATGATTAGAGCAACCACATGTAAAGCAGAAGGACTGTGGTTCAAATCCCAGCAATGGCACTGAATTTTTCAGTTTCGATTCTACCTCTTCATCATATACATTTCATTTGTCATGAAAATATGTTAAATGTATGGTACTTTTAATGAAAATTGTTGTCATCTTTTGGAAAATAAAGCACAACAAAGCTTTTCCCATGTAAACAGTTGTGTGGGCTTAGGGAATTTTTTTGAAAATGTTTGTGTTACGTCTTTTGATGATGCTGAACTTAAATATGCATTTCGGTACTGTACAAACTTTTGATTTCTGAGTTATGCTATTTAAACACACACACAACATGCACGCATGCGCGTGCGCACGCACACACACACACACACACACACACACACACACACACACACACTCACACACACACACACAGGTATATGTACAAACACCTCTTTCTAAAAGTGCTTTCTTTAAATTCTTTTGCCACAAACAGCCACAAAGCATGTATTTCTGATGAGATAGCATTACTGAATTTTTGTATGTCATACAATACTTCCTCTACATACTGGGTACCTGACAGAGAAAGCTGCAGTTCTAAATTATTTTAAAATGTTGTGAAGGAGGTGTGGAGGAATACACAAAATGTGAAGTGTTAGAAAGCCATGCTTGCTGTTGATGCATGGGGTTATACTGGTTTATATTTTGAGCATGAATCTGTGGAGCAACTCTTGTGTTCTTTGTATTGCCTTTCCAGTAGTTTGAGTTTGTATTTCAAGTTTTGATGTAATTTAGTAGTGTGTTAAAATTGCTTATTGCTTGTTATATAAGTTCAGATGTACAACATGAAATATATGTTAATATCGTTCCACGGCAACTATGTACTCTGTGAAACCAGCGGCTGGATGACCTATGTCCAGAGAAAGTCAACTAGAGCTAAGCTCAGAGCTATTGTTTACTATGACATATTGCAGAGACTCTACATAGAACTTTATCAGAAAACATGGAAGGGATATGAAATTTCTCAGCACACACTATGTGAGTGCAAAAGCTTCACTATGCATAGACTTAGGTTTCTTGGACTCATAGGAAGAACAGTGATCAAAGATGTACTTTGTTTTGTCAGGAGCATTGCTTTTGTTAAAATATGCAGGCTAACCGGCACAAAAAGTAGCAGGATCCTACATGTGGGCTTCTTTGGGGGCACTTATTTCCAACAAATCAGCTTTCTGATTACCAAATATTCTTGCATGTGAAGGTACCCATTGAAAGTGGATTATTTTCTGCAATTTGGTTAGTATGTGCATTATGTGTCCTGTTTCTGAAATATTTTGAGAGATAGGAGTTTGTTAGATGTTCAAGAATTCAAATCCACTTGTCTGGTGGTAACACTTCTCATGTTTATGCTGGGCAAGCAGTCTGCTTATCTATTTGCAGTTCTGTCTGCCTTCCGATAACGTTGAACATAGCCACTACTTCACAATATATATATGTGTCGTAGTAACTCTATAAGGGTAAAACAATTAGAGAAAATAAAAAATGAGATTGCATTGCTTTGATACTATGATTTTGATTATCTGGTAGGGGCTTGAGGTCCCTGTTTCACTTGTCTACAGTAAAAACAATTCCTCCATTTGTTCATTATCTTACCTGCACAGCAATAGATGGATAGAATGATCACTTGGTGATATAAAGTTATTGTACACATCAAATTTTGTTGATATGGCAGTAGGCAATAGGAGCGCAGTATAATGCAGGCATATTGTATGCTTATGCGTGTTACCGACAGCTATTAAGTGGCACTGTAGATTAAAATCTTAGTAAACTTAGACTATTCAGTAAAACTAAATAAATTGAAAAATATGTTGATATTTCTAAACACATTCTGCTCCAACTACTCATAATTATTTATTACAGTTTCACGGGTGATCAGCCGTGTGAGGTTTGAAAATATTGAGCTTTCGGCCATTCTAAACTCCATGGCCTTCGTCAGAATGAAATGACCGTTAGTTTTCCGCTCCCCATATATATACAATGTTAGGTGGGAGGGGGTTGCGTTGCCCTGGCCAATGAGCGGGTGACGATTTGTGATTGGGCCTGCTGTTTGTCACCGGCCACAGTGTTTTCTTGAGGGTCAGTACTTGGTCCAGAATCACTATAGTTGCTGTTGTGAATGTGTTTCATGGCTATTGTCCAGGCAGGGCTTAGCTGAAGTCCGCAGTCCCTGTTGTAATTGTTTGGATGTAGTTTGATTTGAATGGCTTCCTTAATGACTCTGTCCCAGTTCCACGCTTCACTGAGGTACATCACCATTTTAAGTTCTGGAGCATACGGATAAATACTGGGACAGAGTCATTAAGGAAGCCATTCAAATCAAACTACATCCAAACAATTACAACAGGGACCGCGGACTTCAGCTAAGCCCTGCCTGGACAATAGCCATGAAACACATTCACAACAGCAACTATAGTGATTCTGGACCAAGTACTGACCCTCAAGAAAACACTGTGGCCGGTGACAAACATAGCCCGAAACAGCAGGCCCAATCACAAATCGTCACCCGCTCATTGGTCAGGGCAACGCAACCCCCTCTCATCTAACATTGTATATATATGGGGAGCGGAAAACTAACGGTCATTTCATTCTGACGAAGGCCATGGAGTTTAGAATGGCCGAAAGCTCAATATTTTCAAACCTCACACAGCTGATCGCCCGTGAAACTGTAATAAATAACGTGCGCTGTGAAAGCTTTAAATCTTACTCATAATTATGTTAATCATAAGACTAGTTTTGGAGAGGGTCCTCTCTATCATTCTACTGTTGATCGTCTGGTTCAACACCAGGTAACTGCCTCCCTTCTCTCATTGCCTGGTATGCTGTTCTTCTCATTAGCTAGTTGTAGGACATTGTGTATGATTGGTATGTCGAAATTCATCAGCCAATCTCGATCCTTAGTGATGTAAATATTTTCCAACACTGTTAGCTCTCAATAATTTTTTGCTGGTTTTAAAAGTTGGATATTTAGGTTGATATTATGATTGCAAGACCTAAAGTGGTGAGCATATTTTTCAATTTATCAGTATGCTTCACAGGCCGCACTATAGCTGAGTGTTTAGACCATTTGCTTCTCACCAAAGTGACCCAGGTTTGATCCCAGACATCTACATGTGGGATTTGTGGTGGATGAAGTCACACTGGGGTGGGTTTCCTCCGGGTTCTGCAGTTTCCCCTGCTATCTCATTCCACCAGTACTCCATCTTCATTTTATGTATCATCAGGCCTGTG